>JADMLD010001552.1:3760000-4167500 GCA_017589585.1 Phylloscopus whistleri
AAACATTGGCGAAAAATTGTATGTGTAGCACATTGTACGTTATCTGTCTTTATAGCATGACTTGTGTATTTTCTGTAGGTTTATGCAGTTATATTTAACTTTTTCACTGTTATGAATTTGTCTTGTTATCCTTCAATCAGCAGATGATAAACAGGAGATTATTCAGGGTCGGGGGCATTTTTGAAGGACAAACTGCATTTTTTCTTATTGCAAAACTGACTGTCTAAACTAAAAAAGTGTATCTCCTTATTTCCTCTTTTCAGAAAATAAGTGCACTTATTCCCCCCTCCCCCCCCCCCCCCCCAATTTACCGTTTCCCTTTTACCTGGGAAACATTTCTGTTCCACTCCTGATCCAAACAAAACAACCTCAGATGACCAATAAGGAAGTATTTTCAAAAAATTTTGTTGAAACAAGTGTGGCACAAATATACACATGTATTCAATTACTTGAGAAGCACTGATATTTTTACTCAATTTCCTCTTAATTCTGCATCACTCACAACTCCCTTGCTTCTGGATTCCTTTCTCAGCAGCCAGGGGTGGGGTTAAAAAAACATTGAAATGGAAGAGAGCTCAACCAGCTCATTCTGTGTAATAAAATCCATTCCACTGTGGTTCTAATTTCATCAACTAATACAAGTCAACATCAAGCGTTAATGAGAAAAGGTTTCCAATTAGATACAGTCTGACACTGACCCAGCTTTTCAGTCACCTTCAATTGTCAGCGATAAAAAGGACAGTTCAATATGATATGGATCATTCACTCCAAATCTCCACAACTCATTTATGACAAACACAACTAACAGAGCATAGGGAACTGCTGAATTGTTTTTCATTATGTTGGCACATTGGCTTTAGACTACAGTGGTAATGATCTTTAGAGGTTTTCCATACAGAGTGTCACTAATGAGCAGACCAGGATGGGGCGATGAGGTGATGACAACCCACATTTTCAAGTGACAATACCAGCAACATGATGATGCTTAAAATTCCTTATTATTTCTGGAAAGTAATTCACTACCATAGAGAAGAGAGAGTTAGGATGTTAAGCTATTAAATAAAATGAGTACAGAAAGTGAATAGCTCATTAAAAATGAAACACTTTTGCAAAATACAGAAACCTTGTCTTTACCAGTCACTGTGAAATGCGCTTCAGTCTGTCTTTTCATACACAGTTACTTAGACTGGTAAACTAGGAGATCTAGGGATGTGTTAAAATCCTTAAAAAGTGCATTTTCCAATGCAGTATTCATCTACCTTCAAGTCCAGAGCACATACAGGGAATAAAGTGAAGTAGTAGATGTTAAATTCATTCCTAGGCCAAGGGCTTCCTACTGACCAGGATGTTAAAGGACAATTTCATGATGTTGACCTTTATTCCAAAAAACTATTCCAAAACCACTGGGTTGTAATGATCACCTGCAATTTGTGAAAATATTCAGCATGACAAGTCAGTAAATTACAGCACTGCTACAGTCACTAAAAAAGTAATTTAAGGTAGCTTAATAATAACACATAAAAGCTATCTGGAAACTATAAAATACAAGAGCCATAGGTGATATTCTATTCTTTGAGACTCTGTAGAACTTTTACATCAGTTATTGTGGTATTTCCTTTCAAACTCTCCTTGAAATCCTTTATTTCAGAATGGAATGAGTTCCTTTATATCTTTGTGGAACATGGGTTTTGAAAACTTGAATTAATTTCTGTCCGTATAAACTATTTCCTGGAAAATCTGTTCCAAGGATCAGGGTACATGGGGAAGAAAAGAAGGCTAGGACAGCAAAAGAAAATGTGTTCAGATTTGTTTCTTGCAGACGCCAAAACTTGAAGATTTCCATCAGAGACTATGTCGCAAGATGAAATGAATTTTAATCTTATCAAACGTACTAATCAGAAATGAGCTCAGTAAATATCAGGTTTGCAAAATACGCAAATTACTACTTTTTCCAGTTTATATTTGATTGTAGTGTCAAAAAGAGTAGACAGGTCAAATAAAAATCTTGTGTTGCTATTCCCCTAGAAAATTTGCCTATTTTAATTTTGTGTCAGACTAGACTGGGAAAAACCCATACATATTTACTTGACATATCCATAAGTATGTCAAGCTGCATTTTCAAATTGTATGAAAATTCTTGAGTCTGGATGATTAAAATGTATTTTGCACATATGTAGAGGGCAGTTTCCCTGGGAAAAAAGAAAACCCTGGAAAAATGCTTTAGGAAACCCCGGTTTTCAGTGTCATAAGCAAAAGGCTTATTGCCATGCTCTCTATGCAAGTGGTTCCCAGAAAGTTCTCAGTTCTCTGTGTTATCATAGGTTGATTTTTGGTGCAAGAATTTTAATATTCTTAATCGCTGTCCCCCACTGGACCCTTCCCTCAGACCGCACCTTAACTCCCCACCCACAGCAGGGTGTGTAAGTACCCCTGTCTGACCCAAGACCACGCCTTTGGCCTCATGCCTTTTGCCCCTTGTACTGCCTTGATCCAGTTTGCTCCAATACAGTGAACACCTTATTGTTTGTTACTTTTGTATTATTGAAATTACTTTCCAGACAACAGATCAAAGGTGTCTCTCTCCATTTAAGTCACCATTGGGCTGGGTCCCAAGGAAATTCAAAGGAGTCTGATAGTCTAGGCTCAGACTCCAAGAAGCTTCACACATAATTTTCCATTTTTTCTCCTTTGCAGGATAATTTTGAAACTCTTTCTGATACTTGAGAAAATCATTAACTCTGTGGGAACACATTAATAGAATTGCTCATGGATTTTGTGTTTCTTCTCTGTCCACAGGCAAATGATGTAGAAAGAAACTTGCTACTGTAATTTTAAAAAGGTTTCATAAAGCCATGCCAGCAGTTCTGATACATGGATTTCATGTGTCCTAAGTTCTATTCAACATTGCAGCCTTGTCTGGTGTATGTCTGAAAGTGTAGACCAATGATTTCCTAGCTTGATTAATCATTCCTTTTTTACATTTTGATTTCAAGATCATGCCATATAACAAATAATTCAACTACATTCTTCCTAAGAAGTTCTGCACAATCCAGGTCTGCCTATGGGCCTACTTTGTCTTCCTTGCATCATGGAAACAAAAATTTTCACTGAGTGTCATTTGTACAGTCAGTTTATAAGGCAGATGCATCCTGTTGTCCATGGATCTGGACACTTCAACATACTTCAATGCGAATTCTTTCAGTGGGTCAAACCCCAGTTATTTTCAGTATATAAAACGGAAATTTGTCAACCTTGTGTGTGTATATGTATACATACATTCTCGTTTTGGACAGAGGGTTGTGCAGGGTTCACAACTCAGAATTGATAAACTTGGGCTTTTTTATACATGTAGTTGTTGTAAGTTGGTATAGCTGTGTAAACTTCGGACACAGTGGCAGTATAGAGGATGATTTGCAAACATCAGGAAACAGAGGCAAAACAAAAATAGCAAAGGCCTCCAGAAATTAGAGTACTTATATCCTGCTGGGTATGAATTCTGAGTATCATAATAGGAGCTCTCTTAGGGAAAAGGAAGAGGATGTCATCCACAAATCTGAGAAGTGTGTTGATCTTTCTGTAACATAAGGCTCTTCCAAACTCTGAAAATTCATTTCTTTTGATTTTTGGGCATAGCAGGAGATAGGCCTCTGAAGAGTCTGGTTTAGAACTCTATCTATCTTACACTTGTTATTCTCTAGTTATTATACAGACAGCTGTTTGACCCTGACTGCTCCTCATCATGATGTGCCAGTGTGGCTATTCTTTGGACATGGCAGATGTTCAATCTGACCTTGCCCTGGAAAAAATATGACCATGTTTGTTCTGGAGTCTATACACTTTCTTTGCCTCGTCTGGTCCCACTGCTCTTCTTGGGGAATAAATAACAGGAGCCACCATGCAGAGGGCCTTTGTTGCAGTCCAGATCAGTCTAAGGCACGTCTATCTCATACCACTTAAGTTCTATTACATAAGTAGGTCAAATCATAGGTCAAACGAAGAACTTACCTTGATTCATTATGCTACATAGGTATATCCTGTATTCCTATGAAAATTTTCTCAGTTCTGGGCTGTTTACAAATTATAGCTAAGACCTCCTCAGACCAAGGAGAATGGAAAACCTCCTTGGGCCTTAGCTTAAGAAAGGTGACTGCCATTAGCTGGTAGGAAAGGTGGGGCTTGTATTGACAATGTGTGAGTACATGCACTGTTGGAATTTATTGCTTTTTACCCCCTGTCCTTGGTGCTGGCATGCCTAGTACAGGAGCTGACTGTCCAGTGCTGTAGCTTAATGCAAAATATTTTGGTGGAAGATATATTAAATATTGGAAAGAAATTCTTAACTGTGGGACTGGTGAGGCACTGAAAGAGATTGCCCAGAGAAGCTGTGGATGCCCCATCCCTGGAAGTGTTTAAAACCAGGTTGAATGGAGCTCCGAGTAACCTAGTCTAGTGGAAGGTGTCTCTGCCCACAGCAGAGGGGTTGGAACTAGACGATCCTTAAGGACCCCTTCAGCCCAAAACATTCCACGATATATCCATTACATTCCTTCCATGCGTGAAACACTTCTTACTCAAAAACATTTTTATCCCAAGTATTTTCACAACAAAGGCACAGAATGCTAGGATTTACTTTCAGTAGTGGATTATCAGCACAAGATTGAAGGCAAACCTTTTTGATTTAAAATCCATTTAGTTTTTACAATAGTGTAGAAGATATGCACTGTGAAACCTATCCATGTGCTATTGCTTGGCTAGGATTTGTACAGGGATTTACTAATCAATGTCTTCTACTGACTCAAGCAAATGGAAGAACTGCTGCATTTTCTTTTGGGAACTGAGTCTGTGAGTGTTTTGACTTAATTTGTTAACTTCTGTGGTTGTGCTAAAATACCGAGTCCTTCGGCTTGGAGGGAACAGAAACTCTACAAGTTAGTACATAGCAATGTGGTGGAGTTTCACAACAATACCCTTGGGACATATGTTATATGTCCCTAACAAAAGAATTTGCAATTTTATCAATCTATTTATCTTTTTTATTTAGTTAGTTTTTAATCCCAATCCCAAATCTCTTGTTCCACAACCATTAATTTTGTATAGTGAATATTCATAATTCTCTTGATTTTAGTCTTCCAGAAAGAAATGAAAAATATTAAGCTAGGTTTAGGTCACTACCCTGTCAATTTTATCTGTATGTATTGTAAAAGAGACAACAGAAGTCATATTTGGTAAATATATTCCTCTTATGATGGACAGATGTGACTTGTAACAGGTAAATTTGCAGATTCTTCACGATATGTATTTCACCTAATTGGGGAAAGTTCTCTTCTGCCCTTAATTGTTGTGCAAAGTTATGTGTTTTTCCAATGGTAATTGAAGTTAGGCAGGAATCCAATTTGGAATTATATTTTTTTTACCTTTTCTGTATAAAAGCAAGACATCTGAGGAAATTTCAAGATTTTTGGAAGGTTCTAAGTGCTTTCTAGCTCTAAATCTGGTCAAACATATTCAGAGACTTAGTCCTTCCTGATTTGTTTTCTAATTTTTGCTATTAGTAGCTGCTGGAAAAAAAAAAAAAAGTGAAAAAATCCAAACAAGGCAGACAAAAGTTAACGATATTTTTCTGAGCATAAAGTTATATTCTCTGCAGTTCAGGGTTTTGGCAGAACTTCAGAATGTTTTGCTTGAACTGTCACATCTATCAGAAATTAAAGTTAGCTTGGCAAGAGAATAAGTATTCACCATACCTAGATAGGAAGTGCATCAATTTCATAACAAATAATGGAAAAAAATGAGGTTGCGTTTGTAAAGCAGCATGACTCAATAGTCAACACAACTGAAATCATATTAAATATCTTAGAATTCTCACACTGTTAATCAGATTATTATTGTATGAATAATGTGTTCTATGAACCCCGTATTGGAACACATGGACCTGATTCCTCCGCTGAGAAATTGAGTGATCTGATTGTTGTGGTGGTGTGCTGATTTAAAAAAAAAAAAACAACAACAAAAAAAAAAAAAAAAAAAAAAAAACAAAAAAAACCAAAACAAAACAAAAAAACCCAACCAACCAAACAAAAAAACCAAAAAAACCACACCAAAAAACTAAAGGTAAGAAGAAATTCAGACTTATTGCCTATGGACTTCATTTTGCAAAGGCATTAACAGAGTTAATAGAAAATGTCACATAAACTGGGTGAATTGTTTTGCGGGCTGTATATTTAGGACAGAAACTGCAGTTCCTCAGAAATTTTGGAATCTTAATTTGACATATGAATTGCATTTTTTGTAAAGAAGAAAAATCTTTCCTACACAACCCTTGTTCAGAGGGCCATGACAGAAGATGGATTCATTCTGCCACTCATCATATTACTAACAAGAAATATGGTCAGACAAAAGAGTTTGAAGTCAGAAAACATAATAAGCAAAATTGATACCCCTATCTAAAATATATACAAAAAATCAATTGGCAGAACACTTGCTATATGATGTCAAAAGAACTCTTTATCTCCTTATCAGGCAGCTGTGAAGAAACAGGTGCTAGAAAGAACTTGGACTGGTTGCCATCCACAGCCTCTGAAAAAAAAATGCAAAAAAACCCAAACAAGGCAGACAAGAGTTGTCTAATTTCTCAGTATAGCATTTCAATGATCATAAAATTTAGGATGTTATGAATTATTTAATATATAAGGATTTGAGTAATTTCAAGTCTCTGAAAACATCTTCCCTAAGAAACAACTGTAATTGGTGAAGTTTCTCATGGCTTTCATTCCTTGAGCTCAAGCACAAATTTAACTCAAGTATACTATGATTACAAGAGTAGCTCATGCTTTATTAAATATCTGATATTCCATGTGGAATAATGGAGAGAAGGATTGTAAAAATGAAAGGAATTATGAATATCCTGTGGTCAAAAAGCTTCAGCGTGCATTGCTGCTTTGTTGGATGCTAGAGGCTTCACAGTGATGAACACTGCCAGCATGAGCACATCTTGAATACATATTCCCTTGTCTATGATAAATGGCATAAACTCACTGAAGACTTTGCCACAGTCGAGGAAAACACAGCACTGCTCTCTGCTTGAATTCTCCTGTGTAGCTAATATGATCTGAGCTCCGATGTAATTCTGTTATATTGACCAGAGTGCAGCCTGACTGAGGTACAAACTCTTTGCAGATCAGGTACCACTGATTGTGGTACTCTCTTGGGTATATCATATGATGTTGAAAAAGACTAAAAACCATTCTGTGGTCTTTTCCTTGATGACAACAGTACAGTATTTGTGCCTTTCTTTTCTAGCTTCCATTTTTCATGAAATTCACAGGGAGTTAATATATTTGAGAGCTGTACTTCACAAATTTGAATTGAAATTGCCTTCTGGATTGAAAATTCATGGGGAGGAGATATTTAACAGAAAGATACAGCATGATTGCCTAAGTTTAGGAAATTGCACTAATACTTTTTCTTCCTGTTTCTCTCCAAGTGGAGTGCGAGGGATTTAGGAGGACCTGGAGCTATGACTGTAGTTTTTGAACCCTACAGCACCTCAGAAGAAAAGAGACAAAGGGTTTTGTGTCTCCTTTTCCTAAAACATGATGGAAAGCACAACTGAAGAGTGTCCTATGGTTGGCTTAAATAGATAACATAAGTTGTTCAGATATTTTTTATTGTCACATCAAGTGCAGTCAATAATTACATATTGTTTCACACAGTACCTTGACTTTTGCTTGGGAAGGAAATAAAATTATATTTGACATTTATATGTTGCTCTTAGAAAGGCATAGCAGGCTATAAGTTTTTTATTAAAAAACTGAATTTCCATCACTGCAGAAAAAACAAAATCATCCAAAGTTGCCATTTTAACTTTTCCTTTTCTCACTTCCTTAAATGCTATAAGGATCTTTCTCAAATTATTTAACCTCTTGGTGATTAATTGTATCTGTTTGCTTGAGTGTAAATAACTATTCCATTTCAATATAGGGAAGACTAGGAAAATGTCTTTAAACTGATGGAAGATTTTTTCCCTTCCAGAAACTGTGAACTTCATGCTGGTAAACAATTATTTGATTTGGAAATTGCCCCAAACAGGCAGATATTCTTGTACTTATGTATGAAAGAACTTTTTTGCTTTGACGTGTTTAGGTGTGTTGAAGAATCAGATATTGAATATGCATTGTAAATTCTGTCACCAAGCTCAAAAAGACTTCTGGGCTGGTGAAGTTCAGACTCTATTTTGTAAACTGTCTTGAATGTGTGGAAAAGGAATTTGCACTGGCATCTAGTCAGATGCTGTGTGTCTGTTGATTCTTAAATCCCCGAGAGAAACATAGCTAGAAAAAAGGTTTTGTGAATGTCTTTAAAAGATTGTGTAAATAAGGACAACTGAGGAAAAAAAAATTATCTGAACGACCATGTACAATAATGTATGTGCATGTGTACTATAGGATTGGTGTTTGCAGTGGTAGCTTGGAAGTGCTCTCTGTAGAAGAAAAGTAGTTTGGTATGTACAGTTCCTACAATCCTTAGAGGTTTAAAATTCACAACAGGGATACAATAATAAAATCCAGAACATGAGATAAATTCACTGGCATTCCAGACATGGTGTAAATAAAAAATGAGTCATTGCTTTTACCTTCAGGAGTCACAGGTCCTGTGGCTGCCTTTGAACCAATGATACAGAGGTGGAAGTATCTTCCATGTCATCATTGCATTCCATCTAGTTCCTGTCTTCAACCTCTACTTTATTCCAGATGGTAACTTTTGTGTTATAATATTTACAGTACTGTGAACAATCTTCCTTTTATTTACTCCTTTCCATCTGGTTTCTCCTGTCCATCACAAAATGTATACATGAAAAGCAATTTGACTGGGAGGACACACAAATACAAATTTTTTTTTTCCATAAAAATATAACATGGTATCTGATGAAATAATTGACTGCTAGGATTTTGACTGCATATGTAATTGACTTCTGAAATAAAATCTCGTGGTTATGACTCATCCCCTTTCACATCAGTGGCACACCTGGGTGTTCACATAGTATTTCTAATAACATGGCAGATGGAAACATTGTTCACAGTGCTGATCCTGTTCTGTTTCAAACTCGAGTAGAAAAAGCAGGATAAAGTTCATATAGACTTAAAGGCTTTTGTTGTTCTGGCTGAAATGATGTACTAAAACCAAACCAAACAGAGGCTGCTGCTGTTGTTATTTTTGCTGTTACCTTTCTGGTGTTGAACCAGTGAGAACTAATACTATCTTATGATACTTTCTGTACAATGACTTTCATTGTTCAAACATTCAGTGAAACTGATCAGTCTGTACTGCTTGAAACTGCACATATTCAAGACTTTAGAGTATAATTTTTAGCTGCAGTGTTGTTTATTCTGACTCTGCAGCCTGAAGGTACTATAGTTACCTAGCTTCCACTGCGTAAAGGAAAGACTGCATATATTTATTTGATCCTTTCTTCTAAGTAGAGTGCAAAAGTGTAACTTTAATTAATTAAATTATTCAGCAGCAACACACAAATTTTTTCTATTTTACATGAGATTTGTAGCAGTAGCGGTTAACCCTTGATATTTACCTATAGCAGTTGATGGTAATTAAATACTACATTTCCTGTACTCAGCAATATACTTAGTTTTATATATATGGATCACCTCTTTCCCTGGGAATATGATGTTTCTGCAATTAAAATTAATAAATACTCATTTAAAATACCTGGTAAATTATAAGTATTTTTTTAGGAAACATAAGGAAAAATGAATGCTTTATATTAGGTAGTAGCACACAGATCATTACATCTTAATCTCAGGGTCGTGGGTTCGTGCCCCAGGTTGGGCACCAATTAACGTGCAACCCCCCCCGCCCGCCCCCCTGGGCTGCTGTGCTAGCTCAGTTTCTGGGGAGCTTTGGGGGGAATACGTCAGGAGATAGGGTAAAAGATTCAAAAGAGGCTCTTACCTCAGGTATATTCCAAGGCTTTATTCTCCAAGGGGTTCCCGGGGCCAAAGAGGCCGAACAAGGAAGAGCATGAGTTTTTATCTAGCCTCTGTCTTGGGACAGATAGCTGGCACAGAGCCATAGGTCAGAGATAAGGGAAGGACAGGGTCAAACTAATAGGTACAGGCTTCAGGGGGTTCTGGGGAAAAAACATTTCCCCAGAAGAATACAACAATTACACATATATAGTGCACCAAGTCACAATTAATAGCTACTCAAATAGCAAAGCTTCCAAAGGCTGACTTGTATCTGCAATTTGTCTGTGCTACTGCTGTTTCTGTGACATTGGAGAGCTTTGCAATGCAACTGTTTTTGTAGATGTTTTCTTTTTCATGATTGTTTTTTTTTTCCAGACCTATTATCTTAGCAACTTGTAGCCATTAAAGACTGTAATTCTGCTCAAATAAGTGTATTAATTAATTGCTTGAGATGTCTCATTTTGCTCACTCTGAACTTCTGTCCTTGGCTGGCTTGAATGTTCTTGCTCCCTTGAGAGATTGCACCTCAGCAGAGGCTGTTTTTCTCCACAGGGTGCTCAACCATAAGTTCTTAAAAGTCTTCTCTGAGATCTGCTAGGAAAGAAAAGTTAGATAAAAGCATCTTGCTTGACCACTTTCCACAGGCAGAAAGTGATCTTCTGTATTATGTGGGGAAATCAGATTCTGATCTTGAAATGCTGAGAATCAAATTTTGATAAGAAGCTGTGTCATAAGAGCTCAGAGGAGCTGTGTGTGCCTTAGATCTGTTTCTTCCCCAAAAGATGTGTTTGGGAAATGTTTACCCAAATACTTGAGTGAATCACCAGAGAGTTTAAATAAGTTTATTTCTGTGTGTGGGGTTTTGATTTTGGGCAGATGAGGCATGGGGCGGATCCAGTTGGGCTGTCACAGCAAAATGGCCTGTTTTCTCTTTTTAGATTTCCAAAGCATGCATTTCTTTGTGGACTTCCTATCAGACTGTGTTCATTACTATATCAGGACATAAATGTGATCTCTTTCGTCACTCCACGGTGGCTGATCTTTACTGGACGTTAGGTGCCTACCAAAGTCATTCTGTCACTCCCCTTCTCAACTGGACAGGAAAGAGAAAACACAATGAAAGGCTTGAGGGTCAGGATAAAAATAGGGAGATAAATGACCAATTACAATCATGGGTAAACCAGACTTGATAGGGAAAATAAATTTAATTTATTACAAATCAAATCACAGTAGGATAATGGGAAATAAAATGTTAAAATACCTTCCTCACAAACCTTTTGTCACAGGATCAAACTCACTGTTAAATTCTCTACATTATCCCCACAGCAGCATGCGTGGATGAGGAATGGGAGCTGGATACAGTTCAGCACATTTGTCTCTGTTGTGCCTTCCTACCCACACTTCCTCTGCTCCAGTGTGAGGTCCCTCCCACAGGGAACAGTCATCCATGAGCTCCCCCAACATGAACCCTCCCCACAGGCTGCTATTTTTCATGACCTACTCCAGCATGCATCCATCCCATGGGGTTCGGTCCTGTTCAGTCTGTTCCTGTGTGAGTCTCCACGGGGCCACAAGTTCTGCCAGGAAACCCACTCCAGTGTGGTCCCTCTCTTCACAGAGCCACAGCCCCTGACAGGATCTTGCTTCAGCATAGGCTTCTCAGATGCTCACAGCCTTCTTTGGGCACATCTACCCATTCTGGTGTGGGGTCCTCCACAGGCTGCAGGCAGCTACGGCTGCAGTCTGCTCCCCCATGGGCCTCCACCAGCTGAAGACGAACAACCTGCCTCACAATGGTCTTCACGAGGAGGGACGGAGTCGGGGTAGGGTGGGGGTGGCAGGCAGGGGCAGAGCAGGGGCAGGAAGGGTCTGTACCCTAGAGGGGAGGGGGGAAAAGGGCGGAGGGATTTGATACAACAAAACCGGTTCAGCAGGTTTGTCATTAAGCAGCACGTGAATGGGAGGCAGAGTGGGTGATTAGAGGCGTCAGAGGAGAGGAAGGGGAGGCGGGGTTGCCGGCACAGGGGAAGTCAATGCCAGGGAAGGGGGACTGGCTTGGCAGGGGTGGTGACCCCTGGGGGCAGCGGGCGCCGTGAGGGAAGGCGGGGGTAGCGGGACAGCTCAGCACCGATTCATTCAAAATGCCGAGTCTGGCCACATGGCTGAAACAACCATGTGCCCTGTTCAACATGGTTTAACAACCATGTTCAACCATGAATGGTGGAACAGGGAGAATAAGCACGGTGTAGTGTTTGTTAATTCATGTTCCCAAAATATAATGATAAAGTAATTCATGATTTCCTGACAGGGTGATATTGGTGGAGTGTAAGAATATATTCTCTGTGATAAGTTTTGTAATAAATGCTAATTCATGTTCTCATAATATATTTCATGTAATCATAATGCTTGCTGTTATGGGTGATAGTAAACGTGTAGTTTTAGGAATGTTAAAAGAAAACTCCCCTGGCACAGAGGAACATCTTCAGCCCTGGGAAAGAGACAATGAAATCACAATGACAATAGGAGGTGGAGAGTCACTGCGACAGGGGCAATTGACATCTGATAAGACTAATGGCCCAAGAGAATGAGACTCGGCTAAGCCATCAAAGATTCCCGGAACCACCTACTCCACCCAGGAAATCCATCCTAGCTGGCTGATCACCGCTGTGATTCTATCAGCAGAACCATCGAGGGATAAAGAAATTATAGAAATTCAGAACTGAGCAGTGGCACCAACTCACGGAAATTACTTGTTCCCCTCGGTATCTGGACTTCTTAACGTGTTCGGACTAGTTCAATAACCAAAAAGTATAAGGCGGGCAGGCCGGGACTTAGACCGGTGTGAGACCTGGGGGGTGTGGTGTCGCGAAACACTTCACTGAGGTCTCACCCGGTGCTGGTGCCCTCTATTTCCTTGCTCCGCTGACTCTGTCAATTTCAGCGCTGACTCTGGTAAATTTCAGTATTGGCTTTGTCAATTTTGCACTCATGATTTTTCACTGGCAATCTGGCAATAAATTCTTGTTTATTTTAATTGGCTTAACATATTTATAACACACGGGAAAGAGGGAAAGGTTAGAACTCAAGCCAGTTTGATCAGGGCTGACATGAGAAGGGGACAGAAGGTGCTGGGAGATAGAAGAAAGCAGGTAGCAATTCTGCACCATTTGGTGGTTTCTATCTCCAAACTTCTCCTGAGGGGATGAGGGGGCAGGGCCACGGGGTGAGGAATGCCAGAACTGGGGTACTGAACTTTTAGCATTCACTGAACTGTCTCCCAAACTCACTAGCACTCAAAAAAACAAATCAAAAATTTTGCAACTTGCAGTTTCCCTTTACTTTGTAGAACAAAGAGCTTTCTCCCTACTTTCTCCCAAAACTCAACTGATAAAAGTGATTCTTGCGTAATATCTGTGAAATGCTTAAAAAAATCCAGAGAACAAAAGCTTTTAAATCACTTTTAGAAAACTTAACATTATGACTAAAGAGGACCTCAGAAATTTGAGAAAAGGCTTCCTGTTGCTCAAATGAGAGTTTTGCTCCTGTCTTGCATCTTTCCCCCTCCCATGAGGTTAAAATGGGGAAAAAAAAGAAAAGAAAAGGTGACCTTCACCACAACACACTCACTGGTCTGGCAGGTCCAAAAAAAACTTCTTGTGGGGGTTCTGCTAGCAACTGGTCCTCAATGTCCTTGACGATCCAGAGGGTTGTCGGTTGTGGTCCCCAGGAATTTCCCCAGAAAATCGAGGTTTCCCTTAGGGGCAATGGAATACCTGACAGCAACTTCATTTCCAGTGGCAGAGGCCACATGGAGATGCTTACGAGGAGCCTACAATAGGCCCCATGTTGGGCACCATTTGTAGCATTGTGGCAGGATTGTAAAATGTTGCTACCTTCTGGAAGCGTCTCCCTCAGAAGCCGCTCAGAGCATGTCACAAGGACAGCCATTTCAAGTCCATGCACACATATGTGCCTCAGTGAAGGAAAGACAGGAAGGGCCTCCTGTATGATATGTTCCAGCAGGGTTTATTTCGGCATGCTGAAGGGATCATGGGCAGAAGACACAGACCATGTGCTGCTCAGGGGTTAAGTAAGGGGTCAGTGGCCAATGACCTGAGGGCACAGGGGCGGTATAAAGGACAAGGCAACCTATAGAGGGATATGAGGGATGAACAGTTAGGGAGGGCAGAGTTAAGTGACCAATGAGGGAAGCAGTCCAGGGTAGATTGACAGCAGTTCTGCAAGATGATGTGAAGGAAGTCTTCTCTTTCAGCCAAGACAGGGAACTCTATGGTAGATCATCCCAGGGAAAAGCCTGGAAGTTTCCCTGAGGGGGTTTTTATGGTTCCCACAACCACGGGCTGTAGGGGAATCTGCTCTGGCACATGGAGCACCTCCCACCTCTTCCTCTCCACTGACTTTGGTGTCTGCAGAGCTGTTTCTCCAACACACTCTCAGTCCTCACTTCCAGGTGCTGCTACACAGCAGGTTTACCCTGTTCTTAAAAGAGTTGTCCTCAGGCACTGCCACTATTGCTGGTGGCTTGGTCTTGGCTGTCAGTGGCCCACCTTGGTCCCATCTGGCAGTGGCTCTATCAGACATGGCGAAAACTTCTATCAGCTTCTCATAGAAGCCACCTGTGTAGCCCCTCCACTACCAAAAAGTTATCCTCTTCAATCCTGATTCCTGGTGTCCAAGTAGTCCAAAAAGAGGCAAGGCTATGACAAAAAGATTTGTCTCTGTTTTTATGACTAGAGAGATCTCAGCTGTTGTCTACGTCCAGTGAATTTGAATTTTGGAATGGAAATTTTTAGGTAAAGATTTGCTTTATGTATGTATTGTGGCATATAACTAAGAAAACTGCCTGTATAATCAAAATTATTTGCCTCCTGCTGGAAATAGGAACGAAATCAGGAAAGAGATTGTGGATGCAATATGGATGCAAGGTTCCTCAGCAGTTACTTTATATGCATGAATGATTTGCAGAGAGGACTGGATACTGGCCCAAATTTAATTTCTGATCAAGAGACAGTGTAAATGTACAGTCCTAGCAGTGCTGCAGACGGCACCAAATCAAAGCACAATCCATTCTTTGTGCCATACACCAGTCTATAATGTCAGCACACCCAACAAAAGCTGTCACCAAAAGGCAAAAGCTGTAACTAAAACTGTGAAGCCTTATATCTGTCCTCTGTGATTTGCTTTATGGTGATTGACAGTGCCTTAATTAATTATGGTTTTTAAATTTTTTTTTTTTAGTAACACAGGGTCATGTAAAAAAAGAGAGAAACTTCCCAAGAAAAAATATTTAATCTGTTCAGAAATAGAGTACTTGGGAGGGCACTGGATGCAACAGACAAAAGGAAATGAAAAAGTTATTAAATTACCAGGAATTACCAGTTATTAAAGCCAGGAAGTAAAAGCCTTTGAGTGAAATACATAGCTGGAGAAACAACCAAATGTGTCAAGAGTGGTTAGTCAGGCTGTAAGAGGTAGGACAAATGCATGCATTGTGCACAACTTGCTACAATATGAAGAGACTGGGCTGGAAAAAATGAACTCTTCTATGTCCTGTTATCTTTCACATAGTTAATCTTTCTAATTTTTATTCAAATACATAATTGCTTTTTGGCTCTGAAACCCTTCAGCCTCTTGGGAGGCTCTTTGAAGACCATGGCTAGGCACATCTACCTCAAAGATCTGACTAAGGAGACCTTAACATATACTCCTGGAAAAGTAGATTAGAACTTTACAGTCATGGTGTTATTTTTTCCATGGTTGTTGTGTTTTGCAGTCCAGTTATTGATTTGTAAAGCTGAGAAATGATGGTGTGTTACAGGATTAATCTGTTGTGTGTTTGCTATTTTCTGGAGACATAGATTTATTAACTCTCCACTGTTCTTGCTGATAAGTAGCTGGAAAAAATGGTAGCAGACATAAACACAAACTGTTTAAACTGTGACAAGATGGCTGTTTTGCTGTCTGTCCCTTCTTGACTTTCTTTCTTATACTTCCAGTTCTTTGAATTTTTGACTAGCCAGTGGTGCATGTTAGCTATCTTGCCTTTATTGACATCAGAAAAAAGAAGAAATGAAGCTACTCAGACTTGGCATCAGGCCAAACTATCTGCAGTTTGGCTTTTCAACAGACAAATCAGTGTACAAACAACATCCCTTCAATTTTGCCAATGTCAATTACTGAAAAAATCAAAACATGTTTATTTTAAATTTTAAAGAGGCAAATTAATTTTGTTAGTTAAACAAGGTTGGAAGGAAGTAGAGATTGGTCTTCACTGTGAAGCTGTCCTCTCATGCATTACGGTATAAGTCTAAGTTGCGCTACCAACTTGTCCCTAAACTCCACTGAAAGCTAAAGTAATAAAGCAAACTTATTATTTGAAATTTAGTGACATGACTTCAAAGAATTGAAAAGGGAGAGCATGAGGAACAAGAGCAGCTGCTTCTGCCTTATGAGATTGTTCTCGAGAGGAAGTTTTTTCTGTAGTGAGCTGCACAGTGGAACAGATGTAAATTGTAGCAAGGGCATTAGATGTTATTATAGGCACAGAGTTAGAAATTTTGTTGGGACTCAGTCTTCTATATAATATTTGCATTGTTTTTTTCCCAGAGCCCTTAGATACTTGGGAGTCTCTAATCTAAGAGGGGATTGGTGAACTCAGCTCCATTAATTTTTGGAAAATGTTGTATTTCCTTTCTCTGTTTGTGTGGCAATAGTGATGTAATTGTTGCAATCATTAAGCAATATCTGTATGCCACATTGTATGATTTCATCCAAATCCCATCCAATTCTCAAACTGGCTTGAACACTGGAGCAAAAATAGACCCATTAATTCAGTCCTTTACTAGGACTGGAGCTAGTCTGCGTTTTGGGTTTACTAGTCCCTTGCTAATGCAGCTGTTGTGCCTTTGGCGGCTGTAGAAGACCAGGTCTAAGCATGTTCTGTCTCAAACTGTTGGGACAGGAAAGATGTGATCAGAAGGGAGGGCCCCACAGGGAGGGTCCTACAGAGCTGGCTCAGTGTTACAACTTCCTTCTCTGCCTTGAGGCTTGTGCTCAATCACTCTCACCTTCCAGCTCACCTTCTGGAGAAGAGCTGGCTCTGGACCTGAGAGCTAAAGAACAAAAAAGTCTAGTTTACCTATGAGGCATGCACCAGGTTAACTATAGAGGGACACAGATTGGCCCACCTCACTCTCTTTCTCCTCTTTCTCTTTTGTTTTCTTTGTCTTGCAACACCAGCTCTGTACAATCCAAGCAGCAGTACCAATGTGAGATCTAAGGTGCGGTGATAAATCTTTGTTTTCTTACCTTGTTTTGCCTGGTCAAAGCACAGCTACCCTATCCTACCCAAGATTATGTTTTGAAGCCTGTTTTGGGAGGGGTGAGCTTGTAAAGGTGTTTGTGGCTTATGAGCCTGCACCTTTTGTATTGGTGTACTGTGGCTTGTGAGCCCTCACCTTTGAGAAGTTTGTTGTGAGAGTAGAGAGCTTATTGAATTGTACTGTACAAGATTAAGGACTTGTTAGCCAACACCTTTTGTAGCAGTGTATTGTAAGAATTTCAGGGAGTGTTAGGCAACACCTTTTGAATCTAAGTAGTGGGCTGGTTGCTGGAGTTAAGACTAATATCCATAAATATAAGAGCTCCCTGATGGCGTGGTCAGGTGTCTTTGTTCAACCTGATAGGAATTTATAATGAACAACATGCCCATACCAGTGGGTCATGACACCAGTGACACTAAATCATTCAGTATGGATATTCAGACCATGATATCGGTGTGTTCTTACAGCTTGATGTCTTTCTTGCTGTAAAGTAAATCTTCCCTTCTAAATTAAGAGTTCTGTCTCCTTCATGCTTCACATTTTGTCTCTTTCACAAAATTCTGGAATCACAGTATAGAAGGGACCACAGTTGATCTTCTTGTCCAACTTCCTTGCTCAAGCAGGGTTATCCCAGGGCACATGGCACCAGATTGTTTCCAGATAATTCTGGAATATCCACAGTGAGGAAGAATGTGTAACCTCTCTGGGCAATCTGTTCAAGTGCTCAGCCACCTGCAAAGTCAAGATCTTCCTCGTGTTCAGGTGGAAATTCCTGTGTACCTATTTCTTCCTGTTGCTTCTTATGCTATTTCTGGCAGCACTGAGCAGAGCCTGGCTCCATTCTCTTGACACCCTCCTTTCAGATACTTCCTGTCATTGATGAGGCCCCCTCTCAGTTTTCTCTTCTCAGTGCTGAACACACCCAAATCTCTGAGCCGTTTGTCATAAGAGAGATTTTTCAGTTTCCCAATTACCTTTGTCACTCTCCACTGGACCCACTCCAGGAGTTTCATGTCTCTCTTGTACTGAGGAGCCTAGAATTGGGCACAGAACTCCAGATGTGGCCTTTATTAGATCGGAGTAGTGGGACAGGATTGTTTCTGTCAAACATCTGTCAATGCTTTTCCTAATGCTCCCCAGAACATTGGCTTTCTTGGCCACTAGGACACTCTGCTGACCCATGGACAACCTGGTCCACCAGAACCCCCAGATCAGTCTCCACAGACCTGTTTCCCAGGAGGTCAGTTCCAGCCTGTACTAGTATCTGACATTATTCCTCCCTTTGTTCTGGACTTTGCACTTGAAATTCACACAGTTCCTCTCTTTCCGTTTCTCCAGCTTGTCAAGATCTTTCTGGATGGCAGCATAGCCCTCTGGGATACTGACCACTCCTCCCAGCTTTATGTTGTCAGCGAACTTGCAGGTAAGGCATCTGTCCCTTCATCCAAGTCATTGATAATTGTGTTAATCAATACTGCACTTGGTATTGAACCTTCAGGGGCACTGCTAGAGACAGGTCTCCAACTAGACCATGTGCCAACTAGACCTGATTATGACTCTCTGATATCTACTGTTCAGCCAACTCTCAAACCATTCAAAATACACTTACCCTGTCTGCATTTCCTGAGTTTTCCTGTGTGGAAATAGTGAGAGACAGTATTGAAAACATTGCTGAAATCAAGGCAGACAATACCCACTGCTTTCCCCTTATCCATCCACATAGGAGTTTCATTATAGAAAGCAATCAGGTTGGACAAGCATGTTTTCCCCTTAGTGAGTCCATGATGACTTCTCCTTATCACCTATCTTTTGTGCAATAGATGGCCTCCAGAATGGGGTGCTCCATCGAATTTCCAGGGATTGAGGTGAGGCTGACTGGGCAACAGTTCACTGTGTCCTCCTTCTTGCTGTTTTTGATGACTGAGGTGACATTTGATTTCCTGCAGTCCTCAGTCACCTCTCCTGATCATTAGGATCTTTCGAAGATGACCATGCACAACCCAGCTTTGGTGTCCGTCAGCAGGTCCGTGGACTTGTGAATGCCAGGTTTGCCTGACTCCAACTCAGTCCTCCTTGACCTTGGGAAATTCTTTCTTCCACCCTTCCTTCTCCCTAGTCTCCCAGGTTGGAAACTCCTGAGGGTTGGTCTTGTCAGTGATGATTGATGAAAAAAGGTGTTCAGTAACTCTGCCTTCTCTGCATCCTCTGTTACCAGAGTGCCCCTTTATTTAGCCCTGTTTTCCTTAGTTTTTCTTTTGTTATTGAAGTATTTGAAAAAGCCCTTCTTATTGTCCTTGACATCATTGTCCAGAATTAATTCCAAGCGATCCTTGGCCTTCCTTTCTATTGACAACTTCTCTATATTTGTTTCAAGTCGGATGTCCCTCCTAGTACCTCCTGGGTGTTTTCTGCTTGTGCTAGAATACTAGCAGGAGTTTCTTTTTCACCCATACAGGCCTTTCCCCTGCTTTCCACAATTTCTTACTTATCAAGGTGTGCCCTTCTTCTCCTGGAGGAAGTGATACTTGACTATTGATCAACTGCCTCGGACCCTCCTCCCTGCAAGGCACACTCCTATGGAATACTTATCCCTGAAGAGGCCAAAGCTAGCTCTCCTGAAATGCGTGGTTGTGATTTTACTTACTGTCCTGCTTCCTCCTCATCTGATATTGAGCTCCACAATCTTACAGTCACAACAACCAAGACTGCTGCCAGCCTTCCCATATCCAAACAGGCCTTCCCTGTTTGTTAGTACAAGGCTGAGCAGCACACCATTCCTTGTTTTTTCCACCTATGTAAGGAAGCTATCGTTGGTGTTTTCCAGGACCTTCCTGGATACTTCGTGTCTCACTGTGTTGCTTCTCCATCAGCTTTCAGAGTGGCTGATGTCCCCCACAAGAACTAGGGCTAGTGGCTGTAGGGCTATTTCCAGCTGCCTGTAGAAGGCCTCACTGACTTCCTCCTCCTGATCAAGTGGCCTGTTGCAAACATTCTCAACAGCATCACACTTAATAGTCTGACCCTTAGTCTTAACCCACAGACTCTCAACTCACTCATCACCCCACTCTAAGACAGAGCACCTACAGTTATCAGTCACACTGATTGAAGGTGCACATTCTTAGAGGCTGTAAAATCAGATCTTTTTTACTTCCCCTCTAGAACTCCCAGATGAAACAAATATTAAAATTTTGGCTTAACCTCTCTAAATACTCATTTCACAAATGCAAAATTAGGATACAGATCCCTATATTTTTAAAGAGATTTAGTTGTCAACTGAGATGTACTATATAACTGCTAAGTAATACCTTTGTTATAAGTGTGGAGTCAACACTTCTCCATACTTTCCAATTGATGACAAAAGGTCATTGTCTTTCTGTTCAGCTGGTAGGGCTTTGTTGCAACTTTTTTCTTATTTCTTATGCATTTTACCAACCACAGAAAGTCCAGTCATGGCAATCATTCTTTCTGTCTTCTATATTTTTTATTTGGAGTCGTAAATATAGCTATTGGTTTTTGTTGTTTTTGTTGCTACAGCTCATTCCCTTGGGATCTGCATAGAGATACATAAAGGTTAGGTATGGCCCATGTTTCTTTGAAAATATTGTCTTCAGCTTTCCAAGAGAAGAGTGGTGCTTGGTTGGAAAAAACCCAAAAACCCTCAGAAACTTTTGAGAGGAAAAGAGAGAGGTGGAGTGGTGGAAAATGGGAACCTCTCTCAGTTGTTTGAATGCACACTTGAAGTACTAGTCACTTTTCCCCCTAAGAGCTCATTGCTTTGTCTCACTTCTAAATAGCATTGAATTTTCACTGCCAGTCTAAGTTATTTATCACTCTTTCCACTTTCCCAATGAGCTACCTGGTATTGTCAACTGGAGTTCCATATCCCTTTTTTTTTTACAGAGACAAATATATTGCAATCAGCATGGAACAGTACTTCAAAAGAGCCTCTGCTGAAACTGGAATGGATATTGGCCATCCCTCAGGTATGCTGAAGTTGGAAAGAATATAGTTGCCTTTTTATTGGGAGGAGCATTAGCTTTATCATTTTCCAGTATGAACAAAATTCCATAGCAGCATATAAAGTTTGCCTTTTGCATTGCTTTTACTTTCTTAACACCAAAGTAGAGAAGTGAAAGGCTATACTTATAAAGTTTGTCCGCTCTGTTTCAGATAGTCCTAATTTTAGAGGCATATAAATCTGGAGCAAAGTAGCTATATTTATGTATGAATTGCAGTAAAGTTCTGCTGCATTAGGTCCTGGTTCAAATCGTCATGCAACTGGATAGACTCCTCTGCTAGTCCTGAATCCTACATTAATGCTAGTCAACTAGAGTTAAGTATTGTTTATAAAAATAATGCTGGTCCCCAAAATTAGTCCAATGTAGAATAACACAGTTTACTGGAGACCACCTGTTTTATTTTAGGAGGTGTGGAATGAGCAATATTTTTTTTAGATTAACTTTGTAAATGTCTTAAATTCAGCTTTTACTGTTTCTTTAACATGATATATGCTTGAAAAACTTTCGCTGATATAATTTGCTTGGGCTTTCCTGTCAAAGAACAGAAATCTTTTAAATAGCAACTAGCAAATAATTGTTATGTATGGAGGAGAATGTCTGGTTCTTGAGACATTAACATGGCAAGACCAGATGTTTGATCTGTTTTTCTGGGTGTTCCCTGCTGGCCAGGAGAATCACTCTGACCACCACTATTTTTGTTCTGCTGAACAAGAATATGTTGGAAATGGATTGATTCTCAGGGTATAGTCAGAGAAGTGGGTTTGGTTTAATGTCTTCCTCCAGCTGCAGTGACCAAGCTCAGGGCTTTCTAATGGGTAAACTCAGGCAGCACTCTTGATTTGCCTACCTTATTCTCCTTTTTTTTCTGGCCTTCTTGCATCTCCCTCGTACCTTCCTTTCCTACACTGGTCTCCTTCTTAGTAAAGAATCCTGAATTATTCTTAAATGGTCATAGTTCAAATATATATTTGTCCAAATTTGCTATTTCTGACACCATGATCCAGGCATTCTTAGTTTTATGTGTTATTTCTGACATAGTAACACTGGTATTTTTGGTCTTTCAAGAAAATCCATTAGGAAGTCCCTAGTGCTCCCCTCCAGATACCTCTGAAGTCTGGCACATTAGCTTTCCATTTTTATGGGAGGTCTTCCCATCCTTCATGGCATTGTCTGTAAATTGACAGTTTCTCAACTGCTGCTTGTTATGTTAGGAATTTTCTTGAGTTTTCTTGTAGTTTTCAGTGTTCTTATGTGCAATCTCATCCCCAGGTTCTAGTTAAATGGCTATTTGCCTGCAGGTTTAAAATGTCTGATATGAACTTTTAGATCAGAAACACACTCTACCAGTGGTAGTAATGAAGTTATCACTGTAGAGAGGATTTATGCTGGATTCACAAATATCTTTGTGAATATCAAACGTTTATCAAAATGCTTAGAAAATATAAGGTCTCACAAAATCCATCTAGTCCATTAGTCACAAATATTTCAATAATTCTACAAGCCATTCCAATCTTCATTTCTATGGGAGTGTTTCAACTACAGGTTGCATAACACAGTTATTTTAACTTCTAGAATAGTATTAAACCACTTTCAAATCATTATTAAGAAATATATAGATATGTTTAAACATTTATTTGTATTGTAGGCCCTTATGTTACAGGTGTAACTAGGTGGCCTGGTGTTATAGACCTATTGTGACGGTTTTCGCTCTATTTCCTGGCCAATGCACCAATTAATGTGATGGTTTCATCACTTACTATATTTCATGTGACTGGGAGAACATAAAGAGTAAAACAGGCTTATCTTCAAATTACAAAGATAGTTTATTTACACATATGAAAGGATAAAAATAGGGGGGGGGGTGAAAGAAAGAAAGAACAACAAATGAAACCTCCAAAACATCCTTCCCTCCCTGTCCGAGTTTTCACTTTTCCACACTCAACATGAAAAGACATAACCTGTAACTTCAGTCAGTTTTACCGTTTAAAGATAATCTTTCATCTGTTCTTCAGGAAAGGAGTCTCTCTTGGTTCCATAGAGACATTGTCTGCAAGGACCTGAAAGGAACCTTTGCAAAACATTGAAATCCCACCCATTTCACAGCTTTCCCAACACTGAAACATGGGCCATGTACTCAACACACTGCAAACTGGGGTGTAGCTTTTTAAAGGTGTCTCACTTCAGGGGCAAAGGATTTTCTCACCTCAAGGAACAGAGCTATCTTTTCACTTCTTCACTACACACAGAAGGCTTTCATCTCTCTGTTCAAACATCTCATACAATCAATTTTACCCAGTCCATCACACAATACCTTTGCTCAAAAATCTACACATAACTTAAAACAATCACCTCCCCAAATGCATATCTTTCCGTGGTTTAAAGGAATAGTTTAGTTCAGTCTCCATGTTACCAGGAAAGTCCAGCCAGATTTTCACCACTCCTCCTCCTCCTCTGCCTCAAAGTCTTTTTCACTCTCTCTTCACTGACTTTACTTCCATGCTGTGTCTCCCTATGGTTCAATCACTATATCTGTCCTCACTCCAGGGGAAAGGTTGGCTCAGAAGTGTTCATTTTCTGGCAGGAAAGAGTTAAATTTGTCAGGCCTGTGGGGCTGCTCACATGGTCTTGCCGGCAGGGGAGCTGGAAAAATATGAAGGCCACACCAGTGGAGCAGCATGGAGGGGCTGCTGGATTGTTTTCTTTTCCACCCCTCGGTCTTAATTGTGGCAGCTCAGATCTGCTCCCTGAGGCCTGAGGAAGCGGGGAGGTGGGGGCGACGGCAGCAGAACATTCCCCGGTCCCGGCTGGTGACAACAGCAACTGCCGGGGCTTCTCTTCCCCTCCCCCGCTGCTGCTGTTCCCGGCCCAGGCATGGCTGGGCTGCTCCCCCCGCCGGCAGCGGGGCCTCCCGAAGGCGCGGGCTGGCCAGGCCCGGCCTGGTCTCCTGAAGGCAGCGGGGCCTGCCCTGCCCAGCCCGGCCTTGCCCAGCAGATGTTACCTCAGTCCCTCACCCAGAAGAAAGAGAGCCCCTCCCCACACTCTCAGCTTTATATGAGTATTACCCAAAAGTCGTATTCTACTTTTCAGTGGCCAAACCACCTGCCAATAAAAAAACTGACTCCTGATTGGACTGTCCTTTCTAACAAAATCTAAACTATGTTAACCCATGACACCTATACATACATTTCTAGCAGTGTTCTGAAATGTCTGAATAAGCTAATGCAGATGAAAGGATCAACTATCATAAATATCATGTGAGGTATATTATTATACTAACATTTTCTTATAGGTGGTGGATTTCCCAATACTGCAATGAAAGGTTGCTGTCAGAACATTAACATGCTTCCATAAAACTTCATTTTTATGTAACTTTACTCTGAAATATTAGGAATTCTTCCCTACCTACAACACTATTATTCAATTTATTTATAGATAGCTCTGCATTTAAACATCATAGAAAGGGACATTCATGATATTCTGCTGTAATGTGCAAGTTTTCATCTCTTCTTTTACATGCCATTCAGATCTGGCCTACATAGTTGCTAATTTTCACTTGACTGGTGACTGTAATCAGCTAGATGGCTTTCCTGACATGCACAAGCAGCCATTAGCATGGAGGTCAACAAACTTATCTCCATTTATATGACTTGAGTCAGAAATTCAGCAACTGGTCTCTAGAAATCACAACCTTTTGCCCCAGCTCAATCTCTATTCTGACAAAAACATCTGATTACAAATATGCTCCCATCTAAGATTCATTATGTAGTTAATGGTTGCACAAAAATATAAAGGACAGAAAGAGACTTTTTGTTTCTCCCTGATTTTGACTCATCCCATTTTTCCCTGCTCTGTTTTTTTGTTTGACAATTTGCTTGTGTTCTGTTTGCTTTTGTTTTCTGCTTCTGATTTTTTTTTTTTTTTTAATGTTTAGAAGGGTGTTTTGGAACTCTTGTTCCCTGTTCCCTATTTTCAGCAAGTTCTTCCTATATGTGCTGCCACAGAAGACTTCTAGAGCTTGCTTTTCGGCACCATGTGAGGCTTCTTTTCTTGAGAGGACAGCTAGATTTTAGTGGAATACCTGGTTAAAGGCATTAAAAATACAACAGAAGACACTGATATTGATTATCACATTATTCTCAATATTAGCACAATTTCTGAAATAAAAGGGCATTACCTCTGCTTGAGAGAACTATGATAACATTTTTATTGTGTAAAATCAGTGTATAATCTCTATGAGTGCAAACATACACTTTTTAGGGAAGCAGGTACAGAATCTGTTTGCATGAAGATAAATTTACTCATATTAAAAAGTACAGAATGGACAGTCAGACCTGCAATATACACAAATCAGACACACATTTCATATGGTGGAAACACTGCCTCTTGTGCCTGCAGTATAATATAATTTTCAGGGCAATTCATCTGTCATGTTTCTGAAAAAAAATTTTAGTGGTGTTAAAGGCCTTTAAAAATAGACTGAGATACATGGGCTCATTTCATACTTTCTACTGAATAATATTCAAATGAGAAAGCATTTTGATCTTTATTGTCACATTTGAAGTACAAATACCCACAGTAAGGGATAGAAAATTGTTTCCAGCCATTTCAGCTGTCTGTTTCCATGAGCTTTAGGTTCCTGATATCAAAGCTACAAATATGCATTAATATTTAGATCTGGCTTAGAAATAACCATCTGTTTTTATTTCCATGTCCTTAGTAGACTTGCAAAGTGATAGTAATATTTACAAAATAATTATTCTTCTAGAACTGGTCAGCAAAAATAAGTGTAAAAGTACTTCCAGTCAAGAATGAAATTAGCAAGCGTTATGCCACAGCTTAGATTTAATGTTGATTGACCATTCACATACGATTGAACAGAATGCAAGATTCCCTTCCCTTTCCCTTTCCCTTTCCCTTTCCCTTCCCCTTTCCCTTTCCCTTCCCCTTCCCCTTCCCCTCCCCCTCCCCCTTCCCTCCCCTCCCCTCCCTCCCCCCCTCCCCTCCCTCCCCTCCCCCTCCTCCCCTCCCCTCCCTTCCCTTCCCTTCCCTTCCCTTCCCTTCCCTTCCCTTCCTTCCCTTCCCTTCCCTTCCTTCCCTTCCCTTCCTTCCCTTCCCTTCCCTTCCCTTCCCTTCCCTTCCCTTCCCTTCCCTTCCCTTCCTTCCTTCCCTTCCCTTCCCTTCCCTTCCCTTCCCTTCCTTCCTTCCCTTCCCTTCCCTTCCCTTCCCTTCCCTTCCCTTCCCTTCCTTCCCTTCCCCTTCCCCTTCCCCTTCCCTTCCTTCCCCTTCCCTTCCCCTTCCCCTTCCCCTTCCCTTCCCCTTCCCCTTCCCCTTCCCTTCCCCTTCCCCTTCCCTTCCCCTTCCCCTTCCCCTTCCCCTTCCCCTTCCCCTTCCCCTTCCCCTTCCCTTTTTGTCTAAATTTTTCTTAATTTAAACTTATTCTTGTGGATTCTACGCCATTTTTATAAACAATTCTTTCTGTTATAATTTCCTTTTTGGACTCTATCAACCTGACTTTTAGGTATTTTAAATGAATAAAACGTAGTGTTTCTTTGTCGAGCAATCCTTTATGTCAACTTTTATAGTAATTCTACTTGCATTTAATATTATATTTGAAGTTATTATTTAGCTAACTAGGCCTGAAAACCCTCCACAGAAGTTTTTCCCTTGTCTGGAGTATAAATTTTGGATTGTTTTTTCACTTTGTCAGTGCAGCTGTCTTTATCAACCAGGACTCTTAATTTCTCATAATCTGTCCTTTTGAAATTGAGAACCTTAGGGCACAGTCATACATTCATTGTTGAAATAGATGTAGCAATTTAAGATGTCATTACCCTATGGCTAGTCATTAATACCCTTCAGTTGTTTGAAATTGTTGGAGTCTCAGCTATGGGGACTGATATCTGATGACATGAGCATTTCTAAGTCCATTTCAGAGCAAAATGGAACAGGTTTGCTTTAACTACCCTCAGCTACACTTTACATGTGTGTATTTTACTTTGTACTGAAACGTACTTCCACAATGACTTATTGTCTCTCAGCTGAAAGCGTGGTTACTAACTCCTGGAGGGTAATAATAGCACACAGTGGGCAACATCATGGAACTGGAGGAACTTTGGGATGTACCTCCTCAAGTCTCCCTGTGTGGGTGGGACAAGAGCCCACCCCAGATCAAGCCAGGAACAAACATGTCTGGTCAAGGCTGGAAAACATTCAAAGAAGATTTTATAACAGTGTGGGGCTGTCCATTTAGTTTCAGACACATTTATCTCCATCATTACATGTTAGTGAAACTACATGAGTTTGAACAATTACAATTACAATGGTAATCTGTGAAAAATCTGTCCCAGGTCATCTGGAGCTGTTTGTGTTTTAAAACCAGTGTAACCTCTCTGTATATTCTTTCTAGTTTATCTTAGATAAAAGTGACCGACTGCATTGTCAGCACTAGATGGGAAACTAATGGTCAGGGTTCTCTGCAAAATGAAAATTTTAAAGTTTTCCTATTTTTTATCTCCTTTTGAGAGTCATTTGACCAATAGGTAGTTTTTTGTTGTTGGTTTTGTTGTTGTTGTTGTTTTTTGGTCTTTGCTTTCCAGGAAATAGAACTCACTTGCTTTTCAATGGAGATCCATATTTTAGTTAGGAAACCTGTGTCATGGTTGGGTAAAAATACTGTCACACCACTTCAACATATAACAGGTCTTTCCTGGAAAGGCACTTTAGCTTCAGAAGCACTTAAAATAGAAATTACTGACTGAAACAGATTAACATTTAAATGTTAGGATCAGAAGAAGAATATATTTTAGAGAAATAAGAAATCCACTCATATATACATACTCCTTAGAAATTTAAAGATGTATCTGCATTAGCCATGTGTGTTTTGCTATGTGGTTTTTTCCCTCAAAGCTAAAAGCAGGATTATAATCAAAGGACACATAACAGTGTGTCATGAAATATTTTTCTTCACAGATATAAGGAAAGAGATGACCATGCAGAGAAATTTGGAGCTGTTATGAGGGTTGAAAAGGAAATAATGAATATTAACTGCACAGCGATTTATTGTTTTGGACAGTTTATACACCTATTTCTGTTGTAGAAAGGTTCAGATTTTTGTAACTCTCTACGTAAGAACTCTCATGCTTCCACAATGTTTAGATAAAAATATTTTTTGTTAATTTTGAAATGTTCAAACAACTACAGTTTCTTACATTAAAGTGGGTGGGGGGAAGCAGATTATTTTGCAATGAACAAAAATATTTGCTGTTCTCTATTTTCTTTATTGGCTTGCACTGGTTTCTTGTCCTCTTGTGGGAAAGCAGAAACAATAGCCCCATGTTCCATGTAACCAACTGAAATGCCTGGAACAGATGGAGGCACCATTATGTGAACGACTCAGCAGCCAAAATTTGTTTGCATAATCTGTTTGGGATATGCCCATGGATGGTTAATATCTATTTATAATCACTCACGAATCTTTCCCAACTTATGTATATATAATTGGAGTGGATTCATGAATGATTTTTGAACAAAGAACTGAAATGCACTTGTCAGATGAATTATCTACAGCAGGTAATTTAATCTACTCATTAATGGTCTCATATTTTGAGATTAAATGTTATTTGGGTCAACCTGTCTGATGGCATTTTTAATAAGTTCATATTAAAAAGTGCTTTATTAGTATTTTTTATTCAAGCCATATTGGTTCTTATCATGCTACATATGTCAAAATATGCATTAAAATAATAAGCTAAATTAAAAAGTCATTTACTCTATGAAAATTCTAAGCAAACAGAGAATGGTTTTTCTGTTACAGAATATTTTCTTTAAGATGACAAGAATAAAAAAATACTGCAGCATGAAAACAGTTGAATGTATCACTAAATGTCCATCAGATTCTCTGAACAGGTCATTGCCAAGCTAGTGAATTTCTTGGTTGGTTGCACATCCTCATTTTCATTTCAAGATGCCACAGAAAGCATTCACTGCCAGGCAGCAATTAGTACTTAATCAGGTCTTATGGCTGAAATATTTGTCAGCAGCAATGGAGAGAAATCATTTGCTTCATTTCTGAAGTTCAGCACTGTCCTCTATGTAAAGTGATGCTCATTAGCATTCAGAATCGTTGCATGGACAGCCTTTCCAGTGCTTGTTCTCAGATGGCTCTTTTTATCACTAGGAATGATTAGTGTCCTTACAAAGAGGCTGTTCAGATTTTTTTTTTCTCAAGCAAAAATTTCCTGTTATTGTTTATAGAACATTTGTTTCTAGTTCTTTAGCTGTAGATTTGATTTTTAGGTTAAAAACATCACAATATTCTTCCTTTTTTCTGGCAACTCATTTCAACTTTTAGATAGAACTGTGCCTTCTGGGATCCAAAACAGCTCCCTGTGCAACATAGAAATGCACACAGACTGATTGAATATTACAAATCAGTCTGTTTTCCCTTAGTATAATGAAGAAAAGGATTGATGTATCCTCCATTTCTGTGGATCAGGAAAGAAAGATAACTGTGGAATAGAAGCAACAAAATAGAACATGTCCAACCCCCATCTTTCCAGGAGACACATGGAGCAGTTTCAGAGAAAGGGAAGAAAAAATCAAGCAAATAGTTGTGTTGCAGAAATTCAAACGGTGCCTGTGCTTGTTTCCTCTGTTATAGATGTTAACAGCAATAGCTGAGTAAAACAACTGAAAGGCACAGCTGCTTTATTCCACATCCTTGCTGATTCTGATTATATTACAAAGCTCCAGCAGCTGGTCTGTACTCACAAAGACAATTTTATTAGATATTTCTAATTTCTATTGACAGTGCATCAGCGGATTTTAAATTCCCACAAGTAAGATTTCAGACAAGAAAAAGAGGTGAAAGCAATCCTTTCTTTACTTATCTGTGAGACTAAACTATATTACTATATTTTATATGAAAATTATTCTTTACAAGAATTCTATATCCTTGCAATTCAATTAATATATGACAGTACTTTATAAAATGGGAATAGAGAAAAAATACAGAGCAAATTTTGGTGTTTTGTTTCATCTGGGGGGGTGTTAGTTGTCTGGTTGGTTGGTTTGTTCGGTTTTTCAGAAGTCCCATTTAAAAAGTCCTTGATTTCTCATTTTGAGTGTTGGATTTCAGGGTCAATCATAAAGAACAGCAAGCAGAATTTGTTCAAGGAAAGGGTTTGCCTAATTTTAAAGTAATCTAGATGAATATTTGCATGGGAAATATCCATCAATTGGGTAAGCTCCAATTAGAGTTTTATAGCTTATTATTCCCTGTAACTGTTCTTTGAAAAGAGGTGTAGTAAATTTTAAACTATCAGAAATTTTCAATGCTTCAATATGTGATCAGAAGCTGCTGATTTCTTAGCTGAGATTGGGACAACTGAGCCAAAAGATTCAATTTTTCCACTGTTTTTTGAACAATGTTGTCAGTGGTGTAAAAAAACCCTAAAGCCCCCCCCCCCCAGTGAATTAAATATTACTTTAAAAAATATATTTACTTTTATTTTAATAGAATGGGGTTTTTTCCTACATTCCAGAAAGCACTTTTTTGTCTTTTCTTCCCATGAAATTCATCATGTTTTCATGCAAAACATATTAGGAATATATTATTATTGAGCATAAAGTCCCCAAAGTCCTATCCACGTAGCATCATTCTAAGAGCCATGACATACATCTTATTAAACAGAATCCATCATTCTTGTGGAGGCTTGAAATGTGGACATTGAGACAATATTAGAAGGCTTACATTTTCATCACTGTAGATTCTGGGAAGGAATTGCTTGAATACTAATTTCTTGCTGGTGAGTTCATGCTTTTTGTATTTGCCTTACAAAGAAAAGCAAATAATTGTGGTGACCCTGTTAATCAAGGTGTCATGGAAATTAAAGGGGAAAAGGGTTTTTTTCCTTCAAAATCAATGTCTGTAATGCTTTAGGTTAAGTACTACCGATTTGGAGCAGAGTGGAAGAGTTAATTCATTTATCTTACATTCTGTCCTCCTATTTATACATTCCCATTTAATATTTACATTACCTGAGAGCAGATCTGTTAACTAGAGTTCATCTTACAGCCATATGTATTTTATTAGTTTCTCTTCTGAATAATTGCTTACCAACCAGTTTGCTCTTCTCTAGGGGACTAAATATAATGAATTAAATCTTTGGCTTATGTTGTTTCTCTAAGCTGTCAACATGTTTTGAGGTGTTGGAGAGCAATCTTAATCTTTCAGCCATGCTTATTTTCCTTTCAAATATAGAACGAAATTACTTTTATAAAGAATACATTACGTGCAAATATATTTACCCTCTATATCAGTATGTTTTAATATGTAATAAAAACATCTGCTTGTCTCATAGTCATTTAATTGGTGATGCAGGAAGCAGGTATGGTCCCTAACCAAGTCTCCACAGAATCCTGTTAAATAAGTCTGTCCATTGATTCAGTAAAATCTTAGTGACTTTTTGCTAGGTCTGGAAATACTGAATCTGTGTTCATGTTAGAACATTTTTCATAATTTTTTATTATGTTCTTGTTCTTTAATTTGTTTATGAAAATGAAATAAGACTCAGAAGTTTCTCTAAAATTCATAAAACCTCTTATTCTATCAGGACACAGGACCACAGCATGGCAGAAATGGGCCAGTGCCTGTGGGTATAGCTCAGTCTCACCCTTGCTCAGAGCAAGGCCAGTATTTCAGCTTGTGCCTGTTACCTCTTGTCATGCCAGAGGGCATCACAGAGAAGAGTCTGTCTCCACCCTCATGAGGTTCTTATAGACATCTCAGATCCTTCTGAGCCTTCTCTTCTCCAGGCTAAACACTACCAACTTTCTTTTTTGTTGTGTGAAAAGGCTACCTTCCTATGGCTTTTTTTTTGTAATTAAATCTGCTTCTGCTGTAACTCATAGTGTTGGTCATTCCATTTGCCTACTAATTGCTAATTTACTCTCAAATGTATACAGGTATTCCAATTAAGTTAATTATCTAATTTCTGCCTCCTTTTAAAGAAAGACAGCATACTTGCATTTTTCTTCCATTCTCATTCATTTCCTAGGAGATCTCAGAGTGACTTTCTAGTGATTCTATCAGTTTAATAGACCATTTTTAGTATTCTAAGGTTATACTTATCTTCTTGAAGCTATTTCAAAGTATCTGAGTGTTTTAAATATTCTCTGATCTGGTCCTTTCCTCTTCCTGGTTGAGATTATTTTTTTTGCTCCAACTACAGTGATTAACGGGAATAATGGGACTAAAAATAAATATGCGTTTTTAATTACTTCTGAGTTCTATTATTTTGGAATATGAGATTAGTAGAGCCATGTTCTGCCAAAGCTGAATACTTAATGAAAATGGCTTGCATTAGTGGTAACAATTATTGGTAGTGATAGTACTCTCTGATGCATTTTTTTCCCACTTCTCCTTAGAAAGAAAAGAAAGGACAAGAGCACTTGGGCAGTACAGAAATGTGCAAGGCACTAATTGAGACCAATTCATCTCTGAATGTTCTACTGGTGGGATGATTTAGCATAGTTATGCTTAGTTTCACTCTTTTGTTCTCTGTAATGAATTTTAAAGGGAGCTGGCTGAGCCAAAGGGAAAGCAGGAAAAAACTTTTAAAACCAGAATAGCACAAAACACATAAAACATAATTCAAATTGATGATAACTCAATTTCAAGTCCTCTTTAAGAAGCTTGTTAGGAAAAGGCCCTAAGCTTCTCTCTAAAAGAGTATTTCACTTACACTGGAAGCTGCCTTTCTTGTTCACTAAGAGGCAGACAAGAGGAGCTTGGCCGAATGGCAGAAGCAAAAAGGAAGAATTCTGTATGTCATCACAGGAGTTGCCCCAGCAGCACAGTAAAGAAAAATAAAGATATATTTTTAAGAACTTGATGGAAGTTCAGATACATAATAGGAAAGTAGTAAATAACATTCAGAGATTTCTTTCCTGTTTCATATCAACAGACTCTTTCCTTGACAAAGACTCTGCATGCAAGAAAGCCAATAAGTTAGCTTGGCATACGCTTCAGACACCACAACTTAGTTTCAGATTTGCTTACTTTAAAGTGTAATACAGACAATTAACCACACTTGGGGACTTGTTCCAAGTTTGCCAATATCAGTCTTCGAAGATAGTGTCCATATTTTTTGCTTCATGAAGATACAAGATCTTTCCATCCTGCAGAGTGAGAAAAAAAAAAAGAAATTAAGGAAAACCACTCTTCACTATAAGAACACATTCTAGACCTTTCTTCATAAAATAGAATACTTTGAATTCATTGTGTGTTATTTCTTGGCTCATCAAGAAGACTTCTCTTTGAATTTCAATGCAATATGGCTAACAGCCAGAAAACTATCTCTATCCTTTTTCCTTTTCCCACTGAACAGAAATTTTAGTGTGGGGTTACTGTGTATTCAGATCCACATTTTATATAGAATAGAACATGATGAAATATTTGATTTCCTTGACTTTCAAATGTGAATGCTTTTTGTGGTTCAGAAACCTTCTTACTCCCATCTGCCATTTCTTCTTGCACCAGACCATGGAGTTAAGTTTCCTCTTTCTCTCTTCAGGTGGTTCAGTGTACCATCTGTGTTTGTTTGAAGACTTGAAAATACCAAAAATTTGTAGAAGCAGATAAGTAAGTATAAACAAAAAATCAACAACCACCATGTCACAACAAATCATATAGAAAAAGAAAATTTGGCAATCTACGAAGTAAAACTTTAAAATAACTTTAAACTTGTGATGTTTTATAGGACAAGACTAACCATTCCTATCCACCTCAAATGCCACCTGCATACTATATTGAACTTTCTTAAATACTAACTACCTTTTTCTTACTGGGATCTCAGAGCTCTTCTATGGGTTGTGTGCTGTGCAGTAGTTTTGTCTCTCGAAATTTAAAATTTACTTTTTCAGAATATTGCTTAACAGTATGGATAGGTACCAAAATTATATGCAATAATTCGTGTGATGATTCTATACTCTTTGCAGTCATGTAAGAGTATGCCTTTTGCATACTTATGCTTATATTTGTATAATGAGTATGCTTATAAGGCATATAATTATGCCTTTTGAATGCATACAGGTAATTGATGTAATCTTACAGTGACATCACAGTGGTACAGGAATACTGTTTCTTGCAAACTGAAGGTCAAATGGAGATGGAAGAACAGATTGTAATAAACAATTGATTTGAAAAATAGGTAGATGTATTAAATCATTCTTTTTTTGGAATGCTCACACGTGTTAAATTATGGAAAGTAATTAGTTTGAAAACTTTTTAAATTAACTACTTATCATGGTCTTATATTCCTAAATTGTATAATTCATTGATGAAATATGCTGCATATTTTCTTTTGAACCTTAATTCTGACTGTTAGATCGCCTTTATCAGTCACTCATCAGAATGGTTTTAATCCATAGAATGAGAAACTGAAGAAAGTAAGATAGGGTAGCTCAAGATAAAGATATGGAATCATCAACCTAAATCTACTAGGAAATAATTTCTCACCTTTGTACTGAAAGACTCAAAAAAAAAAAAAAGGCTGAAATGGTTTATCATGTTGTACTTCTAATTCACTTTCAAGGACATGAAGTCAGATATGGTGATCTCTGTGTTAGTGAAGGTTAGGTTTAGCTGTGCCACAGCTCATCTGAGAAAAAGAATAAGCTGGAAGGGGTTGCGGAGTCCTAAAGTATGAATTGTCAGAAACCTATTATTTCTATTTTTAAACCTATGTGTCTGCTTCAGGTTTGTTTATATATATATTTATTTTACTTCTGTCACCTTTAGACAATCCTAAACCATTCACAAAAAGCTGTAGATTTGTTGCTGGTGTAGGAACAAAATGTACAGAATTCCTAGTAAAGACTGACGTATTATTCTCTTCTTTTAATAAACTACCTGCATTAATTTAGAGCTTGAGCTGCAATGGTTTCTGCACTACATTTAGTGCTGAAGTTCAAGACAACAGTTTGATCAAATGATTGTTTTAGCCTTTTTATGCATCCATTATTGGCTGCTGTCTTGGCACTATGGATAGTTTAAGAGCATTTAGGTCTTGCAGCTGTGAGAGTCTATGGACTAGAAAGCTTACATGAGAGTTTAGTCCTAAAAGTGCTGATCAGGTAGTTTTGTCTTTCTGTCTGTCTGGGAAGGTTTCTTCTCCTGAATTTGCAGTGATTCCTAGATTTGATTAAGCATAGAGCTGGTAGATTAAAGTAAATAATTAAGTAAGTAAATGAATAAATAATGTTATCTTCAGGCAGCGGCAACCAGGTTTTCAATGAAAAAAATAGGAATTTAATAGGATTTTATTAATGCTATTTTAAATCTGTGCCCTAGGACACATGCAGTCATGGAATCATGCTGAGTTGGAAGGTACTCACAAGAATTGTCAAGTCCAGCACCTAGCCCTGAACAGGACAACCCAAAGAGTCATACCAGCTCCTCCAGAGCATTGTCCAAATGCTTCTTGAACTCCGTCAGGCTGATGGTGTGACCACTGCTGTGGGGAACCTGTTCTAGTGCCCAAACAGCCTCTGGGTGAAGAGCCTTTTCCTGATGTCCAACCTAAACCTCCCCTGACACAGCTTCAGGCCAATCCCTTGCGTATTCACTGGTTACCACAGAGAAGAAATCAGTGCCTGCTCTGCCCTTCCTCTTCCTCTTGTGAGGAAGTTGTAACTGCAACAAGGTCTCCCCTTAGTCTCCTCTTCTCTAGGCTAAACAGGCCAAGCAACCTCTGCCACTGCTCATACAGCTTCCCCTCAAGACCCTTCACCATATTTTTTTCCCTCCTTTGGACATTCTCTGATAGTTTAATATCCTTTTTATATTGTGGCACCCAGAATTGCCCCCAGCACTCGAGGTGAGGCCACCCCAGCTCACAGCAGAGTGGGACAATTTCCCCCTTGCCCAGCTGGCAATGCTGTGCCTGATGCACCCCAGAACACTGGTGGCCCTCCTGGCTGCTGGGCACTGATGACTCACATTCAGTTTAGGGACTGAGCAACCATCCTATCTGTTATGATGTAAAAGTGCCCTTTGATGTGAGACATGAAGTCTAAGCAAATTTAACCTGCCTAGGGACAGACCCAGGTGCATCTTTCCATCAGGTAGCATGAAAATAGATATTAGTAAACTACATAATAATAATGAGAATTGTTTGAAAGCTGATTCCAAAGTAATCTTAAAAGAGATCTTAATTAAATTTAGAAAACTAGCTGTTGACTTTCTTAGCAGTGAAAATGTACAGTGACCTTGGATAACACCACTGAAGCTAGTGGAAGCCTATTGTTTGAATTAGGGTTTAATAAAGTGGAAGGTGTGACCTGACAGCAAAATTATGTAAGAAAGCAGATTACAGAAAAAAACTGCTTGTCAGAAGAAGATGAATAATATCCAAGTGAACTGAGGTCCACTGAAACCAAGGCTTACGATTTACCTTTAGTATTTAGAAGAGATTTTACACTAAAAATAAACTTTTAAGAAGCGGACTCCAGGATTTAGAACACTGGGGGTTCAGTTCTCCTCTTTCCAACATTTTGGCTAGGGATACGCTAAGGATTATGGCTTAGATATACTGAAGCTGTGGCAATATATTGAGACCATACTGGTAGACAATCCCAGGGTATATTTAGAGCCATGACTGCTGAGCTTTTCAAAGATAAACTGACAAAGAGAATCATCTAGGGAGTTACGAAGTTCAGCCTAAACCAAGAATTCACATTCACATATGTAAACCAGAGCCTACAAAAAATCAAATTCAACAAATTTCACACAAGACCAAAAATGAGTTCAGAATACTGAAAGTTTAGTGAAAATTTAGCACTGCTACTAAGCTCAGTTCAAGGTTTAATAAAGTAGAAATTGTGACTGTGCAATAAGAAAGTCAAACAATAACAAAAAATATTGACATATTTGGTGTTGGACATCTTGACGATAAAATGATACAATCTCTTGGACTGGCAATAAATGCCTAGTTGAAACAAAACCAGAAGAAATCTAGACAAACCATTTTTAGATTTCTCACTGAAAAGAACAAATCATTTAAATGTGTCTAGGATCTTGTGGAAATTTAAAATTATGATTCAGGTTTAAATTGATTAAATTTGGAAAATAAGGTGTGATAGTAAGAAAGGCTTTGAAAAGATTACACTGGAGAACACAAGATTTTAGTTGTTAAGGTTAACAGTGAAAAAATGGTTATGAAGTATTTCTGACCCTGAGAGAAGCCCAGATTTTGTGAGAGACTTCAAGTCTGTAAGTAAGAGGAGATTTTAAACTATTGTCTTGTTTTAGGGCAGATTTGGGGGAAACCCCCAAATAGGGTTCCTTGGGGGAGCAAACCCAAACGACCCCTGCCCCAACTGGTCCGGGAAAAAGCTTCCTTGGAGAAAAGTGGAAAAAACTATTTATTTAACAAAATGCCCACCAGCACAAAGAATGAATAATATGAAACAATAAAACCTTTTGTTGTTCTGAAATGAGATGATAAATTCAGAAAGTCCTTGCCATGAGTGTAGCTCAGCTCTCGCAGTCTCTTATCAGTCCCAGTCCCTCCGGCGCTGCTGGAAAATACCGAAGTCCAGGCCCTGGTAGGCTGCAGGTGCAAGCTCCTGGTGCTCCCCTGGGTTTTTCAGTTCAGAGCAGGTTTAAACAGTCAAGAAAAAGGCAAAAAAACCAACCCAAAACAGTACAGGGAACTTCTCTGCCTCAGCTAGCTAAAACTAAGAGCAAAGAGATCTCTGTCCTGCAGTCTGTCTGAGCCTCAGACGAACACAGTTCCGGAGAAAGAATGCAGAGGAGTGAGTGCTCTTTGGAAAACAAACTGTGCGCTTCTTCTCCCTGCTTCACTCTCAAAACCAGTCTTAAAGGCACAGAACTCAATATACAGCACAAACAGAACAGATGACTGGGGATACAAGCATCAAAAAGTCACCCTAGGACATGCTGTAAAAAGATATGGAATTCCTGGAGCTACAAAAACGTGCCCAAGGAAGTTGAATCCAGGAGGACAACTAGGACAAGATTAGGAATGGTGTCTTAAATGTATCCCAGAAAGAGTGTGGAAAATTGTAATGAAATTTCTCAAAACAAAACAAAACAAAACAAAACAAAACAAAACAAACCACAAAAAAACCAAACCAAAACAACAACAAAACAAAACAAAACAAAACAAAAAAAAACCCGAAAAAAACCCCAACCAATCTGAGGAACACTGATGAACCAAGGGTGGAGTACGAGTCAAAGAAAAAGGCTAGGTAAAGATGTGGTTTACTGCATAAAAATAAATGAGATAAGGGACAGCTTGCAATTAAATGCATTAAGATATGAATGAGAAGTTTGGGACACCTCTGAATATGCTAAAAGGAAAACTAAGGAAAACTTAAGGAAACCTAAGGAAAACTTATGGAAACCTAAGGAAAACTTAGGAGTAAGCTACTTGTCTTTTTCTATGAGAAAGTGATGAAAGTTCGTTGTGGTTAGACATTGGCCAAAACACCAGGCACTCATGAAAGTAGTTTGCTTACTCTCTCCTGCTACAGCTAGGTAGAGGAGAGGGAAAATAAATTAATTAAGGGCTCATGCGTTAAGGACTGGGGGAAAAGAAATACTCTAAGAAGAAAACAGGTTCAAATTTAAAGATATAAAGTAAATTTGTTACTAACAAACTCAGAGTAGGATAATGAAAAGTAAAATAAGACTTCAAAACAACTTTTATGCCCCCAGCTCCTCCCTCTTTCCCACCGACAGCGTAGGGAGACAGGGCATGGGGATTTTGGTCAGTTTGTCACTTGAGATTTTTTCTGTTTGCTCAGAGAGAGGAATCTTTTTTCTGCTATGCTGTCCCTCCCATGGGCAAACAGTCTTCCCAAAACTGTGGAGGTGTGGGTCACACATCCACTCCTCGAGTGTAGTCTTTTAAAGATAGGCTGCTCTAGTTTGGAAGCAAGGGGCCTCTCTCTCTCTCCATCTCTTCAAGCAGGGTCCCACTCTGTAGGAATGCACCCCCACACCCAATACAGGTGTTTATATATAAGGAAAAAAGTTTCAGTTTACCTTTAAACATGTAAGGAAGTTAAACTAGAATTTTCCATAGTCTTCTCGCTGTAATTGGCCCAGAGCCAGCACGGAAGCACTGATTGGGCTTTGGAAATGTACTACCTCAAAGTCTGTTACCAATTTCATTGGGCAAGGTGCCAAACAACCCACCTAGACCATCAAGTACTACAAAGACTGCACAAAGGAGCTCAAGTGCTTTTTTGGACTGCCATAGCCAGTGTAAGTGTTCTCTGCACTGCGTTTGACTTCTTTGTTCTACGATGTTTATTATTTTTGTCATTATTAAAACCTTTTGTTTTACAAAGAATATGCAGAGAAGTGGTCTTGCTATTATTACGCCACTCTGGGAAGTTGCAGGCCAACCCTCAGACTTGAAAAATCTTCATGTAGCTTATTCCATTCTGCCCACTTGTAAGATTTTATCACCTCTCTCTTTATTCAGGTCTCCCACTGCATCACATCTTTCTCCGGCACCCACCCACCCTTGCATGAGCCCTTTTCCCATGCACTGCTATTGGATCTCTGCATCCCCGGTGGACTTCATGCACTACCAGGGACAGTTTGTTTCACCATAGTCCTCATCTTGGCTCTGATGCTTGGAGCACTTCCTCCCTCTCTTTCTTTTCCCCTGACCTTGGTGCTGCCATGTTGTTTTTCCTCACGAGTTCTCACTTCCTCTTCTCTGACTAGAAAACTGCTACTTATAGATCAACAAGTTACACTAATTCAAAGATTCCTGCAGGTTCCTGCAGTGCTGAGAGATTGATCTCATCTAGGTTCTGTGTTGGGGAATTGCTTATCATGTTTCCACTGCTGGCCAGGCGACCCCACCGCCATCGCACAGGCAGTGGCAGCCGCCGTGGTGCTTGTGCTATTTAATGCCTCTCTTCATGCAGAGCACCAGAAAGAGAAAACTGCTGCTGGCCCTGTCCTTCTGCCCGCAGCGCAGCTGGCCGGGGGCAGCCAGGCAGGCAAGGCTCACTCACAAGGCTGTGCTGAGATGGTGGTGGCTGTGGTGGTGCCTTGCTGTGGGCTGCGCTGGCATGGCAGCAGCCGCAGTAGCAGCTGTAGTACCTCCCCCTTGGGGAAAACTGAGCTTGTGCTGTTTTGATTTTCTTCTTAAATATGTCATCACAGAGGTGTTGCCGATCTCTCTAATCGAGCCAGCAGCAAGTCTGAACAGCTCCATGTTCAGAGACATCAGAGATTGCCTCTGTTGGACAAGTTGGAAGCTCCTAGCAGCTTCTCACAGAAGCTACCCCTTTGGACTCCCGCTACCAAAAACCAGCCTGTGTCAAACCAACACAAAGGTTCAAAGTAGATTGCTACTAAGGTAGACAGGAAAATATTCTTAGGAAAATGCCCAAAACATCTTTAAGGGATGCACTTACTTATGGTATGTACTTCTTAACTCAGATTCTAGATGGGACAGTTTATTGTGATGCTTGTGAATGGTGTGACTCATGAATGAGGGAACTGGCAGTGAAAACTGTGATCAGTGGCAACTTTGGCTGTAAGAAACAAGGAATAATGAATTTCATGGTCCTGAAGGAGTGAAGAAGTCAAGTAGAAGAGCAGGCCCTGGACAGCAGGAGAAAGAAAAAAATAGCTCTTTGGGAAACTGATATAGAGCTGTGAAGGACAAAGGAATGCAGTTATACAGGACAACATCCTCCACCTTCAAGACAGGTCTATCTCAACTTCAGGGCAACACCTGGGCATATCAAGAGACTGGTGTGGCTAAACAGAGAATTTATGATTGAGATTCATTGCAGAAAGGTCCAAACAAAAGCTGGAAGTGAGGACAGACTATAATTTCAAGTCAGGGAATTACGTCATACAAGAGGATATGAAAAAAGAATTCTAAGAGACCTTGCTGCTCTTGGCCATTTTTGAAAAACTTACAAAATCTGTTATGGTTGGAGAAAGGAAAATGTAGCAACCAGCTTCAAAACTTGTAAGAGAAACATTCCAGGGATCTACAGGTTGGACAGTTTCACTCTTGTGCCAGGGAAAATTATAGAATAAGTTGTCTTGGAAGCTATTTCTGAATGAATGAAAAGAAGGCTTCTGCAAATGGCCAGTGTGAATTTATCAGGAATATGTCATGGAAGTGGATGAGAGGGAGCTTTTTTCTACCTTGTAGGAGGCATATCTTGACTTTTGCAGGTATTTTGGATCAAGTCTCCTGTAGAATCCTTGTAAGCAGGATGACGTGGCCTACCATCTAGGTGAAAAATTGGCTTAATCAGTATAGAGGTTAATGAGTCTGAATCCTTTTTGAGGTTGAAAGCAGAGCTCTCTAGGTCTGTCCTGGAACCTGTTCCGTTTAGCATCTTATCAATGGCCTAGATAACAAAATGAAATACCCTTCATCAAGTTTCGAACAAGAGAGAGATAGGGGTACAGTCCATAAAAAGTACAAAAGCTGAGCTGCACATGTGGGAGGACTAGACTGATTGTCCCATGAAATAAAAAATGTGGAGCACTGGATCACTGTCAGGCAATAACTCTGCAGGATAGGGCCTTTGGGTCCTAGGCTCAACTTTCTTTTCACTTGGAAAACATCTTTAAGATCAGTCCAACTGTTGGAAGCATGAAACTGGGAAGAAAATAAAAGCTCAAACATGATGGTGACCTGAATGGACACTGAAACCAGATGGAGATCAGTGGTTTATGCCATGACATCAGAGAGGAGCATGAAATGGGGTGATAGCTGTGTGGTCTTGTTATTTCTGTTGATACCAAGGAATGTTTCATACAACTGCTACCAAAATAGATATCCTAAGTATTTCATACAATGTGACCATGAAGAATGAAAACTTTGACCACAGTTCTACCCAGAATGTACCTAACTGGGGGATGACAACTCAACGTGGAATTAGTAGGGACTGATTGATAGGTTTGTTCTCCTTGCTCTCCCTCGAAGGGACATATTTCGCTAAGTCTTTTATCCTCATCAACACCAAGTGTTTTCATCTGGGAAATAAAATTTGTGATTGCAATAATATTGTTAGTGTTAGATATAGCCATTGTTGGGGGTTAAGTTTCTTTCCTTTTTTTTTCCTTTTTACTTAGGGTATTTTTTTCCCCGTAAGTTGCTAAGAAACACTATCGACTGAGTACTTAAAAAAAAAAAACACAAAAGAAGTGGCCAAGCTCAAGGGAGGAGGGCATTTGGTTGCATTTCTCTTATCTGGAGTTTCTCTCCAAGGGGCAGAGGTACCACAAGAACTGGGCTGCAAAAAAAGACTGGGCTGAGGCAGCTGCTCTCTCTCTCTCATTCTTGGCTTTGGAGAAGAACAGTCAGAGCTGCTGCTTGGGGAAGGGATTTCACTGCTGCCGCCGGGCACAGCCCAGAGCTGCTTCTTCTGCTGTGGGGTAAGCTTCTGCTCATGAAACCAGCCACTGAACTGGCACCTACCTCACTGAAAAGAGGAACCTATCCCCATCTGCTCGGGTGCCTGAGATCCTGAGCTCCCTGCCCTGCTGGGAGCTGGGCTGCCACTTCCCCACCCCCACTGCTTCTTCAGCATTGCTCCGAGCTTTTGCTGCACTGTAACCCCGCAGCCCCTGCCTGCCAAGACGTCCTGCTGTCCCAGCTTGCTGCTTCTGAGGGTCCTGCAGGGGCACCAGGATCAGTTTGTGCACAGGGGGTTGTGAAGCAAAGCCTCTCTTCCATCCCTCCCCGCCTCAGCCCAGCCGCCATTACCGCGTGCTCCCTGAGCCCGCGCCACAGCGCCCCCTGCAGCCACAGGGAATCATTGCACCCGCCTGCCCGCCGGGAGCCACCAGCGCCCCTGGTGGCTGTGACCGGAACTGCACCGACAGGGAAAGTGCCTGCGGCTGAGAAGGGGTCATTGGGTTTGTTGTTCTGTTTGCTGTTAATGCCAGAGCTGTTGTGGGTTGTTTGCTTTATTATACATACTGGTAAAGAACTGTTATTCCTGTTCTCAAATCTTCACCTGACAGCCCCTTAATTTCAAAATTATAATAATTCAGAGGGAGGAGATTTACATTTTCTATTCCAAGGGAGGCTCCTGTCTTCCTTAGCAGACAGCTATCTTTCAAACTAAGACAGCCATCCTGCAGTTAATGCATATATTGACAAAAATCCAAAAGTACTCTATATGTCACATTTAATAAGAACATTATTAGTTTACCTGACTGGCTCTTTTGAATGCAACTGGACCCATAGTTAGAATTCTTGCGCTCATGTTTGGGCATGTTATGTTTTCGCAACAAAACTAACACTGTCAAGTTCACCACTGAACCATGCCTTTAAGTGCCACATCTGCACATCCTGTGAAGAAGTTGACTGAACTGAGTTTCCAGTGAACCCTGGCAGTAAGCAAACAGCAAACAGCACCCTGGGCTACCTCAAAAGGAATATATTCAGTAGATCAAAGAAAGTGAATATGGCTCTTCCGTTGGCACTTGGGTTATACTAGCTCTGGAATATGATGTGCAGTCAAGTAGGCTACCAAACTGGTGGGATCTGAAACTCATGTCGTGCGGGGAGAGGCTGTAGCACTAGGGCTGGTTCATCCAGGAGAAGCGTTGATGACAGTGGCACCTACTAACAACTCTGTCACTGACAGGAGAGGATCAGGCAGGTGTAACTAGGTCTTTCACAGTGATACATGTGGGAGGGAAAGAGGCAACTGGCAGTAGTTGAAATATAGGAGGCTCAGGCTGGCCATAAGGAGAAAAACCACTCATCATGAGGAAAGTTATGCAGCCTAGAGAGACTGAAATCTATGTCCCTGATGGCTTCCAGACTGTATAAAGCTCTGAGCAACTTGGCCTGAATGCACTGTTGACTCTGCTTTGGGTGGGAGTCTGGATAGAGACCTCTCATGGTCTATGCCAGCCTGCATGACCAAATGATTCTAGGTGTTTCACAGGGCATCAGTGAGCACAGTCTCACTGTTACATTTTAGTAAACAAGAAACTCTGAGAGAGACAAACGCAGCATTTGAAATTAGATTTCAAATTAGGTTTAAGATGGGAATGATTAAATTTCTGTCTTGGTGTGTAATTCATATGATTGAACTGTGAGCCTAGGTGTGTGAGCTTAGATTAGGGCCTGGTAAATGAGAATCTCTGGAGTGACAGTAAGTGTGCCATTGGTCATTAAGTTTCCCAGGGGAAAAATTAAGACTGTCACCATTCCGAGTATATTGATCTAATCAAGCCTTTGCCTAAGTGCTAGGTTTTGGGGAAGTGTATTCTTCAGTGTGACAGTATGAGCACAGTTAAAACGCATGCCACAAAATAAACTTAGAACAGGAACCACTTGGTTTCTCAGTTTAAAAATTAGAAGAGATATTCCACGTAATACCAATGAACCTAATTTAATTTGGGGATTATGACTGGGGGTTAGTAGACTCTCTAAAATGTCTGTGAAAATGACAGATTAAACCAGAACCCAAAGGGAAGAATAACATGATATGAGACAGTATTTTCATGGTTGAAATAGGAAATATTATACCCTATTACTACTGAACATTGTGCAAAGTCATGGTTCACCTTTACTGTAGTAGAAGATGCAACTGTCACTAACACTGTCACCTCAGTTCAGTTGGGTAAACAAAGGGAACCATTTTCACCTGAGATACTTGATATCCTGCTTCTTGGCCTCCGGCTATCTCTCCAGAATGGCAAAGATTTTTTCTCAGATCTGAGTTGTCGGTTCTATCTGCCAGCCAAGAGCAGATGTGATAACAGGGCTAGAGCTGACTTTCTGTTTAGGGCTCAATAAAACAGGTTATGTAGAACAAAATTTAGCCTCATTACTATAATTATTAAAAATGTTAGCCATTAAGGCTCTAAAGGAGACTGTGAGTTGGGCTTCTGTAGAGCTTTACTGCATGTTGACTAAACTAGAGCCAGGATTTCATTAATTTGAAGATAATCTATTCTAAGATTTCTGGTAAGAATCAAATCTCAAAGCAGGCTTAGAACAGCAGATTCATTCTCATGTTTGGCTGTCGTACAACCCAGCAGTGTGTTAAGGATAAGGATGGTTTGCGCAGAGTTTAGATAAAAGGATCACACTAAATTACAGTAATTTTGGAGTTTTTTACCAGAGTAAATTGTTAAAACATGATGGTTTCTTTCCCTGTGGATTTTTCTTGTCATGTTCTGGTAACATTATCTGTTCAGAGGTGTAAGACAGATATAGGACTGTACTAAAAGCTATGGTTTACAGACATAGAAACTGAACAGAGAAGAAGAGTCCTTTTGTTCTTCACTCCAGACTTGCCTGTATTTCCCTCCTTTCACCATTCCTTTTCCTGCTGGCAATTGAATCACAAGGGTATAAGCAAAAAAGGAGGATAAAGAGATATACTTCTTACATAAAGTTGGCAGTAACGGACTGTCTGGAGAGAAACTGGATGCCTAAATTTCAATTAAAGATATGGAGAATTTCCTATATTAGTTTTGAGCCTAGCACTGGGAATAGGATCATGCTTGGTCCAACAGTTTTCGATAAGTAGATTCATACAAGATCTAACAAAGGCCATATGGTTCAATCAAGTAGAGGTATCACTGTAAGATTAGTACAGAATTAAAGACAAAAAGAAGTGTATTGGATACAGACAGGATTTTTAAATTTTAGTGGGGTGAGAAGGGCTGAGATACCCATGTATCTAACACTAGCATTATTAGGAAGCTTAGAACTCATGCTAGCAGGTGCTTAGAGATAGAAATGCTGCCTATCAAGAAAGGACAGGTGGACCCACATTAGAGCTGAACTTGACCAGTCTTGTGCTGTTATAATCAGACCTACCAGGTATCATTAGAGCTCTTATTGAGGTTGGGATTTTGTTAAGAGTCTGGTCCAGCAGTACTCAGTGAACTGGATTTATTGCCTTATCCAAATTCTCTTACTGAGTTAGGGCTAGGACTATATTAATGATTGGTCCCCCAAATGAACTCAGGGGCTGCTGAATGTCATTGAGTTTAAACTGGTGGCAGAACTGGTGTGAGTAAAATTGAGTGTGCTGTACTTACTAATATGACTGGCAGATGAAGTAGGTATTGTGCAAAGGTCAGGACTCAGAACTTGAGTAACAAAGATAGGTTTACTGATGTGTGCTCAAATGTCAGTCAAACTAGATAAGGTTTCAGATTTGACATGCTATATGATTAAGTTTTTTTTCTGGCTCATTACCTGTTACTGGACTAGACAGAGCTGACAAGCTGTGTTTGGGAGATGACAGGTTCACTGTCAGACACTAGGTTTTGTTGTGGTGTGTCATACCCAGGTTTAAAATCTGTATGTTTATCTACTAAGCTCATGGGAGCAAGGGGGGTACATTTTGCTGTCATGTGCAATGTGTGCTGCTGCTATAGTATTTTCATGATGAAAAGGTGTAGTTTGGATGAGAAGGAAAGGAAAATGCTTGTGTCTCTGCTTACCATTCCAGGAACATGTCAGCAGCCAAGGAATTAGTCACTGAATACAAGACAGGAAGATCTGTTGGTGTTGATTACCTTCAGGGAGGCAAGTGCTGGAAAGAGTAATTATATCTGTAATCCTAACCAGATTTCCTAATCTTCCTTTTACTGCAATATGAATAACATTGTTCCAGTCTCTTCAGAAGTATTACTCACTTCTCTTAATGATCACACACTCACCACTGACAAAGCTTTAGAGCACACTAAAAGCATGTCCATCAAGGAGCTAATAAAAAGCATCCAGCTGCTTTGATAGAGCAACTGGAGTGCAGAAGAAGAAAGCGTGGTTTTCCAAAATGCTCTTCAGGAACAACCTAAAGGCACATTCAATTAAAATTACTTCTATTAAACTCCTGACTACTTGTCAGTAAAAGAACATCAGGATGAGGTGATGGTGAAAGGGTTTTGACAGAAACTGTGTATTCTTTGGCAGAAAAGTTGGAATAGTGAGGGAGCAACCAACAACAACAAACCAACATATTTGTGTTCTGAATTATCCTGTCTACTCATATACTCTTCTATGTACTCTTCTGTGGCATACCCCATGTACCACATTGCTATTCTCAGATGTGAAAACCCACAGAAAACCCTTGGAATGGCTATTGTATTGGCTATAGTATTCCCTTTTGAAATATGGGGGATGCTTGTCTGAGCAGCAAGGGTTTATTATGCATACTGCAGTAGTGCTAGATGGGTTTTCAATAAAACCTACTGTTTTAGGAAACTAAAAATGCTCTGGTCTAAGAACTACTGAAGAGAAGGACATTTTCATTTCATAGATGCCAATTAAAGATTTGTCTGTCAAATAAAGAAATTTAGTCAGAAAGTTATTAAGAAAGAAATAATTATCTCTGGAAGACTTCATGGAAACTTATATAAGAATAACTCCGAAAGGGTTAGTTATAATTAGGGTCCTCTGTTTTATAAATGGAATAAATATAGAATATCTTTCAGTATTTTGAGGAGATACTAATTTGGATCTGTTCAATGTAACTGGAAGGTAGCCCGACTATGAGACACTATTGCTCTAAAAAGTCCAGCTATCTTTTAAAAGTAAATTGAAACTGCTGTTATGAAATCAGAAGGAGATGCAGGAAACCAAATTATCCCAATAAAAATGCAATGAGAAAAGACTAATATGAATTGTAAGTGGAATAGGTACTTATTGCCTGTCATTTAGATATCTTCCTTGCATTCAACAAAGTCCGAAAGATAGCAAACTGATACATACATTAAATCTGGTAAAAACCTAGCCAAATGGCATTCTCCTTATGCTGCAGAAAATTAAATTGTGTTTTTATAGACTTCCAATGTTCATAAGGAAAATGAAAACAGAAACCCCACCCCCCCTCTTCGGAGGTCTGTTTCTGATTAGTGAGATCATATGATAAAATATGCATAAATTTTTAAAACATTACTTAAGAGAAGGAGATAAGCAGAGAGAATCTGGAACATCTCAGTGAACATGTGTCATGGTTTTAAACCCATCTGGAGATGAAACACCACACAGACATTTGCTCAACTCTGTTTCTCTTCCACCCTCACTCCACTGGAATGAGGAAGAAAATCAAAATAAAACTTGTACATTGAGGTAAAAAATGTTTAGTAATTGAAAATAAAGTTAAATAATAGTAAACAATTTAAATAATGATAATAAAAAGGGAGAAAACCAAGTGATCTACAGTTTCTCACCACTGACTGACAGATGCCAGACATCCCTTCCTGGATCCAGACCAGCCTCTTCCAGGTAACTCCCCCCAGTTAATATACTGGGCATGGTGTTCTGTGGTGTAGAGTATCCTTTTGGTTGGTTCGGGTCACTTGTCTCAGCTGTATTCCCTCCTGGTTTATTTTGCTCACCTCCTCACTCGTGCAACATGAGCCAAAGAAAAAAAAAGGTCCTTGATTTAGGATAAACACAACTTAGCAAAAACCCCAAGCATCAGTGTGTTACCAACACCATCCTCATTCTGTACCCAAAACACAGCAGTGGAATAGCTACTGAGAAGAAATTAACTTTGCCCAAGCTGAAACCAGCACAGCATGAAATCACAAATTCTCAGTAGAAGCATTTGAATAACAGAATGAAAGCACCCAAACTTCTTCAGACTCTAGGACTTTCCTTGGATCTTTGGTACTATAGTACATTGGCAATAGGTCAGACTGTTCAGGTAATGATAAATTCACTGTATGTTAGAAAAACTCTTTTTTCTCTTATACTTCAAGCAAGGGTTTGCCAATTTCACTAATGCAGAACAAATAGGTGGTACTAAGAACAACATACTTGGTGTGAAGTACTAGTACTTTGTACCACTTTTTAGTAGTAGCAAAGGAGAAATATTCTGCAGAAGCTTAGAACCACAAGTTTGTTTCTTTTTTTATTTTTATTGCAGGCATATGCCTGAAAGGAAAAGAATAGCAGCTAGTATATTCATGCAATTTGCTCTTGCAAAGACTCTGGATGATGAGACCACATTGTTGTTGTTGTTGTTGTTGTTGGTTTTTTTTTTTTTTTTGTTTGTTTTTGTTTTTTTTTTTTTTGTTTTGATAAGTGAACAGGTAAGCAAAATACATAATTTCTAAAGACCTATATCAGAGTAATTATGATAATTAAAAATAACTTCAGAGGCTTCCATCTTCTTGGTGGAGCAGTTGCCTTTAACAGTTTTGCCATTAATTTTAAAGATAAAATTCTAGTTCATTTTCAAGGGAGAATGTAGTCCAAGCTCAAGGGAGATCAGTGAAATGTTTGTCTTTCCTTGGAGATTTTAATCCAGTGTATCTAGAAGATATAGAATCATGGAGATTATACAGACATTACTTTCAGTGTCTTCTGTGTTATTTTTACTGTAGGAAAGTTTTCTCTGTAGAGTTTCTTTCTTCACTCTGTAAGTTTTCAGCAAGGATAAATAAATACATACACGTAAGTAATGTATGTGTTATAATAATGCACATATACAAAGCTTTATAGAGTTTCACAGAATAGTCTGAGTTGGAAGGGACCCACAAGGATCAAGTCCAACTCTTAAGTGAATGGCCCATAAGACTGAATCCTTGACCTTGGTTTTATTATCTGCCTATATTTACCAATATATTGGTAAATTTGTCTATCTGTTCATAGGTAGCTTCACATACATTTTTTTTTTTAAGCAGAGGACCCAGGACTGGTCACAAATATCTAACTGGCTCACTACAGCTGCTTCAGATTATTTGACATCTGTTGTGGGTTTATAAAGCACAGATTATGCACCCTAGGGTGTTGTTAGGAAGGAAAGGGACCTCCTAAAGATCATTTGAATGCTGTATGTAAAGTTACTACAAAATTTCTTCCAGATGGCAATGAACACTTAAAGTTCTATCACAGCACTTTATAATGAGCATACCTGTTTTTCCAACAGTGATACCTGAAACAATGGCTTAAGAAAGCATCACTTAAAGAAAGGAGCTTCAGCTAATGAAAAAAAATTAGATTTTTCAGTCCTGAGGAACAGAGTTGTATTATAAGCATACAAGGAACTCATGAAACCCATAGAACTCAAGGAACTCGAAAGGGGAACTATTGTGGGTGAGCTTCAGCACATTATTTCTTGGAAATACACACATTATTAGAGCACATGCACTTGGGTGCCACATGTTCTTTGACCTGTTGTGATCTGTTATTCATTTCACCAAACAGCCTCATTACAAAAGCTTTATATATGTGTGTATGAGTGTGCACATTGTTTGTTTGTAAGACAGTACATACTCTCAGTTTAGGCACATTCAAATGTTGCAGGACTGAAAACTCAGACTGAGTTGGAAAAAATTAAGAGCTGAGGTTTTGCTTTTGGGAAGAAGCAGAACAATACAAAGAAAAGGAAATGTTATACTCCATTTATTTTCATTAAAGTAAAAACAGTAAAAGTAAAAATAGATGAAAAGCTGCTTTCAAAGATTGATGAGATGTTATTCTAACAGTATAAATGCCCTACATACACTAAGACTGTGGTAAGTAACTGTGTTTTAAATGACAATCAAAAAAGGGAGATGTTATCCAGAGTTTTTGGATTTCATCTCAGTGAAAGCAACAGTCAAACTGCCTGCTGTGTGTTTAGGAAGTCTGGGTAAATGGGTACTAGACATACAAAGATGACCTGTGCAATCGCTTTCCCTTACAAGGTCAGTGTCATAGTGTTCACTGTGGGGTACGACAATCACATCAGCATGATGGATGGGTGCCATGGGAGGGACCCACTATCTCTACATATCTCAGTGAGGCCAGCACGTCCAGGGTGTGTCAAACTCATCTTTCTGTGCAAGCTACATGTGCTCAGTGTATATTTATGCAGAGGGGAGCAGCATGTGCAGGCTGATTGCATCCCTTGAACGTGCTCTGCACAGCACTTTCGCTCTTGTTTTCATCTGGAATTTCCTCAGTGAAAGACACCTTGCAGAACAGTCTCATCTGTGAGAAACAGAAGGAAAAAACACCCTGGAGAGGTGCTCCAGCACAACTTCCAGAAGAAAAGTGTTAATTGCTATGGAGGTTAGGGAAATGATGAGTTCACTAGTGAGGCCCTGGCCTGAGTACTGGCATCACCACACTGATACTGATGTCTCTTCCAAGAATAAGATCTTGCAAACATGTACATAAAGGGTATTGGGGAAGGAGGACAGTCTTAACAGTTGAGGGGCATAGAATTTAGAAATCTGAATGTTATATTTTCCTGTTTCCTGACCCATGTTGTGTTGCTGTCTACTGCACTTTAACACGACCTGCTTCATTTTGAACTTAGAAATGCTGTGATAGATGAAAACTTGTTGTAAGTGGATTTAGTTACCTAAACCTTGATGGAAGACTTTAATAAAAAATGTAGCATTTACGTTCAAACTCTGAAGCTCATATCTTTCCTGTCTAAGAAACAAGGTGATCATAGTCTTCATATATGAAAAGTTTACATCATTCTCCTACTGTGATATTTTAATACTGATGCTAACATTTAATAAAGTATTATTTTTCATAAAGTAACTCCTTAATGAGCTATTCAGGACAACAGATACCTGGATTCTGTGTGAACCTCAACATGAGAAAACCATCTTACAAACCTCACTTTTCTCACTATAAAGCCTATAGATTGCTAAGCAAATGGCACTGCTATTCCTGCCCTTGGAGCTCTGACACTATAGAAAGGGACAAGAGAGAGTACAATTCAGAGCCTGTTAAACCTGTGGTAGAAATCAAAGTTCATGGCTTTTACATCCCTGGGTAAACCCTGATAGCAGGTCTGGCTCACACCCTGATATGTGTATTTTACTTATCCATCAGTGAGAGTAGGTGTGTAGCTCAACTCTCAAGACTGAACAGCAGGTTATTTTTATCTTTCCTGTTCTAACCAACATCCAATTTGTCCCCAGGAATCAGAGACTAAAAGTGAGCTAAAATCCCCCCAAATATGTGCATCATTGAATAAGCCATAGAAAAGAGGAGAAGCTGGGCTGTGGAAAGATTTGCATTTCCTTATCTGAGTCCTAGGGCAGGATCTCAACTTCATCCCAACAGTAGCATGCAGGAGAAACTCTGTATTGCCTATGGAAAGCTGCTGAATGAGGAGGAAGAATAGATATGGTGGGGTCCAACTTCAGATTTAGCTGCACAGCAGTCACTCGTTTAGATAATGTGCCTGAATAGGTTTATCAGCAGAACCTGTAGAGCTGAGATTCACAGCTGTCCTTCAGCATAAACCTGTTTCCTGCAGCAAAGAAAGGAGATGGAGATGTAAAAATGGAGGAGGATGCTTTCCATTTATGTGTAAGATTGACCAGCTTAAATTTATTTTAATAGGGAGCAACACTCCATATTCCCTTTTCAAACTGTAGACCTGTTATTTAATACCAGCACTTTTTAGATAGTCTGAGTTTTGCATTTAGTATTACATTACAGAAAAGATATTATTTGATGTCCACTGGAGATGGAAAAAAAGGGAAGGAATATGAGTGGTACTGTTGCTTAAGCTAATTTATTTTTTGTTAAAGTAAATAGAACTGAAGCTAGGAGACTGAGATGAATCAAAATATTTCATAGGTAAAATTGTGAAGTAGCAGCTTGAAAGCACAACAGAATCATAGAACTGTATAATTGTGGAAGACCCTGAGCTGGAAGGGACCCATGAGGATCATTGAGTCCAACTTATGATTCCACACAAGTCAACCAAAAAGGTGAATCATATTTCTAAAAGCGTTGTTCAAGAATTTTTAAACACCAACAGGCTTGGCACCATAAGCATTCCCCTGCTGAGTCTGTTTCAGTGCTTGACCACTTTCTCAATAAAGAACTTTTCTTTCCAATATCTGTTCTAAATTTTTCCTTGACATAGCTTTTATTTATTCCTCATATCCCAGCACCAGACACCAGAAAGAAGAGATCAGCACCTCTCTCTTCTTTTCCCTCATGGTGGATGTTGTGGACAATGATGACATCACCCCTGTGCCTCTACTACTCTAAGATGAGCAAACTTAGTACCCTCAGCTGCTGCTTGTAAGTTAAACTCTCTAGTTCTTTCACCATCTTTGGTGCCATCCTTTGGACACATTGTCATATTTCTCTATCCTGCTTCTGTTGTGCCCAAAACTGCACACACAGTCCTCACCAATACTGAGTATAATGAGAGAGTGACTCCTCTTGATGGTTAAATGCATGCTCCTAGGATGTGGTTGACCTTTTTGGCTACCAGGACATACTGTTGACTCACATGAACAGCTAAACAGAGTTTAGCATCATCCAAAGCTCCCAGATGCCTTTCTGCAGAGCTGAGTTCCAGCCTTTCATCCCCTGATCTATATGACATCCAGGATTATATCATTACAGATGCAGAATCTGTTATTTTGTCCTTGTTAGACTTCATACAAGTGGTGATTGCCCAGTATTCCAATATCTCTAAATGTCTCTTCAAGATCTCTCTGCCCTGGAGGTAATAAATGTCTCCTCCTAATTCAATATTGTTGGCAAACTTACTTATTGAGCATTCTGTGCCTGTGTCCAAGGCAGTGATGAAAACAGTGAAGGTAACTGATCCTAAAATTGAGCCCTGGAGAACGTATTTGTGTCCTGTGGCCAGTCAGATGTTGCGCCATTTACTACAATTCTCTGACCCTGACCCTTTAGCTAATCAAGATTATGAAATACTTGGGGTTGGAAAGGATCACTGAATTTATCTAGCCTTGTCTCTCTTCAATTTAAGGCATGTTCAGATTGCTCAGGACCCTATAGTGATGTGGTGCTGGATTTTCCCCAGCCAGCTCCTGGCACTGGGTTGAGAATGGGCTGTTCCCAGAAAGCAGCACAGGCCGGGATACAGCTGTAGGGTTTATGCTCTACAGCACAGGTGATCAAGTCCTGAGGGCAGAAGCAAGGACAAGGGAGAGGTCTTTCATGTGGTTTCCAAGGGAGTTTATTCCCAGGAAGGGTCAGGGATGAAAGACAGGGAACAGGATTGTGCACTAGTTTATAAACAGGTGAGGTATTGAGGGAGGGTACAAACATTTGACCAATAGGATATAACCAGGGGAGGGTGACAAGGAGGGACTTACAGAACAACAACAAATGGGGGAACACAAGGCGAGGATACAACTTAAGTAAACCAATGGGGCGTTGAAGAACACAGAACTTTCTAGAACTGAGGGCAGGGACAGACAAGGATTGACATCCCAGTCGGTGGGGCAAAGAGCAGGTCTTAGGGTATAACAGACAACTAGGACTAAACCAATGCTGTGGGGGTGGGGGTACAAAAGAAGCTATTAAGGATAAAATTACAATCAAAAACAAACCACAACACTGTACCACCAAAAATATCTCAGGAGATTCCATAGTCACTTTGGACACCTCTTGCATGCCATCTGTGTTTGTCTTGTGTAGCTTGAGATATCTTTTATTACTATTCATTTAAGTGATAAGTGGTGGGTAAGTATTCTGGCTATGTTTCTTCACCTTTATTAATAGGATTTCTTACTTGCTGGTATACAAAGTGTTCATGAAAGTTTCTCATAGAACTTTGATATCTTATGTAAAATTTTATCCTACTAAGTAACTTGTCTCTTTGTGTTTCCTTAGATTAAATTATACTTTTAAACACTTTAAAAGCAGTTCTTTTCCCTTTTCCCTTTTCCGTTTTCCCTTTTCCCTTTTCCCTTTTCCCTTTTCCCTTTTCCCTTTTCCCTTTTCCCTTTTCCCTTTTCCCTTTTCCCTTTTCCCTTTTCCCTTTTCCCTTTTCCCTTTTCCCTTTTCCCTTTTCCCTTTTCCCTTTCTGCCCTGCCTTGCCCTTCCCTTGCCTTGCCCCGCCCTGCCCTGCTTTTCTTTTGGTTTGTTTTCATTCACTTTATGTAGACCATTGACTTCTCCTCACTTTGACCATAACTGATGTATTCCTACCCGAATGCACAGAGAATGCATACAAAAGCTTTTTTCAAGTGAGGTTTAAGTGCACTCTATAAATGGTTTTATCTGTATTTCTTTTCTTTTCCCCTCACACAAATCTTTGCATCTCTAATCCACTACGTCTTTTATTGGCACAATGTTGTTTCTCTGATTCATTACCATAAAGGACTTGCTGACAGATGAGTCCTGACGAACCACAAATTGAAGACCACTGGGAAATCCTATCTTGCTGCGGCCAAGATGTCTAATCTGAGATGTAATGGATTGCCTTTCCACAGTATTGAGCAGCAGCAAAATTAACCGTGAGCTTCACTGGTAGGGCACTTTGGTTTGGATTACATTTTTTTATTTTGAAAATTTTAAAGAAAAGGCATAGGTCCACCTCATAGTAGAAATCCAGCTTTCTTTTAAAATGGTTATGTGTCTCATATATGAAGAAAATGCACCTCTCTGCTTTTTGCTCAAGTAACCTTTAGGCAGCTCTCCCCCTAGTCTCCAATGTAAGCCTAAAGGCTATAAAATCAATAATTTATTTTCCCAGCAAGATTTGTCACTTTTTTTTTGAATTGTTAAAAGTGTATTTGAACACCATTTAAACAATTTTCTGTTTAGCATACTCATTCTTCTCGGTAAAATTATTTCATGAAGTCCAGCCTAACTTTCCTTTAATCATCTTTCATCATGTGAAATATATAAAAGGGAAATGTGAAACAAAAACCCAAAGACCTGCAGTATTTTCTAGTTCTACAACCAACTATTTTTAGGTAGGTTAAACCCAGCACTATAGGAGACAGTCTAGACTTTATTAGAATTTTAATAGTATCTGAAAAATATTTAGATGCTTTGATGAAGTAAAATTTGGGAAGACATCTCTTCTATGATGTGTATCTATACACCCAGTAACTCTGAAATTAAGAAAGGGAACTTCTTGCCATATTTCTAAGCATTGACAGAGATTTTGTGTACTTATTGTTTGGAGGTTTTTTTAAATCTGGGTGATTTCCAGGAGCAGAATTTAATACCTGTTCCTCAAAATGTATACAGTCATGAGCAAGAATCTTTGACCTGTGAAAACCAGAAATATTAGATGTGCATGCTTACCTTCCATAGAAGAACTGAATGTTTAAGAATCTCTCTCCTGAGCAAATGGCTTCAAAAGTTCTAAAACCTAGGCCTCAAATCTATATTCAGTTAATCCCCCATTTGATCTATTTATGCTACTAGCCATCAGCTAATCTCAAAGATTTTATAAAATCATTTGTGTAGGTACTTGTTAGAGGATATATCATTAATGAAATTATCACCACCACCTTTGAAACACTGGCGAAAGTAGAAAGATTATTTAAACCATAGAAGTGTGCTGAGTAAAGAACACAATAGGATTGTAAACTTAGAGAAACCCTCAGGGAAAGGGACTCTGTTTACTATATTTATAGTGGGCCCGGTTCCAAGACACAGGAGAAGAAACACACATATTCACTGCAGTGATGGATTAGAAAAAGTATCTTTCTGCAAATGTTAAGAACAGGCAGTAGTAGGTTTACAGGTCTCTTACATTGCTAATAAATTGGAAAGCAAATGGCTACACAAATCTGGTAAAACCTTTTTGAGCTCTGAAGTTTGTGAAGGATTATTTTAGCAATTTATACCTGAAGCTCAGTTAAATTCCGAAGAGGAGAAATTGAAAGAACAAGTGAGTTCTGGAATTTCAGCCTAGGTTGATGTAGGGTTGCTTTGTAGAAAAGATCACACAGTACTAAAAAAAGAAGGAGATTCTTGAAACACTCTAGAAAGCTGAGATGTAATCGTAAAATCTCACTTTATTTTTTTTTTTAATGTTCTATATAGTTATGACAGAAGTAGTCAAAACCAGTCCTAAATATAAAGTTTTGTTGCACTGGAATCAGCACTTTCTCTATTGGGCTGTTATCATGGCTTTCTCAGCTCCTCTGTACTTTTCTCAGTACAGAAAAAAAATGAAAAAAGAAAAAGAAAAAAAAAAGAAGAAAAAAACAGGATAAGATAGAAGCCATGGTGTTTAAATGACATGTGCAGTTCCTGGAGAATTCTATGGAAACAGCAAAGATGAACAACATGGACAGACAGAGAGTAAGCTCATGCATCTGAAGCTCAGGATATTTTGGATATGTACTTTCCACAACACTGCCTGGACTGAATCAGGAGTTGGATTCACTGTATGTGGTTCCCACTAAGAGAAAACCTTCTACTTGCATTTGAGAGTGTCTCAACAAGTCATATCTGAGAAACAGTGATTCTGTGTCTGAGAAAATTTCTGCTAATGACAGCATTCTGTTAATGTAGTGTAATTTAATAAAAACATTTTTGAAAGAGTACGTTGCCTCAAGTTTAGAGATATGCATGTTATTTTGAATGCCAGGATTTGCATGAAATGAATTGGGTTATTTCTAATTATGCCCTTACTTATATTGTATCTTTCAAATATTTCTCAGATAAAGAAATATGGTCTAAAAAGGCTGTAAAATGCATAGTAAAAGAAAAAAACCAAAACCATATTGTAAACAGAGTTATTTCCATAGGCCAAATTCCAGCTTCACTCACAACTGTAGCCAATACCACTGAAGTTAATGGAGTTGAAAAGGGTGTAAGTTAACTCAGACTTGGCCTTGTATATTTCCAGATTTGTCCCTTGTGATTTACAATAGAAGGAAATGATTTAATTTTTTAAAAAACAAACTCTGACAGCTTGAGGTAGAAGCTAATGTCTCCTTTTCTGCCAAAAATCATATAATTTGGGGTGGAAAAATATACTTTATAGTCTGTGATGAAACTAAGTGCTCACTGGATGTCATACTGAAATGGAATTGTATTCTCCAGATTGCTGCACAGTTAGCATAATGATATATAATGGCACATTTTTTCCCCTGTTATGTATTTCCCTGCACTTTGGCTGTTACATAAATACCAAGTTTATTGTCTTACAATACGAAAATCAGTGTAGATTGATTGTCTTACAATCATAGTTAGCCATCCAGAGGAGAGGGATTTGTATAATTGCTACACAGTCTCATTGACTATACTGTGACTATACAAATGTCCATAGTCAAGCTGTTTGTGTAGCTCTTGACCTAAATGTGTGAAGTATACTAGATATATAGAGGTCCCTCTGAAATCAGTGGAAACTACTATGAAGCTCAGCACCTTTAAAAGCCTTGCCATCTGGCCTGTCTGGTTCTTAAATCGCTTGAGGTGAAAGTGACAGAAATGTTTGCCAGCAACATTTTTACATGTGGCTTCTGCTTTTCTTGTATTTGGTGGAAATACAAAAAATTCTGGAGAAATATTAAAGACATGGGTGACAAGGAGAAGGTCAGATAGAGCATGAAATAATGGAAAAGTCATCTGTTTTTAAGTGTATACAGAAAAAAACCCAAAAAACCTAATATTTCCCATATTACTATTATTCAATTGGTCTTTCCCTTCATTTATATATATCAGCAAAACTTGTGTTCTCAGAACAACAAGCATGCATAAATAGACATTTACCCTTTTTAATCACTCTTCTGGCAGGAGGGAGGCTATATGGGATTTTGTGAAAACTCTATTGTGGTTTAAAACGTCAGCTTACTCATTCGTGGTTTAAAACACCAGGAATGAGGAAGGGAGGGTTGGGAAGCAAGAGAATAAAGGAGTGATGACAGAAGTTACAATAGACAGCCAGATAATGGTACTCAGGAGAAAAGTTTTTAAAGCCTTCTATTCTCTTTGAGTAATTCAGCAAGCACTTTTTTTTGCACATTCATATACTTTTTGTATTTAGTTTTTAATAGCCGTACCCTTTTTTGAAAAAAATACTTTCTCTAGACCTTAGCCTCCAGATTCATCAAGTCTGTGGTCTTGTGCTTTAAAATGATAACCTCTTGAGTTATCATTTTAAAGCATATTAAAAACTGGAGATGGTTGATAATAATTTACTTTCTACCTTTTTTAAAGACAGGCACAAATTTTCCTTATTTTCAATCACCTGAGACTTCACCTGCCTGCCAGGACTTTTCAAATATCATGGGGAGTGGGAGGGACTCTACTCTCCTACTCCCCATCCTGCTGTCCATTCCCTTGAGAGGTGTGTAAACAGGGGTTGCCACTGAAGATCAAGACAAATATATTCTGAATACTTCAGCTTTCTCCTTACCTGATGCTTCTAGTTTTCCACCCTTTCCACCCCATTCCATAAGATACAATAATCCATCCCCTCTGGTAGGGCTGTGCCCTGGCTCAAGAAATTATCCCCCATGGATTTCCTGAGTTCTCTGGGTTGCCTGCAACTAGTGGGGCTGTTTTTTCAGCAGGTATCAGAGTGGATAAGAGTGTGATGCCTCCTGTAGCTGGAGCCAGTCTTTGTGAAGACAGTCCCCTCGATCTGCAGTGGACACCAACCACAGGGATCCCTTTGTTGCTTTTGTCACTGATTCTTACCCACAGACTTTTGACCTGCCCATGGTTCTTCTGCAGAGAAAAAGACAGCCCTTCACACTTAATCCACCTCTTGATGTAGAGGCAAACTCTCTATATCTTCTTCCTCCCCAATTTCTTCTGAGTACTCTGTAGCTATCGATAGCCATCACTGATAGTTTTCCCCACCAAGTTTCAATATGGACAGCAAGGTCATAACTTTCTAGCAGTAGAGTGGCTTCCAGCTCTTCCTGTTTGTTGCCATGCTGTGTGTATTGCTGTGTGCACTTCAGGTGGGCTGATGGACATATTGCCTTCCTGGAGGACCACCTCTTAAATCCTTTTATATATATATAATTTCTTTTTCTTGTTGGTTTCTGTTACCTCAGAAGTCCCTGGCTCATCTCTGTAAGACTGGAAGTTGTCCAGTATGACTAGCACAGTTCAGAGGAACCAGAAGTGGACCCTTGCTAGAACCCTGTCCTCTAGTCTTGTCATCCCACAGCTTGCCAATGGCAAGCCTGATACTCTCTGTCCTATCACATCTAGTTTAAAGCTCTGTCAATGAGCCCTGCTAGTTCTATTCAGTGTAAACTGTGTACTGCAGTATTTTCAATCTTGTGAGCCAAATTGTCCTTAAACAGATGGATCTAATTGTGATTTACGAGTGCTTGTCTCAGGAAACAGAATTTGGCTGTGAATTTGATGCATGTGTGGGAATGGGTGTGCATGCCTGCCTGAGTACATGTGCAGATATTATTGAGGTAAAACCCTCCAGGGCTCATTTAGCAAAGAGAGAGAGAAAAAGGTTGGTTTGTTGTTCCTATTGCTTGGATTTTAACCTGTCCATCAGAAAGAAGTTAGAAGACAATATTGAATCAGTTCATTATACTTCATTGTAATGTGTTCATCTGTTTTAAATAATGGCAAAGACTATTGCCATCCTAGTCAAGAGACAATATCTGTTTTCCTGCTTTTTATAAAATTCTAAAAGGAAATAGGTATTATTCCCCTATGCCAACAAGACTGAAAGTAGTGTCATCCTTGAAAAAAATGAGACTGTTCATGTCCTTGTTAGGTGTAAAACCTCACTGGCTGACATACAACACTAAGTCTGCTGAAATGCTTTCTGAATCATTGAGCTGTTTAATTTAAATGAGAAAGTATATTTATAGGGCAGTGCATACTGAACTGTGGTCATATGCATTCCTCTTGTATTTACTCTGCACATTTTTTAGAAACGTGAGAGTTCTAGAGCAAAACTGAAAGTGTAGGTTAGATTGTATGATTTTTCTGCAATAAGGCTTTCTTTTTAAGGCTTTGAAAATGTCCACTGATTCCTCCAGCTTCCCAAGCACACTCTCTGAGTAGTAATGGTGTTCATAAAAACTACTGCCTCATCACAGCTGATAGACCTGATGCTCTATGTCCATGTTAATCATTACCATCACCTCGTGACCATTTTCATGGCTGAATCCAGACTTCTGGTGAGCTTTACTATTAGTCTTTGACCTGCTTTGAAATGGCTGATCAGAGTCATAAACTTAACAACTCTAGCAATTGTTGTCAATGATCGTATAACACCCTGAAATGAAATAGACTGTTTTTCTAATAACACCTTCTAATAATTGCATTAATGCAACTGTTAAGCACATTGAAATTCAATACAACTTCAGTTTGATCTGATAATCTGAACAAGCTGCTGGTTGAAATGAATTTCTGATTGGTACTTGGCTCACATTTCCAGGATATGCAATGAGAATTATATCAGAATTATAATTTTAAACCCTCTTTAAACTTCTGTGATATCCAGGTTTATATTAAGTTCTTTCTGAAAATGTAAATGTGGTAGTTGATTCTACTACTCCTTCATACCTTGCAATTATCTCAAATCCTTTACCAATTATACTCAATCAGATGCTGTATTGACTGCAGAAGAGATTTCAAGATCTGCCTTACAGATATTTCTCATTATTATAATCAAAAGGGTATGTTTTGTGATGAGGTCTGTGCTTTCAAATGGAGTTTGGGAAAAAGGACATCTCATTTGTAGATAAAATTCAGTCTCAAGGGTTTCTAGTCTTTCACAAGTTGCCTCTGAATATATTTTGATTTTTCAAAATTTAGGATGTTTATTCTAAATGACACCTGAGCATTTAATTTTGGTTATTTATTAAATGTGTGAAAAGTCCTCAGTGAAATTACCCAAGTTGCCTGTATCTTAATCTGAAATGGGAAACAAACTTTTACAAAAGGCATGAAACATCCACACTCACATGTGAGGAGCATTTAATTGCCACTGATTTTTTGGTTGGTGATTTTTGTTTGTTTGGTTGATTATTTTTTTTGTTTGTTTGTCGTGTTTTTGTTCTAACACTATAGAATGTTTTATAAGTTGATTTTTTCCTTCCTACTAATCCTACATAGTATTTTAAAGTGAATGTTTATGCAGTTTACAAACAAGCACAGGCAGTGAAAGAGGAATTGTATTATTAACATTTAACTCCAGGTATATGACCTTTGAGATTTTCCTTCCTATTGTCACAGTCACAAAGATCTGCTTCTGTTTTCAGGGGACATCCTGAAGGTACTGATATGTAGAAGAATCAAGTGTGGAAGAGGATCTCAGGAAGATCATCTATGTCACCTGCCTAACCTCTCTGAATGAAACTTGATCTGTGTAATTTCTCAAACAGTCATTTGTCCAATCTGTTTTAAAAAATTCCTAGTGCCAGAGACTTCGTGACATCCCAGGACAACTTACACTAGTATTCACTGTTTCTACAAATATAGGATCCTTCATTGCTTTACTGAAACTATATTTATGTTTTCTTACATGCTTTCTATAGCCCTTCTATTCCCGCCTTCTTATTCTGCAGTCATGTCATGTAGTTCTCAACACCTTTCAAGCACTGAGTAGTGAAGTATCAGCAGAGGCTTTGCTGAGTACACTGGAGATGATACTTTACCTAGCAACCCATGTTCCTGCTAAAGCATGCCAGGGTAATATATGCTTTTCCTGAACCACCTTAACAGGACTTACTCATATACAACAGGGCTTACTCATTATCATCTTTTTGAAAACAATTTTCTCCATATTTTCTAAGCAGTTATTGCCAATCTTGACTAAGTATGTGCCAGGTAGCTAACTTAATGAGTCATCAAGCCTCTGCAATTCATGAAATTACTCTTCATGAATTCATTATGGATAGCTTGGTGCACTGGATTTTACTTTTCCAGATAGGTTCTCAGGAACACCAATAAATTCTTTAGGTTTGCTTTATTCTATTCTCCACTATATCTGTACTGTTATCTGTGAATTTGTACAAGGGCTACAGGGCTGGCTTCTGTGAGAAGCTGATAGAAGCTTCCCCCATGTCTGATAGAGCCAATGCCAGACAGATCCAAGACAGTCTCATTGATGGCTGAGACCATACCCATCATCAGTCTCTGTGATAATATATTTAAGAAACAGGAAAAAGTTGTTGTGCAGGAACAGCTGTGGCATAGAAGAGAGGAGAATGTATAAGACAGCTCTGCAGATGCCAAAATCAGTGAAGAAGAGGGAAGAAGTGTTCCAGGTGCCAAAGCAGAGTTTTCCCTGAAGCTTGTAGTGAAGACCATGGGGAGGAAGGCTGCCCCCTGCAATCTGTCCACGGGGTCCACAGGGGAGCAGATAGATGTGCCTGGAGGATGCTGTGACCCCATGGAGAAAAACCATGCTGGAGCAGTCTCCTGCCAGGTGCTGTGGCCCTGTGAAGAGTGTGACCCTATGGGGACCCACACTGGAACTGGCTGTTCCTAAAGGACTGCATTCCATGGCATGGACCCACACTGGAGCAGTTTGGAAAGAATTTCACCCTGTGGGAAAGACTCATGTTGGAGAATTTCCTGGAGGACTGTGTTCCATGGGAAGGATCTCATGCTAGAGCAGGAGAAAGGGAAGAAGGAAGCAATGAGACAATGGTGAAGAACTGACTGTAACTTCCATTCCCTACTCCCCTTGTGGTACTCAGGGGTAGGAGGTAGAGAATTTGCAAATGACGTTGAGCCCATGAAGAAGGATGGGGTGGGTGGGCAGGTGTATTAAGATTTGCTTTCATTTCTCATTACCCTATTCTGATTTGATTGATAATACATTAAATTCTCTGAGTCTGTTTATCTGTGACCATAATTGGCAAATGATCTGTCCTTGCCCTTATCTCTATCTACGAGCCCTTCATTGTATTTTTCTGCCTCTGTACCGGTGAAGTGGGGGTGGTAGAGCTGCTCCTGAGCTCCTGGTGTTCAGTTGTGTTCAATCCACCACAGAAGATAAGTAAATATCTCTTTACTATTACAGTACACGCATGCCATTCATAAAATACTGAGTAGGCACAGATCCAGGACAGGTAGCTCATATAATGTATCTTTCAGTTAAGTGCTTTACTTCAGACTTCAAACCTTTCAGTCTCAATACATTATTGACATAATTTTTAATGTCTTTTGTGAACATCACACACTTTACTAAATATGTATAATAAAATTCATAAATATTTCTTAATTATCTAATTTTTTTACTCAGTGAATTCTGCCAGCTCTAGTTCATATGTCACTGAGGCAGCATATGTGTGCATACACATCTCTTGAATTTCACAGGGTTAATTCATGACAATTGCACATTACAAAATAAGATAATGATTCTACAGTTTAGAAAGCTTCAGTACAGATTCTCAGCGATGGGATATTGACAATTTTGTTGTGTCTTTATCTTCTTCATTCTCCAAAGTACTAATGTATGTATAAAAACTATATAAAACTTTGAACGGCATATATTAAAAGATTAATTGAACAATATCTTAGTCCGTGCAATGGTTTCCTATTAATTGGATTATTATAACAAATTAATTTAGTAGAAATGTCACAGAAGCTTGCCATTAGTGTGAATACTAAAAGTGTACCAAAAAAGGGACATTAGATGTATCCACAGCTAGAGGAGAGTAACATAACTTGCTTATGAAAAACACATGAACGACAAAAGACAAAATAAAAGTTCACTGCCAAGAAATATATTCTACATATGTGCAAGTAGACAGCATATGTCCAGATGTAAAGACCATGTAAGAAATTCCAGAGCCACAGGAAATTGTGTATTCATCATGTACCTTGGACTTCTTAACCTGTCCTCTGTTCACTAATCCAACTTTCATAGGATTCATTTTGGCATTCTGAGCTCCTAAGTATACTCAAACAGATGTCACTCCTCTAATAAAATTCCTAGAGGAATGTTTTCTTTCCTGCATCAAAATTCACTAGTGTGCACCCAGATTGGATAAAAGTTCATCCTGGACTAGGAACAGGTTTGAATTTCAATATTTAAGATTTCTCATGGTTAGTGAAGGAGTCTTGTGTACTCGGAAAACTAAATATCACAGAATTTCAAATATATATCAACATTTTAAATTCAAAATTTTCAAATACCTTTTTCACTTTACTAGACTACCTTTTTGTAAGTGGCGTGATGTACCCAGTTGAGAAAAGTAAACCTGAAACTGTTTGAAATGTTGAAAGACATGATAGATAGATAGATAGATAGATAGATAGATAGATAGATAGATAGATAGATGATAGATAGATAGATAGATAGTAGATAGATAGACAGATAGATAGATATATATCATTGCAGATGTCTCAGACATAAGACATGATTTTCTATTTTTAGTTAATAAATTAGAAATAAACTTATCTTTACTAATATCTTTAAGGTCCTTGGACTGCATGTACACTGAATGAATTACAGGTGACATCTTTCCTGTATTTGAAAGACCAAGTTTTAGAATAAGTTTGAGAAAACATGCTCTGTTTGGATACGCTGAATAAGTCTTTTTTTGCCAAACTAGGTACAAGACAAACAAATACGGCAGAATTTTCTTTCAGACTCTGTGTCATAATATATACTCTGTGTAATAGTGTTCTTTCTGAACCAATATGAATATGAGAATGTATTTGATTTGACTGTAAACTATAATTTTTAAATTAGTCAAAGTAACTCTCTTGAATGTCTCAGTGCTGCACCAAAATAACGAAGTCAAAAATCCTGTCACAGTTCTTTATACCTGGAACCAAGCAAGAAAAACCTACCACAAGTTAATACAGCAAAGCCATGGCAAATTTCTGGTTTTGCTGAAACAAAGTCGACCTTCCCTAGGTGTGTGTATGGTAAAAGAAGAAGAAAACACTAGCCAGCCTGAACACACAAATTAGGAGATATGCTGTATTTACAGCTGCTGCTTGTCTGAGGAAACATGTGACTCAAAATAGCAAGAGAATCACAATAATGATACATATACAAATCCAATTGACTTTGTAGCTTAAACATGAATTATAGATTGTAAATAAGATAAATTGGTGTTTAATATCGCAAAAAACTGGTGTGGTTCTGAACAACAAGTGGATAAAATCCACTGTGCACTGCAGAACTCACCTTTGCAGCTCACTGACATCTTAGGCTATTTTCCCATCCATTTGCTATATCTGGTTATATGTTAATGACATTCTATCATTTACATTAATGTCATCTGAGTTTTGTTGTCATTATAGATGGATCAATGCCTAACGTCTTGCTAAACAATGGGAAAAAAATGTGAACTTATTTGAGGTCCACAGCCCAGAGAACTTGAATTTTAGTTTTTGTTTTTAAGTGTGCACATTTACAGGATTAAAGAAATAAATATCTTTCCTCAATATTTCATTAACATCTTCTTTTCCCCCTGGGTAGATTTTTCTAGCTTTTAGCAGTGCACTGCCAAGCAATAGCATTGGAAGCATATTTGTCGCAGAACAGAAGTTTTACTGCTATTCCATTTGAATACTTTCCAAACATTTACTTCCTGTAATACCACAGTAAGCTCCTATGGGAATGGAATGCAAGGGAATTTAACCAGCACACAGCATAAACTCCAGATTATTTTTTTTTTTAATTGGATATCTCCAAGAACACCCCCAAACACAACCCTAGTATTCATACAAAAGGATCAAAAGTATCTGAAAATACTGAGGTGATTATTTTTTTCTCAAAATATCAGGAAATCTATTTTATTAAAAATAAATTGATCCTTGTGTTACAAGGTCTTGATTCTAAGACCTAAAACTGGTGAAAGGTAAATGTCTTTGGTATCTCACAGGGTTATCCTACCAAAGCTTCTTTCTGCTAGCATTTTTCAAGTTGCTGATGAGGAGATCATCTAAGAAATGGAACCTTTATTTAATCAGATTTGAACTCCTCACTCGAGGAATAAGACCTTAAAATTTTTGTTGCAACATTGTATGATTAAAAAGTATCGTGCAATTTTGCTGAAGTTAGGGATTTCTTTCATTTAAAAGGAATAGCTATTTTGTTTTTATTTTTAACTGATCATTTCTTGGGGACCCCTCAGCTTTTCTATGCCCTGTTTTGAACTCTTCTGTATGTCCACAAGAACCGTGTCTGTAACATAGCAGTGACATCTGACTGGACCATTCAGGAATAAGATAAGAATTTCACTGTGCTGTGTTGAGTATTGAATTTGTATGCATGCTTATCTACTCAATGTGAAGAACAGTTTCTAAAATCAACAGGTTAAATTTGACCATTGGCAAACAACTAATGCAAGCCATAACAGAGATGATTAGCCCAGGTTTAAAATATAAACTGCATATTGATGCTAATAATGGTAATACAGAAATGAATTATGTTTTGCATTCCTCAAATAGAATATACGTGAATTGAATAATGAAATGCTGTTTAAGTACATTCATTAGTACTACTTACATGGACAAATACTACACAACATGGAAAAATGGAAATTAAAAGCTGATTTTCATAATCACATGGATGAAATGAAATTATAAATTGTTCACATTAGTTGAAGTCTTCCTTTACTTTCAAAATATAACAGCAAATAAATCAAGCCATACTTATTTTATGTTAGCTAAGTTTGTCTCAGGAACTCCTATTAACCAGTGTAAGTATGTGATTGATAAACTGGTAACTCTAAACTCTGTATCTGCTGAACATGGATTTTCACACTCTATAATTTATTTCAAATTTCCTCAGAAGAAAAAAATTGTTGTTGTCTTCTCTCATCCTGTCTCAGGTTGAGAGAAGGTCTAAGGTCTAAGGGTTCTCTAAAGCAGATCTCTTTATTTAGCACAGTTCTCTGAGATGTTGACCCAATATATTTATGCTTTTAGGCATGGTATTCCCACTGTTTACAGCCAAACAGCATATAAAGATCTCAAGTCATCAAGCAAAATTTTTTCTTCATTATGCCACTTGTATATTTTGTTAATGTAGGAATTTTTGTACCATTCATTTGCAGCTGATATATTAGTATTAATTCTAATGTAAACACATGCACAATCACATCATAAGCAAGTGGACTGCTGTTGAACAGACCCTTCTGTTGAGTAGAAGTCTTTTCCAATTTCTTTCAGTTTAGAAGTACATAAATAAGAGAAACAAATTTGAATACAGTTGTGATTAGAGATGAAAAATATGACTGTATGCTGGGACTTTTTTCACTTCAGTGACTTATGGCTGTCTATTTCCTTGTGTAATATACCAGAAAATAGAGCTATCCCACGTGCCTGAGGGTTAATCTTATCCTTGGCATGAACAGATCCCACAGCCAAATATTTGAAAATTAAGTTTCACTTCTTCCCTAGTGGTTGTATGTTGGCAAGGGCATTATTATCCATTTGTATAAATGATCTTCATACAGCTGTCAGTAAGAGCTATGTTTAAACATTGCAATGAAACTTCCTAAGCAGATCAGATTACAAGAGCAAACTGTCAAATAAAAGAAGTTATCAGGTAGAGTAAAACTCTTCTTGTGTCTTTCATGATCACAGGGAACAGTCCTATCTGTTGGATTTCTAAAGCTGTAGTATCTCAGTCTAGAGAGAAAGAACAAATGATGGAGAATAATGCCAGATTCCATAGGACCTAGGAAGCTGGTCCCTAAGGAAGCATGCAGCAGTGCTTCAAATATAATTTGCAAAAACACAGACTATTCTAACTTGGAAGAGACCCACAAGGATCATTTAAGTCCAACTCCTAAGTGAATGGCTCCTGGGGATCATACCCACAAATCTGGCACTACTAATGCCATGCTCTAACTAACTGAGCTAATCTCGTAATACTGGTGGAGACTGAAAGCTGAGGTTCTGCTTCTTTGGAGGATCAATGGGGATAAACTAAACAATTTGATAGAAACAGTGTAGATATTTTTCAAACTTTTAGAGAATAAGAATTCAGAGTTGAAATGGTGCTTGCAGTGCATATATGCGCTGTGCCGACTGGTGCTTGATCTCTCCAACACTTTGTTATTTCAAACTGGCAATCTATCTAGCTGTAGAGACACTTCTTAGATGGATTTATGTTTTAATTACTCTCCAGGTTTACCCTTACACATTACCTTGTGTCACAGGTACGGCACTTAATCTTGACTGAATGTCTGTCATTTGTATCTGATCCCATCTTGTCTCTTTCAGCTATGGCAAACTGACTCTGAGCCAATGCTCTATGGGCAAGTGCCAATATCCAGTTCATCCCCCCCCTAAATATTGAATAATTTGCATGCCTACAGGGATGCTGAAATAATCTCAGAGGATGAGAAGCCAGCAATGTGAGGTATTTATAGATGGGCAAGATGATAGTTTTGAACAGGCTGTACATATGACCCAGGACAAACCTACACAAAAGTCCTGTTTAGAGAAGTGATATTTTGATGGCATCTGCCCAGCTCTAACATTATCTGATTTTGGTATGTGCAGGGAAGACAAAGCTATGTACAGACAACTGTCATGGGGAAGGGAGTACCAAAAGTTTTGGACTACAACTGCCCTTTTGCAAGGGTTAGATATGACAAGGGGAGAATACAGTTGAATATTAACAGTTTTACACTTCTGCAACGGATGACATACTTGAAAAAACCTAAAAATGAATTCAGCAACCACTATTTCGCTTTAGTAATGCAGAAAGTCGAAGAGAGTGGCCTGGGATGGTCTGACAATGAGGTGTATGGTGGCACATATGGACATCTAAATTAGAAAGAAAAAAATTAGGGAGGACAGTGTTGCCTCAGCGTAAGAAATCCGTGGGTGTTTGCACCATTCAGAAGGCTGAAGCATGAGGAAGCTTGTCTGTCAGACTGGTCTTGGAGTACCCTGCAACTGGGGTCAGGCCTGACTTCCTGAAGTCCTTAGCGCTGGTTGTAGCTAGTTGTGAACAGGCTTTGTACAGAGTGTGGAATGATGCAAGAGGAAGCAAGAAGCACTGGCAGATCAGCAGTCAAGTATCGAACAGATACCTGACTCTGTTCCTAGTGTCACTGGCAAAATTGTGGGTTCTTTGATCATGTATTGGTTTACATGACACCAGGTCTGCTGGCAACAGATGGGGTACCCTTGTAACAAAGGAGGAAAAGAAACTTGCACAGGATTTAACAACACTCATTTAGAGAATTTTAGACTAGATTTGCAGGTGAAAGGGATAAAATCAGGCCTGCTAAAGATAAGCTTGAGGGCAGCATGACATTGTTTGAGGAGTGGTGTACTAGTGAGGTCACTTATGTGGCCACCTCAATAGACGTAGGGGACTGAGACCATGCAACAGCAAAGATGTGAGGGCTTTTGATGCATTAGAAACCACAGATATGCCTGAGAATTGTGACATAAGCAGTAGAGCTTGTCTCTCTGAAAAGGTGGCAGGATGAATATCCCAAACGAACTGCTTCTACACCAATGCACACAGCGTGGACAAGAAATGGAGGAGCTGGAAGCCAGTGTGCAGCAGGAATACTATGACATAGGCAACATCACAGAATCATGGTGGGATGATTCAGGCAACTGGAATGCTGCAATGGAAGACTATGAACACTTTAGAAGGGATAAGCAAGGAAAGAGAGGAAGTGGGGTAAGCCTCTGTGCTAGGGAGTGTTTTAACAGTCCAGAGCTTAATGAAGGTCACAATAGGTTTAAGTCCTTATGGGTCAGAAAGTCAGGGAGAAGTCTTACAGAGCAGATACCGTGATTGGAGTCTGTTATGGATCACCCAACCAGAAAGGAAGGACAGATACAAAATATTCCATGAGTACCTAGGAGAAGTCTCATGATCATTGGACCACCTTATTTTCAGCAGGGACTTCAGCTTAGCAGATATTTTCTGGAAATACAATACAGCTGAGAGGAGGTTTCTGGAGTGTGTGAAAGTAACTTCCTGACACAGCTGGTGAGGGATCCAACTGGTACATGTTGCTTGTCAACAGAATGGACACATGACTGATATGAAGGTTGGAGGTAATTTTGGGCACAGCACATATGAAATTACTTCTTTTTATTCTCAGAGAAATAAGGAGCAGATTCAGCAAAGAGCTATCTTGGCCTTCTGGAGGGCAAACTTAAGCTTGTTTAGGAGACTGGTTGGGAGATGCCCTTGGGAGGGAGTTATGAAAGTTGGACATTCTTTAAGAAGGAAATCCTAAAGGCTCAGGAGCAGGCTGTCCTGATGTACTAAAAGATGAACCGTTGAGGCAGTAGACAAACTTGATTGAAGAATGAACTTTGGCTGGAAGTGAGGAATATAAGAAGAAACCTGGGAGTCCTGGTCCATGGCAAGTTGAACATGAGACAGCAATGCCCTGGCATCCAGGAGGGACATCCCTGTCCTGGGGGCATCAGGCCCAGCATTGCCAGCCTGGCAAGGGAGGGGATTGTCCTGCTCTGCTTTGAGCTGGGATGGCCTCACCCCCAGTGCTAGGGGCAGTTCTGGGTGTCACAATATAGGAAAAACACAGTTATTAGAAAGTGTTTAAAGATGGTGAAGGGCCTAGTGAGGAAGCCATATGGGGGATTGGCTGACATCAGTTGACTTCTTCACCCTAGAGAAGAGCCTGAGAAGAGACTACATCACAGTCCACAGCTTCCTCAATAGGGAAAGCACACTGGGGCAAACGCTGACTTCTTCTTCCTGGCAGCCAGCCGAGGGGATGGCCAGAAGCGGTTTCAGGGGAGGTTTAGATTGGATATCAGGAGAGGGTCCATCACTCAGAGGGTGTTTGGGCACTAGAACAGACTTCCCGGAGGAATGGTCACAGCACCAGCCTGACAGAGTCCAAGAAACATTTGGACAGTGCTCTCAAGCACATAGTGTGATTCTGGTCCATCAGGAGATGGTCCTGTGCAGGGCTAGGAGTAGTACTCAATCATCCTTGCGGGCCTCTTCCAGATTAAGATATTCTATGGTTCTACAATTTTATAATTTTTCAAAGGTTGAAAATTGAACAATTTTCTACCTTTGAAAAAAAAAAAAAACAACTCAGGAGGAATATAGCATGTCAGGAAGTTAAACAGGGAGGAAATTAGAAACACCAAAACCAGAGTAGAACTTAATCTGATTACTGTAGAAAAAAAATAAATCTATAAGCATATTAGTGATAAAAAGAAGGCTGAAGGAAAATCTTCATTTTTGGATGTGAGGGGTAACAGAGTAACAGAAGATGAGGAAAAGGTTGAGGGGTTGAGGTACTTAATACCTTTTTTGCCTCAGTCAGTTGCCTCAGTCTTTTGCCTCAGAAGAGTTGTTCTGTGAAGACCCAACCTCCTTATGTGGAAGACAGGAATGGGGAGCAGAAAGAAGCCCCTGGAAGGCAAGAGGAAATGGTCAGCAACATGCTACACCACTTAGATACACACAAATCTACGGGGCTGGGTGGTATTCATCTAAGGGTACTGAGGGAGCTGGTGGAAATGCTTGCTGAACCACTTTGCATCTCTTTGAAGCAGACCTGACTAACCGGGAAGGTTTCAGGTGACTAGAAGTTGACAAATGTGGCACCCATCTACAAGATGGGCCAGAAAGAGGACTGGGGAACTGCAGACCTATTTATTTGTACTGAGGAAGGTCATGGAGCAGATCATCCTGAGTACCATCACATGGCAAGTGCAGGACAACCCAGTGTCAGAGCCAACCAGTCTCTGTTTTGTGAAAGGCAAGCCCTGCTTGATCAACCTGATCGTCTTCTATGACAGGGTGACACACTTAGTGGAGAGAGAGGCTGTGGTTTTTGTATACCTGTAACTCATTAAAGCCTTTGACACTTTCCCACAGCATCCCCCTGGAAAAACTTGCTGCCCATGGCTCAGACAGGCACACTGTTCACTGGGTAAAAACCTGGCTTTATGGCTGGGCCCAGAGATTGGTGGTGAGTGGAATTACATCCAGCTGGTGGCCGGTCACCAGTGGTGTTCCCCAGGGCTCAGGGATTGATGATCTGGATGAGAGGATCAAGTGCATCCTCTGTAAATTCACAGACAACACCACACTGGGCAGCAGATGATCTGCTGCAGGGCAGCAAGACCCTGGAGAGGGATGTGGACAGGATGGATGAATAGGTTGAGGACAATGGTCTGACAAAAGAAAATATTTGGTTGCGCTGTTGGGTCACAAGAACCAACAGGCTGGGGCAGAGTGGCTGGAGAGCTGCCCTCAGGAAAAGGACCTGGGGGTGCTGGTGACAGCAGCTGAACATGAACCAGGGTGTGCCCAGGGGGCCAAGAAGGGCAATGGCAACCTGGCCTGTACCAGCAATAGTGTGGCCAGCAGCACCAGGGCAGGCATTGTCCCCTGTACTCAGCACTGGTTAGGCCACACCTTGAATCCTGTGACCAGTTTTGGGACTTTCACTAAAGAAAAAATGTTGGGGTGGTGGAGTGAGTCCTGAGAAATTCAACAAAGCTGTTGATAGGTCTGGAGGACAAATCTCAAGAGGAGCAGCTGAGGAAGCTAGGGTTGTTTAGCCTGGAAAAAAAGGAAACTGATAGGGGACCTTTAATTCTCTGCAACTACCTGAAAGTAAGTTGTAGTGAACTATGAGCTGGTTTCCTCCCAAATACCCAGCTTCAGAAGAAAAGGAAATGGTTTCAAGTTGCATCATGGGAGGTTCAGATTGAACATTAGGAAAATTTCTTCACCAAAAGGGTAGTTAGTCAGTGGACCAGTCTGTGCAGGGAAGTGGTTGAGGCACTTTCTATAGTGGTATTTAAGAGACCCAGAGATATGGTGCTTAGGAATCTATTTCAGTAGTCATCTTGGTTGTGTTAGGCTAATAGTTAAGTTGATGATCTTAGGAGGTCTTTTCCAGTGTAATTCATTATATTCTATGCATGTGTGTGTGTGTGTCTCAGTGAGAGATAACAAAAATTTCTGATCCAACTCAAAGAATAAATTTTAGATTTTATGTCCCTGAGATATTGCAAGTCCTCTAGCCCCAATTCTTCTGTGGTAAAAATCTGTGATATCTGTATCTAAACCAGCTTTTAAAAATTTGATTTATTTTAGACATCAGAAGGTCATTGAAGAGACATGAAAAATCCAGGACTGCTTGCTTCACAGTTTTTGTTTCCATTGTGTTACTCTCTTTTGTGAAAGTAAATATATAGAGGGTTCTTTTCTCAGAGAAAAGCCTGTCATTTTTTTCTCTGATTCCTTTCATCCAGGTCTTTCTACTCTGGTTATATCTGAGTATTTTCCTGAGTGGTCAAAAGTGGTTTTACTTTCAGACAGCTATGACAGTGATAATATCCTACTTACCTGTAGCTAGGGAATCCAAAACACCTACTGATACACCTCCTGATAGGTCTCAGTTACAATAGAGAAATCTGCCTGGCAGAGTGTAAAGGATGAGTCTCCTGTTCAAGTTTGCCCTAAGCCCCACATGGGTGAAAATTTCACAGTGGCCCTATTTTGGAGTCTATCTCCTCACCAGATGAAACACTGAAGTGAGATGAAGGCAGTACATTAATTGGGCTGAGATGTTCAGTGGTCTTCTGGGAAGGTGCAGTTCCACGGTCTTAACAAATATGACTATTAGACACACTAAAAGAATTGATTCATTTGAACTTGAATAGTTTAAAGTCTACCATTTTTCCAGACTTGTTCAAGTAGTTTCCCCATGCTTGAACTAGAGCCTTCTGGCACTACAACTTTTTCGTGTTTTCCTTGAAACACATTTAATGGCTCATCTTGACATCTGGAGAAAAGAAAGAAGAGGTAGTACTAATCTAAATTAAATGTAACTAATAAGCAGTATATGCTTGCTTTTTTACAGAGGTCAAAACAATAAATCTCAGACAAAGGAACTGTTTTGTTTGTCATCGAAGTACAGAAAAAAAATAACATGAACCAGATATATCTGTCCTGACTCACATGTAAACAGAATTGGCAATGTATTAGCCAATAAAAGGGCTTCTCAAATTTTTCCCTATCAAGTGAAAGAAAGGCATTTGCTCTTTAGCAGCAAACCAAGTGTCAAATACTCAGTGATTAGTCCGTTAGGCGTGTGGGATTCTCTCAAATCTCACAGATGAAGTGCCAGGCTGAAAACAGCCTCCACAATATGTGTACCATTTGCTTTTAACCTGTTTTCCAAGGGACAACTGTAATCTAACCAGGGCAAGCAAGATGTACAGGGATGGAATCTTGTTACATCTCTGGGCCGAGAAGGTCAGCTATATCAGAAATACTCTAAGTGCTTTTAAGTTGTTCTTTGTATTTAAAACTTACCTTTAGTGTCCGTTGCATCCAACTCTGTCACTGCACACTGGTGGAGCTTCTCCTGTGGGAATCTTGTGATTTATAGAGCTGGCTATGGAGATTAGAAATCTGCATGTGTCTGTTCATTTGTTTCGTTCTGACTGTCCCCCCACCCCCTCCTTCTTTTTTTTTTTTTTTTTTTTTCCTTTTTCATAATTCTGGACATAACTTCCAGTACTTCAATTTCCTTATAGTCTATATCAGTGTCCAAGTGTCTATGCACGCTGGTCCTTGAAAGCTGGTCCATTCCTATTGTCTAGTCACTACAATGCTTCCTGTGATCTTCTCAGAAACGTATTGGACATATTTGGGGTCATCCCCTACCAATGATGATTTTTTTACTGTTTTTGCTCACTCTGCCCTTCAACCATCCACTGCCTAGTTTCATCTTGGGGAGAACTGTACTCACACAGGTATTTTGCAAACAGCTCAAAATGGCAAGCTGTACGCTGCTGCAGAACAATGATTTTGTATCCTGATGCAATGAAAGCAGGAAAATACTCCAATATTTATAGTTAATATAATTGAAACATGAAGTAGAATATAAGTTTTAGTGATATCAAAACTTTCTGGGGAAATGAAGAATGATCATCAGTAGATGGAAATATTTACAAAAACCCGGTATGTATCAATGGATAAAATAAATGATAAAACAAGGAAAAAAATAGAAAATAATGCAGAAACTATGATTGAAGTCCACTTCTGCTACAGTGGGGTGCTTTGTTATCCCCCAGTTCTTCTGAATCTTCAGCTTTATTTTCTTAGGAAATAGGCATGAGGAATGAAGACTTTTTTCAGACAGCTGCACTGAATCCATTCTCCACCACATAAAAAAGCAATTCATTTGAGCTACTGCTGTCTGTCATTGTGTTCCATTTTTTCTTTCTTATCACTTTGCTTAAACTTGAAGGAAGCGGAAAGTTCACCTATGTCGTTTCAGCTGGCAGCTGAAATTCTTTCTCAGTTTTTTAATGGAAGCAAAAATAGCTCCCAAGATCGAGCACTAGGTGTCCTGAGGCTTTCTTGGTTAGTAAATGGAGATGACAAGACTGGAATGTATTCAATCTGTTGCTGTCTCCTGGGCATCATTTATAGATTCTCTGTCAACGCACAAGATCCTCTATTACTATGAACAGTGCAATTAGTTTACAATTAAACTTAATCACAAATCTATAAAAGGAGCTTCCAAATATTGACAATGATTAAGAAAGTGAAATTACCATATATAGCTAATTAATTCATGGTTAGAAAATTGTGAAAGGAAATGAATTCTTAAAGCTCCTTATAATCCTGGTAGCAGAAATTGCTCTTTCCTACTTCCAGACTCAGCAATTATTTGTAAATCTCTGATATCCTGAAGGAGGTGATTAGGACAATATATAAAAATAGTGTTTTCAGTCGACTTCAGTTCCCTCCTAAAAAGTGTGTTGAAGCACCATGTTCCTATGCAAAATATCAGTTGTCTCCATGTATTCAAAGTTATCTTTCCACAGTACAGTCACCCTCCTGGGGCTGCGGACAACACCTCAGAAGGGAAGAGTAGCCAAATATGAAGTCTCTGCCATAAGAAAAAGGTATAAAAAAGAGAAATATTATTTTGCTGACATTTTTTGTCTTTTTTACCACCATTACTCATGTCTTACCCATATAAAAGTTATGCCAGCTTGAAAAACGAATGTTCATATCTCTTAAATTGTCATTCTTTATTTGCTTATTTGTATTACCCTCCTGTTGGAGACTGAAGCCTTACTGTTTCAGACTTGTCCAAACAGGAAGCAAAATGCCTCAAATGACTTAAAATACCCTGAATGGATGTAGGCAGATCAAAGAATACAAGAAAGCAATGGCACAATAAGGATGAATGGCAACAGTGGCAGTACCTCTGCAGCACTGTGTTTTGTGGGTTTGTTTTTTCCAATGGGTAGGAAAAAAAAAGCAAATTTCAAATACATGATGCTGAGCACAAATTAAGTATGATAAGGAAGCAGTATTATGGATTTTATGGGAAAGTTTTGGCCTCAGGTAATGAGTGGTATGTAGCAACTATGAGGTAAGGATATATCATAGAACAGCCTAGATGAAATATGATCTACCTAACTCCATGTCTCATATCAATAGGGTGGTATTAAACTATGAGAAGTACTGAGAGTGAAGACAGATCACTCAGGCTTGATCTTATAGATTGAAGAGAGCTTGTGAAGGTGTTCAAAAAGAGGAGACATCAGTACATTCTGGGGCAAACTGTCCTCTGACAAAAAGGCTGCCAAGTACCAAAGGCTGCCAATGGACTGTGGTGTTTTTTATTTATATTTTGTCTTCTTCCTTCCTTTGATTCATGAAGAGATCATGGAGAAGTCTGACAGCACAAAACAATCATTGTTATAAATGAAAAAAAAAGCAATACGATCATCCCTACTTTTTTCCTTCCGTGTGTGTTGTGTGTATATACACGTGTGTCTTTTTGTGTTTGGGCATGGGTGGGGTGTGTATATTAGTGTGGTTTTTGTTTCTAACAGAGAAGTCTCTATATGCAGAATAGTTGTAATACATGGAAAATGCACGGTACTGAGGATTTCAGCGGTGTCAATCAAGAAAACAAAGGAGCATGTCCTATAAAATTTTATACAATGTTGTAATGGGAAGTGAATTTTTCATAGTGACTGACCACTTGTGCTAAGCAGTGGTATGGACTAATATGCAAATATTTGAAGATCTTTTAAGAAAGGTGGCCAAAATTAGAAAATGAAAGATATTTCTTATATTCCCTTATATTCCAAGCATTCCATATATTCCCTTATATTCTAAGCATTGCAGCAAAGAACTGCTGAAACTGTTTACCATGTGAAAGCAAGTAGGTCCAAACATTACCAATTACATTGCAATTCCAGATGTTCAAGGTCATACTAGTTGGCACACCTGCTTAAAAATTGTTGAAGAAGCGGGTAGAGAATGATTTCCTAAGCAATGTCTCCCACATGAAGGGGATAAACCTTCGTGAGCTGGCATGGCATTTGCTCTCTGGCCGTCAGAGAAGATCCTGTTGAAGGACCACTTAGACTCCAAGGAAGTCACTATGGTGGCTCTGTCTACTGCAGCATAGGAGGCAGAAACAAATCCTGACCAGTGCAGGACTATGAGGGCTGCCTGAATATCTGCACAACCTCTTCTGTAAGCACTCCAGAGCACAGATTAGGACTGAAACCCATCATCCATCTTGGCTTCATGTGTTTGGAATGGAGGTTGTTCACCTGAAGTGAATTAGGTACACTTTAGGCAGGCCAGAAATCTTAATCTTTTCACTGTCACTGCCAGAAATTACTTCCAAGAAAATGTTAGTAGCAACAGAAAATACAAAAATTGTCAGTACGACTATTTGGAACTCATTCATTGCTTATCCAAAATTAATGCTTGGACTGATAGGCCTCTCATAAGTAATATGGAGAGTTTATTTTGTTGGTTAGAATAGTCATAGTTGCCAACCCACACTCCATCATACTATAAAAGTTATGACAGTCTGATGAATTTCCCAGAGACTAAAGAAAAGGCAATTTCAAATTTCTTTTAAAAATTAAAATTAAGGACTTTGGGAATTACCCACCAGCCTCACTTTGGTAACTGCTAAGATCACAGAAAAAATCATACTGGAAGCTATGTTGAAGCATAAGGCAGGTAGGGCAGTGATTAAGGACAGGCGATATAGCATCACCAAGGGAAAATGTTCCTTCACATATGTTGGACTGACTGCATTACCAGACAAGAGAAAGGCAACTGATGTTATCTCCCTGGACATCTGTGAAGTATTTGACAGTGTTCTACAAAATACTTTTGCCTCTTTGTTGTGGGGAGATAGGCTTGATATGGATAAGGAACTAGCTGGATTGCCACATCCCCAGGGTTAGCCAAGGGCTCAATGTGCAAATGGAATTGACCAGTAAGTGGTGTCCCTTAAGGATCCATACCAGGAGCAGTAGTGTTCATTACCCTCATCAATTACATCAACAGCAGGATGCAGTGCACCCTCAACAAGTTTATGGATGACACCAAGCTGAGTGATGCTGTTGATGTGCTTGAGGTCAGGATACCATGCAGAGGGACACTGACAGGCACATGGATTGCCCATGTGAACCCCATGAATTTCAACAAGACCAAGTGCAAGTGTTGCACTGGGTTGATGCAATTCCCTGTATCAATGCAGACTGGATTATGAATGGACTAAGAACAGCCCTACAGAGAGTTCGGGAGTATTAGTTGGCATTGTCTTCTTGCAGCCCAGGAGGCCAATTGTATCCTGGGCTGCATAACAGGAAGTGTGTCTGAGGGAGGTGGTTCTTGCCCTCTGCTTTGCTCTCACAAGAACCCACCTGGAGTATTTTATCCAGCTTTGGGGTATGAAAGACCTGCCAGAAGAGGTCCAGAGGAGAACTACCAAAATGATCAGAGGGCTGGAATACCCTTCTATGAAGAAAAACTGGGAGAGTTGCAGAGTTAGCCTGGAGAAGAGAAGGATGCAGGCAGACCTTATCGCATCCTTTCAATAGTTAGATGGCACTTACAAGAAAGAAGGAGGAGGATCACAGCCTGTTGTGACAGAATAGAAGAAGAGTTTTAAACATAAAAAGAGTAGATTTAGCTTGCAGGAAGAATTCTTTAAGAGGAATTTTTTTATTATGAGGATGGGCAGATGCTGGTTTCCCAGAGAAGCTGTAGATGACCCACCCTTAGAAGTGTTCTATGTCAGGTTTGGCAGAGCTTTAAGGAAACTGACCTAGGAAAAGATGTTCCTGCCCATGATAGGACAGATGGACTAGATGATATTTCAGCCTCTTTCCATCCCCCAAAATTATGTGATTCTGTCATTAGCATAAGATATATTGAGTGGCTCACAGCTGGTCAAGCTTCCTATTAGTGTCATTTTAGCCAGTGGGTAGAGGGTCTTGGTGTTATTACGCAAGAGTAATTGGCTTGTTTTTCTCAGAGGGAAAGAGTTTTGAAAAAAAGAGTTCTGGAAACAGTATGTCATTTTCCCAGCCTTGATAACTTTGAATGCATGTCTATAATGTAATAATATATTGCGTGTATATAATGTAATATACTACACAGTATAGATCACTCCATAAATGTTTTTCACACCCAATTACAGTGCAAGGTCACTACAATAAAGATCTATTGGCCTTTAATCTGTATGATTTTCCTTCTGTCCAGCTGCTATTTACTTCACATTTTGTCCAATAGTCTTTGATCCTGAAGCAAATTGCATATTGAGTGGCTGCAGTGTATTAGATACCCGAGACATAGGCCATTGTTCTAAATTTACTGTACAATATATTCTTTTTCTTGTTGTTACTATTCCCTTTTCCTCAGTTTAACCCTCTTCTTTACCTCGTGGGACTTTCTTAATGGGTTCAGTTCATCAGCATACATATATTTACTCTCCATTAGTCTTTACAATCAAACTTCACTAATCCACTTCCTTGCCCTCTCAGCTGTCAGGAGAATAAGGTGATGCCAGAGAGCTGAATATGTAGGTTAGAAAATACCCTAGATACCCTACCCTTAGAAATCTAACATGTATTAGCAAGGAGGTAGCTTCTTTTGATACATCAAGCATAATATTCTTACTAAGACAGTTTGATTTATTTTCTCTTGTTCTTCTTCACTAAGTGAAGTCACTACCTCCTGACTCCTGATAAAAATCTGTTCGACCATTCTCCCATACTATGCATTCATTTTTCCTTCAAGTTACAATCAAACAAAGAGTTTCTTGTCCTGTACTGCAAGCAAAGGCAGACTGCCTCTTCAATCACTGATGTAGTTATATATCTAAGTTACAAAGTACCAGCAATCACTTTTCTTTCCACAGCCCACAAGCCTCAAAGATTCTTCAAAGCTTTTCTGTGTGGCATGGAAGTAGGCTGATTTTGAAACTGGTTTAGTTCAATAGATTTTTTTAAATGCGCTTAAAAATTTTCCTGCCTCTTCCCCAGTACTTTGCAGACTGAGCAATGGACATCCCACAATTCATATTTCTAAGTGCTAGGTGTTACCTATGGGCTAATCTTCAATCTTTCAATCTTCCATCCAGATGGAATAGATCAACCAAAAATAAAGATTTTAATACAAGATTTCATGAGTGAAGGAGATGGCAAACTCGAGGGAGGAGCATTTTCTCCGTACTTGTCTTTCCCCAGAAGGTGTCCTGGATTTGCCCTTGCTTTGATTGATAATGTATTCCTCCAGCAGTACAACCCACCCTTCTGTTTCCATTTTTACAGCTGCAAATTGTGCTGATTACTAGAGGGCCTTTCCTCATGCTATTGCACAAATGGCTCCTGTTCAGTAAGCTGAAGATCCTCTTCATTTGACAAATATTTCCTTTTTTTCCTTTGCCCTAAAATATGTTGCTTTATGTGTCAGCACTAAAGCATGTGCTTTCTTGGTTCTGCTGTGCCTGGATGCACTGTTACTTTGTTTATGCTAAAACTGATTAGACAAATTGGAAGGAAGTTTTTTTGAGACCTTTGCTAATAACATTTTCTCAGTCTGAAAGAAAGGTTTAATTATTTGTGGAAGGCAGAGAAAACATCACCAGCATGTGGTTCCTCTGCTGGGCTGTTGTCATAAGATCTCATACACAGAGTGTGGTCATACCTGGTAATTTGGATGGGAAATGGCATCAGGCATGAAAATTCAACAAATTAGGGTGAGCGTTAGAATCAGGCAACATGCTTTTTTGCCTGAACCTTTACTGAACAGGTGCTTGAGCATTGTCTCAGGGTCCTGAGAGAAGTGTTTAAATTTAATTCAGAAAGAAAACCAAGCTCCCAACTGCTTGAGATGATTAAAATCCCAAGACTCTCTTCTTAAGAATAAGAGCATGACCCTGATAACTTGGTCAAATTCCAGATAGTAAAATCACATTCTGCCAATAGGAAATATACCTATCATTTCAACTGCAAATCTATTCTGAGTTCCCAAAGAGAACTCCTGTTGAGTTTTGAATGCTTTAAATGGCTGCCAGGTCTACCACTAGACAACAGCATTTCTGGGACCTCTGACTAAGTCTGATTCCAAAGCACATTCAAAGCAAAAAATAAAATTTAAGGCAGAATACAGTCCTTATTTTCTATGGTAGTGCCATTATTATCTTAAACTCCATCAACTCACCAATTACTTTTTATTTTTCTTCTTAGTGATGCTGATTTGAGATTCCTTTCAGGAAAAGAGATAATTGAAAGATAGATTTTAAAAGCAAGAAGTTGTGATAAAACTAAACCAAGAAGTGGTTAGTGGTTGTGACACTGTTGGGGGTTGGGTTTCTTTCCTTTTCTTTCCTTTTTCTTTCCTTTTTACTTGTGGAATTTTTCTCCACTGAGTTGCAAAGACACACTGATGGCTGGGTGCTTGGAGGCTTGGTGGGGGTGAGGGTGGGGGGAGGTGAGAGCCTGGGAAGGTGGCCAGGCCTCAGGGAAGGAGGGTGTCTGGTGGCATTCCTCTTCTTTTGGGGACTTTCTCTCAGAGGGACAGAGATACCATGAGAATAGAGGCAGGTAAAGGACAGGGGCTAGGGCAGTTGGGGATTCTCACTCGCTCTGTTTTTGGAGGAGGATGGTTGAGTTATTGCTTGGGGAAAGGAATTTCGCTACCAACTGCTACAACCCAGTCAGGAGCTGCCTTTCTTCTGCTGCTGGGCCTCACACCACCTGCCCTGCCGGGATGTCCTGCAGTTCCAGCTATTGCCGCTGAGTTTCTGATATATCTCATCCACTGCCCCGGGACTTCTGCTCATCCCTGCCGTTCCAGTTTGCTGGCACCAGGGGGTTGTGAAGCAAAGCCTCTCTTCCATCCCTCCCCGCCTCAGCCCAGCCACCATTACCGCGTGCTCCCTGAGCCCGCGCCACAGCGCCCCCTGCAGCCACAGGGAATCATCGCACCCGCCTGCCCGCCGGGAGCCACCAGCGCCCCTGGTGGCTGTGACTGGAACTGCACCGACAGGGAAAGTGCTTGCGGCTGGGGACACTGGGTTTGTGGTTTTGTTTGCTGTTAATGCCAGAGCTGTTGTTTTGTTTGCCTTTTAATACATATTAGTAAAGAACTGTTATTCTCATATCTTTTTGCCTGAGAGCTCCTTAATTTCAAAATTATAATAATTTGGAGGGAGGGGATTTACATTTTCCGTTGCAAGGGAGGCTCCTGCCTTCCCTAGTAGACAACTGTCTTTGAAACCTAGACAGACACTTTAAACACATGGTTTCTGAAAGAGGATGGATACTGCCTAAGAAATCTCATGTTTTGAGTTGGCATATTTGAACGACAAAATTTTAAAAATTAAAATAATGAAACAGATGATGCAACCATATTGAAATCATCTTATCTAACAATTATAGAGGGTTTTTTTGTGACAGCTGTACAACTGCAGGGCAGGAATTGAAATGAAGTATTCAATAGAATCTGTGTGATATCTCCAGCCTTCTCAGGGACCTATGAAACAAGAAAATTCTGTGTGGAGTTAAATTACAAATGACACTTAATATATTATAAACTGACCGAGAAAAGCATCATTTTTTACTCTGCCAAAGATGTGATTCAAACAGCCCAGGAAAAGAAGTTGCATTCACATTATTAATTGACCACTTATGAGAGAATTGGGGCTTAGGACATTTCTATTCCACTGCTAAAAGATGATCCTGGCAGCAATGATTTTTCCTCCATTCTTTATACTAACTGGACATAAGGTACACCTCAAGGGTTTTAACTAAAGAAAAGTTTCTTTTACCAGACACATCATATACTACTGAAACTGTGTAGATGAGCAAGTACCATTAAAACCTTAGCCAAAGGAACCTTGGTCATAAGCAGTTTGTTAGGAGCACACATAGGAACCGACAAACCTCAAATAAATAAATATTGCATATGGTCTCTGCTTCCAGCAGTGTTTTGGTCACTACCGTCTGTCACTAGCAGACCTTCTGCCTTTGGGCTCAATTTTGGCAGCTGCTTTCATTGCCCTCATCTTCTCATTCCATCCCTAGGTTTTTATTTCCTTATTTCTCTTTTTCTGCTAAGGGCTGAAAAGCCTTCCTGCTCTGTGATGAAGTGCCATAGGGGCAATGTGCTTAATTTGCTGCACCCCTCCTTCCTTAGAAATTGCAAACATGAGCAGATCCCCGGGGCTTCAGAAAATAACCCTGTCTGACCTTACTCTACCTCTTTCTACATGTGGATTCAAGGCCAAAGACAGCACTGTGTCTAAGTACAGTTACTTTACAGTTACTTTACAGTTACTTTACATGCCTCAGAGACAGTAAGACTGGAATGAGCACAGGATGCGGCCAAGACATGCCAAGTACATTGCAGTTTATCTGTCTTGCTTCTTCATGTGCTGAATAGTATGGCTGCCTCTGGACCCAAAGCTGCCATACGGGGGACACAGTCCTTTGAAAAAGTGCTACACTTAGTTCTGCATAAATTCTTCTAGAGAAGAGGTTGCACACTCCTGGAAGACTTTTCTGAGAGATATCCTTCACTCTCCTAGATCTGCTTTTGTAAGGCCCCTTACTACTGCTCCTTAAAATGGCCCCTGTTAGCTCTAAAAGTGCTTGTTGAATTTGGGAGAAAAGGAAAAGGAGTTCTTTGATGAACGTAAGTTTTGTTTGGGTCACCTGGAAGTGTTGGCCTGGTGCAGATAAATATTTTTGATATATGGTGTTCCCCAGCTGTGTAGAATCTCCAAAGGTTGGTAAATTTAGATCATGGTAGGCAAAAGAGTATTTCTTTTTAGGTTTACTTTACATGGAATCACAATTTTTCTTTACAAATCTGACTTTTTTGTTAACTTTATGACTTCCTTTCTCAGATTCTGCCCATTATTTTTCAAATGCTATCTTAATTATTATATGTAATATCAAGTATTCGTAGGACTAGATAGAATATAATCTATCGTGTCCATAATTTAATCTGAATGATGGGGTTAGAATCATATCTCAAAGGCATACTACAGTTTTGCTTTCTGACTACACATATAGAAGTGTCTACACATATAGAACTCATGAGTTCTCCACTGCTAGTTTTCTAGTGTCATAGCATACTTGATGCAGTATGCTCTAAGAGAATATGTATCCCTTCTGAAATACACAGCTGCTTAAAACTGGCGAATTCTCAGTGTTCTTCAAATTAACTTGAAATTAAACTATTCTCTCAGTTAAAATTACTTGTATTGGTAGTTTCACTAGGTTGATTCCCAGTGTCAGAAGGGACACTTTTTTTCCCAATGCACAGATTAGAAAGTGAATGCAAGCAATATGAAACGCTACACAGGGCAACACGCAGGGAACTAAAGAACAAGAGCAGTCTTATATGACTCACAACCTTGTGATAAATAGTAACAAATGACATGCTGTCATTGGAGACCTGAATTCACAGAACAAAACAAAGAGATTTGACAAAACTTTAATCTTTAGCATCCAATATATATTTTTACAGCAAATATACATATCGGTCAAAAATTGGTTTTGCAGCTGTTAAACATTGATGACAACATGGTTTTGTTTTATACAATGAAGAACCCCCTGTGAGGATTGAAAATTGGTTGTGAGGGATGAGATCCATCTGATCAAGCAGAACAAAAAGCATTTTGCCAGCTGGCTGGCCAGCCTGGTGAAGAAACATTTGAATTAGAAACAGGGGAAGAAGACGAGGAAGTAATGAACAAGGTTGGGGTGTTAGGTTTATATAAACACAAGGGATGTCATAATCAACAGTTCTTAGCAGAAGGTAGCCCCCACCCAAATACATTCACATAAATAGGGAAGTGCCAACCACACAGATCTGTAGGGAAGGTTCCCTATTAACCTTTCTGAGAAATTAGGATAACTTACTGTCTCTCTGAAGGGGGCAAACTGGAAGACTTAAAGGTTGGCTTGCAGCTATCAAGTTATGATCTCATTGGAATCATGGAGACATGTTGGGATAGCTCACACAACTGGAGTACTCTGGTGGGTGGATACAGGCTACCAAGGAAGGACAGGTTGGGACAGCATGAGGTGACCAGCCTTTCCCTGAGACTGCAAGGGGGTGCATGTCTGCAGATGAACAATGAGCTGGGGAGAGTTGATGGGTCAGGACTAATTGGCAAACCACATGGACAACAATGTGCCAGAGACTGCCTTACTAGGAAGAAAATGTACATGAGGCTTTCTTAACACAACTGGAAGAGTCCTTTTGTTTGCAGGCCCTGTGTTTTATGAGACTTGAAGTTTAGCAAAATATGTTGCAAAGAGACTACAGTAGTGCATAGGAAATCCAAACCATTTTGGGTGAGTGTTGAAGGCATCTTCTTGACACAGGTGATCAGGAAACCAATGACCGTTGGACCTCATGCAAACAAGGAAGAATTGGCCAGGATATAAACCTCAGGAACAGGCTGTGGTGTCCATGAGGTGTCAAGAAATCTGAAAGATGGAAACAGAAAAATAAATAGGGTCATAGCTTGGACTTTTGGAGATATTCTTCAGACTCTTCAGGAATCTGCTTAGTAGAATCCCATGAGTTACAGTCCTAAAGAGAAGAGGTGTCCAGGAAAACTGATGCATTTTCAAGGTTTTCCTCCTCCAAGATGAAGAAAGGTCCATGTTGATAGACAGGAGGACTTAATTGATGATCAAGGAGCTTCTAACTGCACTCAAATATAAAGGAACAATGCAAAAGGTGGAAGCAGAGAAAAAGTACCCTGGGACAAATAAACACTAGACTAACATGAAGTTATTGGGTTAGGAAAACCAAAGCCCTTCTGGAGCTAAACCTGATGAAACATAGATGAAGTGCAAGAAAGAAAGTTTCTACACATGCTTAAGCAGCAGAAGGAAGTTGAAGAGAAGTATGGGAGAATTGCTGAACAGGAAAGAGGATCTCATTACAAAGGACATTGAAAAGGTAAAGGGAATCTTTGCTACTCTTACCTTGGTCTTTACTGGTAAGACCTGTCTTCACGAATCCCAGGGCGGTAAGAATCCACTCAAGCACATTTAAACAAAACATGAGCCCCTGGAACCTGATGCACCTCTGAGTGCTGAGAGAACTGACCCATTTCAGTGCAAGAACAATCTTGATCAGCTTTGAAAGCCTGTGGCAAGTAAGGGAGATTCCTGTGTACTGAAAGAAAGCAATTGCCAGTTCTGTCTTCCTGAAGGAAAAGGAGGATCCAGTGCAGCAGAGGCCAGTCAGTCTTTCCCTTATCTGATGGAAGCAATGGACTGAATCTTCTTCAAAAACATTTCCCAGCACATGAAGGACAAGAAAGTAATTTGAAGTCATTAGCAGGGATTTATAAAGGGGAAATCGTGCGTGACCAATTTCATAGACTTCTATGATGAAGTAACTCTCATGGTCGATGAGGGGAAAGCATTGGATGCTGTTCAGCTTACCTTTAGCAAGGTGTTCAACTCCATTTGTTGTAACATTCTCACTGATAAACTGATGAAATATGAGCAAAATATATGGACAGTGAGGTGGATTGAAAACCGGCTTTCATGGTTGTGACTAGAACACAAGTTTCCGATTGAGGCTAGTCACTAGTGAAGTACTCCAGAGATCGAAACTGGTGCAAATATTATTTAACATCCTTTTTAGTGATTTGGATGATGGGACAGATTGTTTCCTCCAAAAGCATGAGAAGAATGATTGATAGACCAGATGGGGGTGTTGCAACCTGGAGGTGCCTGGACAAGAAATGGATTAGCAGCAACCTCATGAATCTCAACAAAGGTAAGTGCAAAATTCTACATTTAGACAAGATTAATCCCACTCATAAGAAGAGGCTGGGGGTTGATGAGCTGGAAATCAGTGTGGCAGAAAATGACTTGACCTGGTGGACACCAAACTTTCCATGAGACAGCAATGTGCTTTTGTGGAAAATAAAAAAGTCAAAAGCATTAAAAGCTGCATAAGGCAGAACACTGCTCACAGGTAGAGGGAGGTGATACTTTCTCTGTACTCATCTAGAGTACTGAGTCCTATGCTGGGGAGTACTGGGGAGTACTGGGGAGTACAAATAAGACATCGAAAGATTGGAACAAGTCCAGCAAAGGACCTCAAAGATGAAAAAGTGAGTGACCGAAGTAAGACAAGAGGCAATGGGCATAGGGAAGAATACAAGAAATTTCATTTAAACATAGGTGAAAGGAGGGTGGGTTTTTTTCTGGGGAGTGGTAGGTTGTTTTCTTTTTTTTTCCACTGGAGGTCTGGTTTGTGGGACAGTTTGCCTAGAGAATGTGGAGTCGCCATCCTTGGAGATGTTCAAAATCCAACAGGACACAGCCCTCAGCAATCCACTGTAGCTCAATCTGTTTGAGGAGGAAGTTTAGACTAGATGGTCTGTTGAGGTACCTCTCAAAAACTTTAAAACTGACTGATACTTAAAAAGTTAATTCTTTTCAGCCTAATTATTTTTACATCTCCTTAAGATGTGTTTGGGCAATAGTGCCAGATAAAACAAGCAACAATATCTTCTGTAAAACGATCCCTTTAAATTAGTTACGGAATTTTACATCAAAATATTTACCATGTGAAATAGAAAAAATGAGGCTGGAAGTAATATGTTAGGCAGGGCTGATGCCTATTTGAAATCTGGAAATTATGTTCTAAATAAATTCCAGGAAATGCAGCTGACCTCATAAATTCTTGGAAATCAAATTACTTGCAATAATTAATCTGTGAAATAAACATGAGCGTCAGGATTTTCATATCTCATCTTCTCACTCTTTTCACTTTTACCTGCATCCTTCCCTTTGGGATGTTCAATCAACTGGAATTTTCACATGCCAAGAATTTGCAAATGATAAAATGGAACATTGTCAAAAAAAATGTCAGATGCCAGGACTGCTCTGACACTCACAGTACATTAAAACGGGATAAAAGTAACGTCAAATGAAAATGCCTGCAGTGAAGGGAGTTGATATATAACAGTGTAACATAGGAAAGGATCTTTGATTTAATGAGGTTCAATTTCATGAAAGTGCAGATCTTCAAATGGGAATGTCATTGAAGTAATCACCCAGTCCTGCAACTTCCATCTTACTGTAAAAGGAAACAGATAATTAAGTGTGGTTACCTCCTGAATAACAACAGAAATCACAACCCAATGTGATCCGTATCAAAACTGAGGCCCAGAACCAAGCTATGACTGTATTGCTCTACTTGCTGTTTAACATGCAGAGTGAATGTTTGTGTGGCATCACAAAACAGAGGTGATATTGCTCTTTGCCTGCTGCTTAAATTTGTTTTGGTTTGAATTGTAGGTGGTTCTTATAACATAGATGAGGTTTTTGACTAAAACAGGAGTGCAACAATATATGCACCTGCATTATGTTGTATAGAAAATAAAAATAATTCGTGTCTTTCTTCATGCTTAAAAGATGGGAAAGATCTAATCTGCTTTAATTGGTTCAGCTGTATTAACACTGGTAAACATATAAAAAAATTAAATGTTTTTTCTGTTCCTATATGACTAATGGGATAGAGAGATGAAGAAAATGAATAAAGGGGTAAGAATCCTTTGCAAAAGGCTCCCTTCTGACAGTGACATAAAAAAACCCTTGTAGATGTTTTGGGTTTCCTAATGAGAAGCAAAAGATAGGTGCTAGCATATCTGTGTGTAGCAAAGGTGTTTCAGAAAAGTTGGAAAGCTCCTGCTGTGATGGTTGACTGTCCGGCGTTTAGGGTGTTAGCATGCACTGAAGCTTCACTCTTTGATACAGTTACCTGAAGCAATTTTGGCTGCTCATGTTCTCCAGAGTCAAGGTATTTCTAGGAAGTGCTGTTATCAGGGTTTCTTTTTTCTCTGCCCCACTTGTGCCCAAATTTCAGTGAGGGCTTTTAGAAGTTACATCCAATTTTTTCCACAGCCTATTATGAATGTGCTTATTAAATGGTTATGCTCTGGAAAATATGTCTAAATCAAATATCTAAGAGATTTCCTGTTTCTCAGTAAATATCTTTTTACATGTACATTAATTTCAGCCCAGGGCAAATCCTAGGGAATGGAGCTTCCTACAATTCCAGAGCATTTAGCTGCAGATACACGAATGTCTCCTTAAAATGTAGTTAAATAGAGTGAGATTTTCCTAGGATGGAAATGTGCATGTCTGTCTTAACTCCTACAGGAGTTATAGATATTCTTAGTCATGTTGATAGATGAGTTTGCATCTTTAGATTAGACAGTTTTTCTGTCTAATCCAGGGTGTATCTCTTCCAGATTGAGAGTTTGTTTTAAGATTCACAAGAATGGTCCTGTTATCTTTCCAGTGGTCCTTAGCGTCAGTCAGTCAGTCAGTCGGTGGGTCAGTCAGGACAAAGCCTCTATGAGAAGCATCTGTTTTGCTGACAAACTTAAGTACAGACTGAAATAAAACGAGCAAGCAAGCAAGCAAGCAAACAAACAAAACCTCAACCTATCCCAAACAACCAAAAAACCACAAAGCCAACACAAAAAATGCTCCTCAAAACAAAAAGCCACAAAATCCCAGTAACAAGAAAACTAACAACTCTGAACACAACCCAAACCCCCAAACCCCCAAAAAATCTACATTGGAAAAACAGTTATAATGTCAAACTTTACTGAGAAACAAGTTTATTGTCTTATCATTGCTACTTACAAAGACTTCACTTCAATATTTATGTGATTTAGTTTGTCTGTGGATTCATTACAAGACCCAGGCAAATGGTTTGTGTGATTTCATTGAACTGTACTAAGACGTTCCTGCAGCTCAGTTTTATGCTGACACAGTAACCTTGTCTGTTAACAAGATACCTCAGCACTATGCCAGCATCTCATGCTGAGAAAACACACCTCAGATGTAGATATGAGAATCCCACTTACATATCCCCAGTTATCTAAAAGGTGAAACTCAATGAAACAGGAATTTTTCTCTGAAACCCTCTTTAAACGGAAGGCATAATAAAGTGCTAAACCCTCTGTGTGTTCCTGTGTTCATTCTGTATCCCTTCCGGTGTGCACTTGACCATTGCTGAGGGCCTCTCTGCAGAGCATGCTCTTTTACAAATAACACTGGAAGCACCCAAATGTGAACTCCTGGAAAAGCTACAGGCAGCATTCAAACACTTTATGGAGCAGGGGACAAAGTTTGTGTGCTAGCATATGCTGAAACATGTGCCACCTCATCTTCACTCTTATTATTACATCCAAGTGCTGGCACATGATACCATCACATTTTCAGTTTGCTGTGTGCAAAGGACTGCTTTGGACACAGTGGGAACAAGTCTTAACAGAAGAAAGAACTAGTAATTTCCCTGCCTTACCAGACTCATCATCTCCTTTCTTTTCCTCTTTAATGTAGTTGTATTTATTCTTTTTCAAAATTCAGGTGCTGTATGAAGTGTAATAGCTTTATTAGGGGAAAAATGGCCAAAACCATGCAGATGAAAAGTTACAGAAGCTTAGATGGTGCAAATACAATTTGTGGTCAGTTAAAGTCAGGTCAGAAGCAGATTGTGGCTATTTCTTCTCTATTTTTTTTTTTTTTTTTGATGTGATTGCAATGGATATAGACTGGAAACTTCAGTCACTGGAAACGACAATATTACTGCAATGGTGTCTACTTATGGGTTGAATAAAGTAACATACACTCTGCATAAAAAATACATTTTTTTCTCAAGCCTCAGTAGGCTTTTTCTGTGTGTGCTAATGCATGTACCTGATTAAAACTTACTGCAAGCTCTGTACACAAGCCATTCATGCTATAAATATGGACAGCTAACCATGAAAGTATTCAGAGTGCAGTGTACAGGAAAAGAAACTGAAGCACAGGAAAGAAAGATGATTTGTTCACTGTCCACGAGGGAGATAAGAGGAATAACTCTGAAGAGCAACCTGCTTTTTAATTCCTGTTCAACTCTAATCACGAAACTGTGCTTTCCAATTAGAAATAATAGTCATTCTTAGGGAATGCAGAGGGCTATAAAGGTTTGCAATTGCAAAACAGCCTTGTGTTAGATCTCTGCATAGATAGGAGCAGCAGACCATGACACTTTCCTTGAAATTGAAATCTTTGGTTTTTTCTACTCTGTTTGACTGGGTTTGCACATACTGCCTGTAAACCCCTTCATAACTAATGTTATGTTTTCATGTGAAATTGTGGAGTGGTGCTTGACAAATGACTAAGCTGTTGAGTGGTTTAGGACAGCGTTGATAAGAAGATAGGGAAAAAGTTTAAGGAGATTTATAAATTTATATTGTGACATCTTGGCTGGCTAAAGGGAATTTTCTGACAGAAAATGGTATTTCACTTAGCCGTATTACCTTTTGTTGAAAATGTGACCAAAAGACTGTGCGGTAACTTTATGTGCTCTTGGAAGGGCAGCACAGATTTCCTTATGATGGAAAGGCCTTAGAAAAAAATTATTGAGTAAACTGTGATAATAGCTGCATCAAAAAGTCAGTAAATTCAGCATAAGAGAAGAACTTGTGCACCTCAGCCTATTGTGGTGTGCTAGCATTTTTGTTCAAGTAAAAGTCCAAACAGTGTTTGGTACGACAGAGTGAGTGCTCGAGGGATAGAAAGCAGCAGATATTGGTATTGTGGGAACAGTGTCAAGAAGAATTACTGCAAAGGTAGGAGGGTTGTAAAAAATAAATCTAAAATGTGGGAGTGGAAACTGGTAATGAAGCATGTTTCAGAATCTTTTACACAGACTGGGGAAGCAAAGGAAAGAGAGTGAATAAAGGGAATTTAAAACTAATATGAAGAGCTAAGGACAAACAAAGGGGGGAAAATGAGGATCAATAGAAGAATTCTTTACACTGAAAGACAGCCCTTCCTCTTGCAGTGTTATAGAGACAAATTCTCCTCTCAGTGCAACTGATGTAAAGCCTGACTAATTCCATCTGTCACCTAGACTAATGCAAATCTAAAAAAAATTGCAGAAGACACTGGAATTAATTTTAATTTACTCTGATCTAAAAAGCAAGATTTTATCCTATCTTATATTTGGCAAGATCTTTTCTTTTACCTTCCATTTTAGAACAGTAATTTATTTACTCCCTTCATTTTGGGTTTTTTTGGTTTTGCTTTTGCCCCTTTTTCCTCCCTTTTTGTTTTTCTGTTTTGCAATGGTAGTTTAAGCAAAAGAAACCAGGATCTTCCTCCATCTAGACTTTAAAATGTCATGTGAAATGTTTCTGCAGCACATTTCCAAGACCCTGATATATGCTGTTTATGTTGATATGATCCACTCTATAATAGGAGTTTAATATAAAGTGCACCCTTATGTTATGCTTCAAATCACACAGGTTTCAATTCACACTCCCCCAAAAAGCAAAAATGAGATTAGCATCTAAATTGAAATTGATGCTAAAGGAATCTGTGAAAAGAAGAGGTCTAAAAAAACCCCTGAGTATCAGTTTTAGGTTCCTTTTCAACTGTATCTTAGTCATTTCTCAGAAAATAAGCTTTCAGTAATAAGCACTAAACTGTGTCTGGTCTCGCACAGGTGTGCTGAGAGATGAAAAAGGAAGAAATTTAACCCCATTTAGTTAATGCCAATGACTTCAATGAACATGTAGCTCCACCAAGAAAGCATCAGCTTAGCCAAAGTGTGGCTGCAAGAGCTCCAATTGCCCCATCTTTCCCTAATGGGACATGCAGGTAAAGCATATTGCCTGGTCAGCCACTGTTTCCATGGTCAGTATCAGTTGCCCACACCCCCACTCCCCTCCACCCTAGACAATTCTCAGAGCTTTGGGAAGAATCTGGACATGCAGACAGGCTTTCTTTTGACACCGTATTGCTCTGGGAGTCTGGCACAGAGATAGCAAATAGTTTGAATAAAGGGAAACTCTTTTAAGATATGTTGCATTTCCTTAGTTTACCACTAGTTCTTATGTATAGCCTGAAAACAGTGTTCAGAGTGAAGCCAAAGGAAAAAGCTTTAAATTATTCATTCTTGCATCCCCCCAAAATGCACTGTATGGTTTCAAAAATTGCTTTACACACATTCACTGATGATAAGTAAGGAGATCAGAGTGATGCATACCCCCTCAATTCTCATTACCTTCAGTGTGCAGGGAAGACATCAGGAGGTTTGCCACAAACTTCCAGTGACAGTAGATTTCCCCCTGATTTCCCTCTTTAATTCTCACCACCTGCAAGTGAAGGAGTCAGAATCTGTGTGAGAAATTCTAACAAAATGAAATTAATTAAAGAACTGAAAATAAAAGGTGATAAAAAAAGAGAAAAGGCTGAGGAAGTGTAATGGCATCATCACTTCACAATTTTGAGCATAGGCATGCGATGGTGGAAGTCTGAACATTGCATAGTAAATATTCTGGTACTAATGAAATGATTTTAAATGCACTCTAATGTCTTTTCTGATGACTAATATGTGGTACTTGAAAGAAAGCTTGACATGATGAGAAAGAAGACACATCTTCTGCTGTGGTATCCCCTCACATATTTCTAAATGTGAACAGCTTTAGCACTTCAAGCAACTATTGCTTATTTCACTCATAATGAATAGTTAACTATTGTGTTACTAAGGGAGAAAGGGGTATTTGTGTGACACAGACTTTCAAAACAGTGCAGCAAACCCCAATAAGTATGTGAAGAAAATGTGTTGACATCTTTTTATTCTGCATATGCAAAACCAACTACACCCCCAAACCCCCCAAATTCTTGAAATAACATTCAGCCGCTTGGTCCATCTAATCCTATCATCAGTCAAATCCACATTAATTTCAGCAGTTCCACTTGAATAGAAAAAAATTTTAAAAAATCATCAGGATTTGGCCCAGAAACATATAAATCTGCTGTTATCAGATTTAGTTACTGTTATCAGTTTAAACCAGCAAGTTAACTGAGACTATTTAGGGAGCCTGTTCCCACCCTGCCCATTTAAAACATCAAGAGGGACTTTTGCAGGCAGGTCACAATGAGTTTGGAGTTTGAATTCACATAAGGAGCAGCTAATGCAGGAGCAAGTGCTATTTTCATTTCACTAGCAATGGACTAGAGTTCCATAAATCTGTGCATTTATAAGACTTAAAGATCCCATGACTCTACATGAAATCACATCAATTGCACTAGCAGAAATTGAAAATGGACATCTATAATGACTTACTAAAATTCTCTTGGTCAGCAATAAAATAAATTAAAATGTGTCTCAAAAATCTAAGGAGTTATGTTCTGTATTTTTCAGTCAATAAAGATAATGACAGTGTGCAAGGTTGTATTACAGCTGGTTTTATAGCCAAACTTTTACAGGAGTGTTGTGAGACTGACTGAAATGCATGTTTGGACTTTTGCCCAAGAATTACTATGCTAGGCAGAATACCATTAAGAAAACCTGGAAAATTCAGTTAGAAACATATTTCTTTAGAGTTTTGTTAGGTACTTTTTATGTTACTATCCAGATGACAATTCCTTATCCTTTCCTTACTCTTCTTAATTCCTTGTACAATAGCAATATTACATAATGTGAAATCATGTGAAAATATTACATAAATGTGTATTTATGCACTCAGTATAAACAGAAAGTAAAATCTTCCATTATTTTATCTAATTACATTTTTTTCAGATGGCATTTTCCTTAAAGCATTTTAGTAGTTCTTATTTAACATGGTGTAAGAAAGAAAAAGAAACCGGACTTCTCACCTGATCCACAAACCTTCAGACCTGAGTATTGAATAAAAACCATGCCCTTTATTTAAAGTAATGTTAGTATGTAAAATATATAAACTCTAAACTAATATATTTCTTTTTTTCTCTCCTTGTGTCATTCCTGTCTTCCTTCTTCTCCCTCTTGTCCAAGCTACTCTGAATCAAGCATTTTCCTATGTTCTGGATATAGATTTAACTGAACAGCCCATCTATCAAACTTTCAGCTAGGACATAATATCAAGCTCATGTTGTCATATTGCCTTGCAGAAAGTCTTCACCTTTCTTAGAGCTAGATAACAGGGGGTAACGGATGAACCACTATCAAGTTTCCCAAAACATCTGTAGGGTTTATTTTAGCTATCCCTCTAAATCCAAATTTTCTTCATTTGCTTAAAAATAATAACTATTACTTCTGCCCTCCAAAAGTTGTAAAGCTATCTAAAATAACACTGCCAAAAGAGGGATAGGTATGACAAGACCCACTGACAGTTTTGACAAATTAAATATACAGACAGAACTCATTAAAACAAACAATTACTTTGAAAATATAATGTGTATTCATCTAGAATACAAGAAATGTAATCTGAAGAATTCTGTCAATACAGAAGTTTAAGAGGTCGGCTACCTTTGCCAAACACATCTATAAGATATCTGATGTGGAAGAATTATGAAAGACAAAAGATACTTGCAACAGAGAGATTGAGAAAAGAACCAGTAGGCAAAAAGGAATCCGAACAGCTTAATCTGCATGTCTCAGGATGTGAATCATAGGACTAAATGGAAATACTTAATCTGAGTTAGTCACTGTGGTTTTCCTGTCTAATCTATGACAATCTAATCAAACTAGCCAGTGGTGTCCTGGACATGATTAATTTCTTCAGAAAGTATATATCTAAAATAAACCAGATCAATCAAACCTGAAAAGTGCCTATGAAGATCAATCAAACCTGAAAAGTGTCTATGAAGACACTTCTCAGTGAAGAAAGCTTCAGTGATTGAAAAAGGATTTTAGGAGAGTGGCTCAGATGTATATGTACACTGTAGACATATACAGCTTGAGATGAGATGAATCTTGTCCTTGAGCTCTGTAATTTACCTTCAACAGCAATTGGCATCTTAATTTGTGGATCATTGGGTTAGATCCTGTCAGTGGAAAGTAAAGAAGAGACTAGTATGGAAAATCAAATTATCCCTTCTTAAATGGAAGAAACAAGGAGAAGTTGCCACAACACTACTCTTCTCTGACTCAGCAGTATTGAAATAACATAATTAATTATATAGATAATGACATATTAATACTTAAAAAGCTGCTGTGTCAGTATTCCCAGAAGATTGAGATACAGTCACTTTCAGCTACTTAATTGGTCCATGCTAATGAGTTTAAGCAACTAGGATAATTACTCATGTTTTCCAGTTCTGGAATAATGTATTTGTGAAACCTGGACTTCTGTTAAAACAGAAATGTAAGCGGTGAGGTAAGCAGAAGGGCAGGGAAAAAATAGTATGAGGAATACCATAAATTTGAATGAGCATTTCTCACTGGGCAGTCCAAACCCTGAAAATCTAGAGTTCAAAGTTAAAAAGATACAAGAGTTCAAAGAGGATGTTTAGAAGACTGGGTGAATTTTACACAAATAATCAAATGAAGCAGCATAGAAATAAAGACAGTGACCTGAACTGATGGGTGAGCTATGACTCTTACCCTGAAGAAGGAATGGAAAACTAAATCATACACTGAAAAATTTTCAAGCACTCTTGGAGGACATAAATCCACTTTATAAATTATAGAGTGCCTTCATAATAGATTGTTGTAGCTGTAGTCTACCTCATAGCAGAGATTCTTTAAAGCCAGTCCAAAAGAGCAAAGTCATGTGGCCTTAGCACTGCAAGAGTCTGCAATGCAATAACCTGTATCATTGTTTGGAACCATGTGAGGATCACGTTGAAGGCTCATATATCTTTGTGCTATGAGGTAGCTCTCAGTGGTGGCAAACCCATAGAAAACAGTTGTGTGGCATTTTGTTTTGTTTGTTTGTTTTTGCTATTGTTATCTTTAGAGCAGGAGTCCGAGTGAGCTGCAAATTTCTACCATTCTCTAGTTCCATGTAATCTGAAATTTTAAATGCCAGCACCACTCTAACTGTTCCCCCTCATGGTAGTTACTTATGTCATGCTTATGCCATGTACTGCTTTTACATTTTACATTTTGGTGCAGCCTCTCTGTAAGCCTCCAGGAAAAAAAACACATAGTAAACCCAAGCAGGTTATCTCGCTGACATTTGGGGCATGGAAAGAAACTCTGAATCTTTTGTGAATGCACAAGGATGTAGCTAGTCCCTGCAAACTTCCAGATAATGCAGTGGCATAGGGAGAGATACGGGGGCCAAAGGAAAAGAACTAAGTGACCCACGGAAAATTAGGAACATGAGCAGAAAACTAAAGTGTTAAGATATTTATTTAAAAGCTGAGCTTCACTGAAACACTATGGGATACATCAGCTTGTCAGGGCATAAGATTTGTGTTACAACCCATAAGTCCATTAAGTGAATGACACAAACTGTTCATGATACTTTATCTTCCTAGTTATGAATATTTTTCTACTTTGTTCTCACCAGGATCTTTATGTTTTACCTACAAAGAAATATAAAGGAGAAATATATACATACGGATACATTGCGTGTGCATGTGTTTCTTCGTATCTGTACTATAAACTTCAAGCATCATTTTTCCTCAATAAGTAAGAGAAAAGAGAAATTTCTTCTAAAGAGGACCCTTGCATTTGCCTAGTGAGATTTATGATTATGCTGCTGGAAAAGTTAGTGACATTAACTGTTTCAACAAAGTTAACAATCATTTTAAAAGTGGGAAGGAAAGTGAAGAACATGACTGGGATAGGATATTGTCATTATATATCAAAAAGTTTGCTGAAACCTGGTGGATTTTTTTTTAAGTCATACTGTGCCAGGATCTAAGTTACTAAATTAAAAATTAATATCAGTGAGTATGCTTCCAGTTGTAAGAACATGTGGACTCTTTACTAATACATTCAGAAATACACCATTTTACTTCAAATATGCACTGACTTTTAAACAAGTTGAAATATATGTGTGTTTTGGAAGAATACACAACAAGTAATTTTTTACTGAGAATTAACTTTTGTCTATTTTTAGTTTTTGATTGTTAATGTTTTTTTAAATACACAGCTGAACAAGAATGGTGACATTCTCACTTCAAGCGAGAACCCTTTAGTTTTTTATTAATGGAAAAAAAAGTAATTAAAAAAAAAAGCATTTTGGGTATGTGGCAAAAACCGTGCTTGAAATCAGTGTAAAGTAATCCTTACTGAAGACCTTGTAGGAACTAACAAACTTCTTTCTCAGATTATTACTGAGATGAGAAAAGCGTAGAGTTGTGTCTCTTGACTATCAACCTTCAGCCAAGATCATGGTGTCCTTTTGGGGCTTTACAGTTGGCTCAATAGCCTAGCACCCATGGAAGCCAGAGATCAGCATCTAACCATGCAGGAAAATGGAAGACAAATACTGACCACACTTTCAAGGACCAAGGCTGTTTTTACAATGCCTTGTTTTTATTTTAAGTGCAGTTAAATCAAGGCAACATGATCTGTTTTAGAGATTATCCCCACGGAAGATGTCAAGTGAATATTTATGTTTAGCAGGCAGATCTGCACATATCCAGAAACTTCTACTTTCAACCAGCTGCAAATAAGCATGATACAATTATAATTTCATTAAAAATAATACAGAGTTATTACATTAGCATGTCTGAACTGCAGAAGCATGGGCAGAGACGTGTCAAGATCAGCAATAGCACAAAGATGCAGGATTTCTCAAGGAAATAAAAACTTTGAACAAAAGTTTATGATTCTTTCTGGTCTCCGGAAAATAGGCAGGAAGGCAGGCACAGTGGAGGAAAGGAGGAAAACCAGAAAAACTTTCAGGACAGGAAAGAGAAGTTCAGAAGTGCTGAGAAGTTCTTCAGAAAGGAACCTATGTACTGTCCAGGGAAGAACTTCATGCATTAAAAAATACTTACCAAACAAAACTGTCAATAAACACAGAGAGCTTAACAAGCATATTTTTAATGAGGATCAGGAGTTTAATTTAGATGATCATTTTAAAGTCTCATGAGACAAGAATAAACCTAAGAGTAGTCTTTTGTCTCTTTCAAAATCGATGGAAGATCTATCGTTGACTTTGTGGCACCAGAACTTCCTTGCAGCTGTTGGAGTGTGAGCTTGGGACTACCTTATTACTCTTGTGGGTTTTACCCAGAAGCAAAAGGATGTGAGGCTGAGAGAAGTAGATCTCTTATTGTGCTAATTTAAAACCCAAAATAGATTTGTGTTTGATTGCTGACATTTACAATTGCTTTTCTTGCTATTTTTTTTTCTATGTATAGGATTCTGTTTCTACCCTTTCCTGCTGCTGGCTCGGCTGTAATGCCCTTTTGCCTGGAGGGAGGAAGAGGAACAGATGGCATGCAGCTAGGCAATTATACAACATAGTAAAAGCAGTAAAGTTTCAAATTTAACTTCTCAGGCTATCTCCTTAAGTCATTCCCCTTGTGTCTACCATGCAAAGTTAATGATTGTAAAATTATTTCCATCTATCTAGAGTCTTAACTGATATTAATGTGACCAAAGCTATTTTGATTGACATTTTCTGAGGCTCATAAACCAGTTATTTCTGATCAATCCTAATTGCCCATACTGCTACAAGCATTATGTACCTCAGCCAGCAAAACAGGCCATTCACCAGCTCCCAAATGTGAACTACTAAATGCTCAGGCCTCAGAAACCTGGGAAGCTAGTTACAGAGCAGTATGGGCACAACTCAAAAGAAAAAAATGAAAGAGAGGGGAATTAAAAAGAACAAATACAGTATTCAAAATAAAGAGAATCAAGCTATTTGCAATGTAGATGAAACATCCTCTGAAACATCACTACAGCTACACTGATGCTTGATAACATTTTCTCCGCAAAAAGGAAATAAAGGAAATATGTTGATTTTCTGGAGTAAATGGTTATCCGCCGTGTTAGTGTTAAAGAGCAGATTGAAGAAATTATAAAACTAGCGTAAATAATTCTAAGTGCATAACAGCGTACAGCATCCATTTAAATGACCTGGTAATTTGGCATGAACCCAAGGAATCATTCCCTGAGCTGAATCTGTGATGCATGTTTTCAAAAAGCAGCCAAAATCCAGTATATAAAGAGATATTTAGAAATAATTTCCCTTACATTGGAAAAGACCATTAGGCTGTTCTGTTTTTAAAGGGCAGAATTACTAGCTCCAGCAAGGTATTTACTAATCCTGAAGAGTGTTAGGCTTAATCTTAGTTTTCCAGCTGGTTCTGAAGAATGTAATACACAGCCTTGTAAAGGTGTGTAAAATAGATACCCAGCTGTAAACAGCTTCCATTTTACTTTGTAGTTCTTGCCTTTTAAAAATGTAATTAAAGAATGTTTGGAATTTATAAGGATATAAAAAAATATTTTTTGCTTTTCATTTCTTTTTACAGTGGTCATGCTTGAATTCACACAAAGATGACCATGCTAATGTCATACCCTGATCCAGGTAAATGCCAAGTATTATATCCGCGTTTGTACTGTAGACTTTGTCGACAGCTCTTTTCAGCCTTTGAGAAACTCATTCCTTCACATGTTCAGCTTCTGCATTCTGTATGACATTTGATAGCTGAAACCCAGATGGGGTCACAACACAAAATGCTAAATGTGTTTTGTTCCCAGGAATTCAGAAACTGCAGGGGATTTCTGAGCCTTTCACTGGTGTGGCTGTGAAATGGAGGCATTTAGCCTGCTCCAAGAGAACAAGAGTTTAGTCAGCTGTGGGCCCATTAACCATATCTCTTATTCTCAGTTGTAGTTACAGAGCCTTTTTTTAGCTGCTAAAGCTTTTCTCAGAGACTTAAAGGGCAGAAAGGATACAATGACAGTCTCATGTGATCGCCTGTAGTGTGAGATTTTTCCCAAAGGTATATCCTCTGGAAAGCTAGCCAGAGTAGAATCCACATGGGTGTGCATTTACCACCTCAACAGTTAGTTGCTTATTTATCCTGTCTGCTAGGAACTAGGAAGTCTTTTTCTGAATCATTTATTTTAAATACACTGAAGATACATTTTATTACTTTACCTTTATTTCCTTTTCTTGTGTACATTTCTAGAGGTATTTCTTCATAGCTAGCTGTATGAGAAAGACACAGCATACACTATTTACTAGTAAACAAAGTACAAATATTATTAAATACTTAGAGTAGAAAATGGGATTGGAGGTTACAGATCAGTCCAAGGGAAATCAAGGAACAAGCACTTTCCTGCTTGTGCTTATTGTATGAAAAGCATGGATTTGTCTTTCATGCTACTCTTGTTTTTCCTGGATTAGACTGCTTCTAAAAAGTGTTGGGCTGGTTTGGTACAGCTTCTGGCCCTGTACACAAAAATAAATAACAGAAGGAGCTGCAGAACAAGAGGCATTTCTGGGAGAATGCTGACTAGGAGATTAATATTAAACATGTGGGTGTTTGGAAGCGCACTGGGAGCAAGGGTTGCAATCTGGGTGTCCTACTTGATTGTTGCATTTAACACAAAACATGGCAGTAACAGAAGTAAAGAGATCTCTTTGAGAGACTAACCTCACCACTGAAGGAAGTACTTTACAGCTACCAGAGAGGGAATAGAAATAGGCGAAGAACAGCCTTCTCCTTCTCATGATCCGAGCAACAATGATTCTTTTCTTTCCATTAGCAATTGTACTTGGACCAAGCTCAAGTTTATAAAATAACAAACATGACACGACCAAGTACTATAAGTTGCCTTCCCTCCAACCCATCCATGCATAAATTTAAAACAAATAATTGTAAAACAAACAGGCAGCTGATGCTTCAAGCCAGTTCCAAAGTACTCATAGAATAAAACTTCTTTTGTTCTTTTTTCTCCAGGTAGCTATTAATTTTTGTTCTGTGTATTTTTCACTTACATATTCTTGTTAGCAGACCAAGGAAAAATAAAAAAGACAGTGAGCAGCAATTGACAACACACCTGGAGTTACAAAGACTTTCATTTTCCAAGCTCTTCCTTTTTCTCTCCTCATCAGTGTCTGCATGTAATGGATGATGTGGCAAACAAAACAAGGCAATACAAAAAACTCAAAGAGACAGTAAGACAAAAATATAATTGATGCTAAAGGCTGAATGTAGAAAAAAAAGTCATCATATCCAAAGTGCCATTATCAAAACCAGATTGCAGCTGGTTCTTGCAATCCAGAACACAGACATAAAAGGTTTGGGAATCTTGAGGAAGCATGAAAACATATCCTGTCCACTATAATGGCCACCAAGTCCAAATACACAAGGTTGAAAAAGTGAATAAAAAAATATATTGTTGTATTTCCAAATGTATAAACAGGGAAAAGGGTAATGGGGGAACAGTTTTCAGAATGGTTTAATGGTAATTAGGTGCCTAATTGCTGTTCACAAAATGAAAAGTTCTCCCATAGGGGTTTGTCTGATTTGTTCTTTTATATATGTAGTTATATGACCATCAGGTTTGGCAGAAAAACTGGCTCAGATGTAGCTGCCAAAAAAAGGGAATTATTGTTAACTAAGATAACTTTTTTTTTTTCTTTTCTGGTTAATATTATAGTCTAATAAGCAAATGAGTTGGCATGGCTGATGAATAACATCCATGGTAAAAAAAGCAATGAAAGGAATTTTTATGGACAGTTTTTCTGGCAAAAGAAAATGTATTATGTAACTTCATGGCAAGACTCTCAACCTCCAAATCATTGATTCCTTCTCTTATGCTTTCTGGTTTATTTGTTGTAAGATTTACTAACATTGCTGATGAAAAATCCAATTGTTTAAGAGTGAATTTTTTAAAAGAAGAAAAAACATCAGCAACAGCTCACAACGTGTGTCAGTCCTTGCCTAGTTAGGGCTATGCAGAACTGGAGTCTAAAGAGTCCCAAGCAAGCCAAGATGTGTGATTAAGTTGATGTGTATTTGAGATAATGATAACAGTAGGAGAGCTGTTTTATGTGAAATTTCTTTCATGGTAACATTTCTGGTAACAGACAGAAACTGAAAACCTGTTGATGGATTTTAAAAACACCCTTTCATAAAATTCTCCCGTTCTTGACTTATCAGAATTTTTTCCATCATTTACATTCTTCTGTCACACTTATCCTGCAAGATAAATGTCTAGCTCGAGTCTCAAGAAAATAAGCATCTTCTTTACTTGGTAAATGGAGATGCATTTACCTCCTTATTTACATGCACATTGTTTATTATCGCATCACTTGTGTGCAAAATTATAAAACCATACTTTCATGTCGTGCTTATCCCCCTATCATGTATGACCAGTCTCGAGATAAATAAAAATAACTTTGTTTTATCCTGAAAGTCATTCTAATTCTGCTCTTGTTAACTGATTTTGTGAACAATTAGTGAAAAGTATCTTGAGTGAGGATGTTTGAGTATCTCCAGTTCTTGAGACTCAAAATAATATAATTTTTCTACTGATACTGAAATTATCCATTGCTACTAAATGTGATACAACTTATTTGGACACAGCTGACTGTGAAATCATTGTACAAGACAAGGTGCCCAGAAATTAGAATTCCCTGTAGACCAAAGTATTGCACTACATTTTACTACATTCAATACTTATCATGCAAATATGTAGCTATCATATGTTGTGAAGAGGATTAAATTATAATATTTCCCCATTTACAGAATGTGTTTACCATGGCAGTCTTAGTTTCATTGTACTGAAAATATATTATACAAAGATTTTTTTTTACAAAAAACCTTTTTTTGTCTTGTTTCTGACACAATAACATTTAATGGTGTTGTGTTTTGAAATATTGATGCATTGAATTAGCTGTAATACAAACTGAAAAATAAAGAGGAATTTTTGAATATATAGGTGAAAAAAATAAATTTCAAGATTAAAGAATGTTGAAAAGGCATTAAAATATGTGTTATATGCTATCAGTACTCTTCCTAACTCTTCATGGCAGAGATTACCATTCCATTTTTCCTATTACCAATACTTTGATTGAAACTCTCCATGCACCATCCTGTTCTCCGTTTGAGCGAGTGAGCCTTACACATAGTGTTTTCCACATGAGCACCTCTCTTACCTTACTGCAACATTATCCACTAGGAAAACTTTGGGAAACCTTTCAGAAAGTATCACAATATTTTGCCATTTAATAAGAAATACACAGTCACATACTATATGTATAACATACATTAAAAATATATATATAAACAATATAAATTATATAAACTATGCACATACTACATGCAAGTTATGCACGCTATATAAACTATGTATGCACATACATATATATGTATATATATACACACTCATCAGCATATATCTGTATATCTATACATATATATCTACTCATATATGTGTATATAAGTATCCATAGATATAGAATATCTCTATCTATTGGCAGATTGATTAGTAGGCCAATCGGTAGTTTCTATCTGTAGTGACATAAATCAAAGCGTTGCAGTCAGCCTAACTTTAAATTTCCAATTGCCTCAGGAATTCTCAAAACAATTTTTTTCCTACTTCTGTCTTTTCACTGTGTAAGACATGAAAAGGCAGACAAAAGGTTGCTATTAGGCCCTGGAAGGTGAAAGTAGTATACACTAAAATGGTACAATTTATCTTTGGTCTATCAGTAAATTACACATAAAGTTAAAGTTCTTGAAAAGATGTTCACCAGTATGGCAGAATTCAGATTCTTAAGAAGCTATGACTTTTTGATTTTCTGATTTTCATTATCATTTCACAGCATAAATATTCTTTTAAAAAATTTGGGTGTGGTTGTGTACACATGGATCTTCTCCAACACCACTATTAGGTAAATGTACTTAATATAGTGTGCTTCCAGCCGCCTGTGAAATGTTGACTAAAATTTATATTTTCAGTCTAAAAGCAATTAAACTTGGTCTAAAACTTGTAAAAGAAAGAACTAGCATTTCTGTTACATCATTTGTACATATTGGTTATTTTTAGGTAATTCAGAAAGATTCCCATGGGCTTGGTCACTGCTACATGACCCCAGATGCGATTTTTAATGATGCTGATATGTTTAACTTTGAACTTGCACATCTCCTACCCCTCGGCCTGCTGCCAGTTGTCTCTGGAGGAGGATTTAAACACTTGATATTAGAAGTCTGCACACTAAAAAACAAATTAGATACTCCTTAGCAACTTGAGATTTATTGGCGTGCTCTTGGCTCTTTTGGCACTTACCTAAAATCCCATCACAATACTCTAAGTAAAAAGTGAAGTTGTATTCCCCAGCTCCTGTCTTTTCAGACTTGATTCATTCACATTCAGTTGTGTCAATGTTTTGGGGACATGTGTCCATTATTTTAATTTCAGAACTTTTGTCATCACGTGATTATTTTCTTCACCCACACAGGTATTAGGAAGGCCATATTCTGAGTTTTACAATTAGCTGGCTTATATATTCAAACATGAACATCAGACTGATTAAAACAAAATAGAAAGAGGAGCTTCTATAAAAGCAGGGCTTTTTTAGGCCTGTTTGTGGTGTTTTGCTATACAGCTATCACATAGAAATTTCCAGCACTCTCTGTGCTTCTCCAAGTACCTTGGTTGTCACTGTTTTCTGTGCAGGAGGGGTTTATGTGTTGTAAACTATGACTAAGTCCTCTATGGAAGTTTTTGAAACATTTCTACACAGGCTGAATCTGAGAGAAACACCACTACTTAAAAAACATTAAAAATGCTAATTACTAACACAAACAGGGAAGGAGGAAAGAAATTCTGAATTGCAATAATTGAATGTATGGTTAGATATTGTTGAAAGGCTGTATGCCCTTCTTTTGCCTGTTGATCCATTGACTTACTGGTATTAACTTACTGCTGCCAAGTTGACTTGCAGAATGCTAATGTTGCCTCTCCTGCTGCTCCCTCCATCTGCTTAGTGCCCAGTGTTGCCCTTTTGTTTCATAATCTCCACTTTATTAAATGTTATCGTACTGGGTTATGTATGATTGAACCATTCTGTAAATGCTCACTTCTTTTCCACAGCTTGTTAGGTTCACTACAGCTTTGTTTTTGGGTTTATTCTAATAGATTTTAAAGTTGAATAGAATACAAAACATGGAGGACATGGTATGCATATGTGTATCTGCAGTGCTTTGAAGAGAGGAAGGAGGGAGAGAGGGAGGGAAGGAAGAAAGGAGATAAAGGCTGAAAGAAGAAAAGTCAGAAGGAAGAAGGGAGATGATTAAACAGTCCAGCATCCCTGCAATCAAAAACTCAGGCCAGTCTCCAAACTTGACATCTTTTGCTTACATCCCAAAACTGTTATCTAAAACCCCAGTCACTGCAATCATTTGAAAACATTAATACACATTTTAGTATTCCTTTGTAGCTCCCAAATCCATGCTGTTTAATGATGAGAGGTAAATTTATGCCATATCTGAGGGCATCTCCTGTATTTTGAAAGTAAATTGCCCTCCCTCTATATGTTACTGGTTTCAATTCATAAAAAGCTGTTTCATTTAGGAATGAATGCAAATCTCATTAAAAGTTGAAATGCATGTTACTGCCCCTTTTCAGAGCTGAAACAATGAGACTGATTTTCTTGCTGACTGTCCTGGGATGGGAACAGTCCAGGAGTCAAGGACAGCCCTGTGAGACAGATTCTCTCTGTGGGATGTAGCCCCTTCAGTGTCTTGGGCAGGACACTGAACTGAGTGGGGTGATGGGCATCAGATAATGCCTCAGAACATATAATTAGTTCTTCCTGTCACTCTGTTGTGTTGCATTGGTGTGGGCATTTGGGTTTTTTCCAGGAGCCACAGGAAACAAATTTCAGTTCTGTAAGGATCAAAAAATTAGAAAACAAAGCCTAGAAAAAAAATAGGTTTCTCAGAACTAAATTCTGATTTGTGTATCCTTGTGTGCTGGTTTGAAAGCAAAACCAGTGAGACTCCAAGTCAGAAATACAATTTAATAGGAGAAAAGAGAAAAAAAAAAGTGAAATAAAACAAAATAAATGCAATAATACAACCTGACACCCTGTTGGTTAGGGTGGTAGTAGCAGTCCAGAGGAAGTGGTCTTGTAGAAGCAGTGATCCCATAGAAAGGTCTGGTAGCTCTTGTCCTCTGGGAATCCAGTGGGTAAAGGCTCCTGTGCTGTCCCAAATCCCAGATCATATCCAGGTGGGAATGCTTGGCTCCTCCCCCTGGGGAGAGCATCTCACAATGGGCTGACATCATTCTGTGAGTCACGTAATGGGGCCTTGATTGCCCATTAAACAGAGAGAGCTCCCAGAGGGAGTTACCTGTGAGTCATGGGGCAAGGCATTGATGGCCCATTAACAGAAGAGAGCCTGGAGGGAAGGGGCAAGGGAAAGAAACACTGCCCCACCATGGTGTCAGCAGCTCATGAGGATGGTGATAGAATACAGACTTTGGGCACATCTTACACTGTAACCTAGGACACCTTGGAACACTCTAGAACAAGTTTCAGGCAAACCGGAGCAAGCAAGTTTCAGGCTAACCTGAATAGGTTATACAATAATGTATGTATTTTTGCTTTGTCTTTTATACCTTATATGAAACAGTGGTGCCAAGGTAAAAAAAGAGACCAAATACTTTTCTCTGTCTTGACATTTCCTATGTAATAGCACGGACAAAAAATAGAATCAAAATATTAACTTTATAAACTATCTGTTTTGTCTGGAATGAGGTATGTACATTAGTTGTAAATAACTATTGAAAAACCCATGCGATAAATTGATTTATTTAGCTATTTAATTTGAAAAGAAGTTTCCTGACAGATTTTAGAAACAGAAGCCTTTCAAGCCAGGCTTTCATTTCCCTTTAGGGCTGCATTTATTGCTGCCTACCTTGAATGGATTTTACAGGAATTCTCCCGTGAACAAAATCCCTTTCCAGTCACTAATTCAGTGATGACATTAATAATTCTCAAACAGGTAGATTCATACCGGTGTAACTGGAGACAGAGGTAGCAACCAGTTATTTGCACTTGCAAATCAATCCTCAAATTTCATACTGGCTTGTTAGGAATATCAAGTACAGGGACATGAAAAGTATTTTAAAAAAGACTGGGTGTGCTTCTTGTTGGATACCTTATTGTGACAAAATATTCTGCCCATATAGGTTGATAATTGCTATATCCACAATGATACGGAATCTGTAAGCCTTTCTTATGCATTTCTCATGTATGGGGCTGTGCTTCATTGCCATGAGTGGGACACAACTTCATTTGGAACTGTGTCATTGCTTCTACTGCAGTTGTGGAGTCTTGAATAATGTAATGGAACCACACACACGCACAAAAAAAAATTTATTAAGCAAAGTAAAATAATTTTAAAGAAACTGAAAACAGCTTTTCTCTCTCCTCTTTGGGGCTCTGTAATACTAGTAACCTCCTGCAATGTCCAAAGAATAGTTATGCCCCACTAATTTGTTATCCCATATGGATGCATCAGTACCAACATTTTCAGCATTCTTTGTGTTTCACAGTCTGAACTGACAAAAGACTTTGGAAATAAACAATTGAAAAAGACATTCCCTAAAGGTAACTATCAAGTCCAATAAGGCTCAAATAAAATGGCCCAGCTGTCAGAGTAAAATACCGTATATCCACTTAGCTCTTGAAAGGAAAAGGTAATGCTAACCAGTTGCTGGAGACAGCCCAGAGAGGTAATGCCAGCTGCACAAAAGGATGCATTGCGTAGCAGTGTTCAGATGAATGAATGGCAAACAGCGTATATTAGCTGCATAAGTAATTCTCTTCAAAGGACAAAATAAAGAACAGAAACACCCTTTGTTTAAAAGTTATCATTACTGATTGTAAAACATACACACAGAAATAGAAAAAAGCATAATTTGGAAGCCAAATGAAACACATTTGAAACACAAGCTTTGAAAGCCGTTCTAGTTTGAATTAAGTACAACCTTTTCAGAAGGCATTTTATTAAAAACAAGGTCAGAAGGTTTGTAAGGTTTAGTATGTGTCTACCCTTGGGCAAATACTAAAAAAAAACCCAAGGCAAAACAAACAAACAAACAAATAAAAAGATGCAGAAGAATACAATTGGAAATGCTTGAAGCTCAAGTATAAGTCTAGGTCATTTGAACCATATATGGAGAGCACACACGCTTAGAACAGCAAGTGAAAAAAGAATGATTCTTCTACTGCCAGAACTGAGAGTCATTCATAATGAAGTGGTTAAGTGGTTGTTAGGTAATTCCTGATGAGCTAGGATAGGCCACTGTTGTGCACTCTACCTCTACCTTTGACTTAGTCACACTACCTAGTTGTCTTTAGTCACAGAGGTTTCTCTAACTGGATGATGTAGAAGTTTGGGTTGGTTAATTGGATCATTTATTTTGAAGTGGCACTCAGTTGCAGCTCTGTTTCTGCTAAAGAAAAGATTTGCAGTTAGAGCAATTACTTGACCTTTTAGTTGGAGTATTTAATTTTCAACATGCATTACTTCATCTCAGAAAAGAAGCAAAATTGTAAACAGGCATCTGATTGTCGAGTACAATCTATTGGAAGACAATTTTCAGTGCTTGCTATGAAAGGTTTTTATATTTTCTCAATCCTTCTTGCTATCATGTATCAGAATGCTACAGCTATGTATAATGAATTTCTGTCTCTACGTTCAACCTGTTCCTTTTGGCAGCCACTGCATTCCATATATTGAATGGGCAAAAGGAAAGAGCTCTTTCAGGACTGCCAGAGATATTTACTAAGTTGCATGTTTCTCTCAATTTTCTGACTTGTGCAGGGGCAATTTTGATAATTCTAAATAAAAAGAGCTGAAAGGAGAGTAGCACAGAAAATGCTTAACACAAGTAAAGAAGGTGGGCTTTAAGTACCTTTAATTCAGTAAAACCAATTCTGTGAAACTTATCCACCATGCTGGCAGTGTGTTTTTTTTACTCTTCCTGTGTCAAGATTTTGTGTGCACTCACAGTTACCTGCTCATGTACTGAGCTTGACTTATCCACCCACACAGTGACACCATCCTGTCTTCTGCTGTGAGGAACTCACTCACAACAATGCCATGTGACTAATTCTTTGTGAAGGAGAGACAGGGAGGATGCACCAGATAGATGAGACCCATGTAGTTTAGAGGCTGTGATAGGATGAGCACTGCAAATACAGCATTCTTCCGTATGCAAAAAAACCCTGCAGGATGTACTCCCTACTCCAGTTCAGCTGAGAACCTGAAGATTTTTCTTGGATGTGGGATACTAATCATGGCTTGACGAATTTTTATTATCCTATTTTTTCTTCTCTACTAAATATTCAAATCACAAATTGGCTTTGGGATTCTCTGTTGTTCTCTTACTCATCTATTCTGTGTTTAAAAGATATTCATCAACAAGGTGGAGGGGTGTCTGATACTAACCTAAGAAGCTTCAACTGCTGCCTGTTCTCTGCCTGATCAGACATCTTACAAGGGATGGCCAAACCAACAGGCTTTGGGAATGTAATTGGGAGGTAGAATCTTCCTCTGAGATCCATAATTTTTGAAACAAAACATTATTTGAGAGATCTCAGATCATGGTCTCTTGGGCACTAGCTAAGCAAAAGACTCATCAAGTTATCAAGAATATGACAGCTAAGCACATTGTTTGAATGAAGGACATTAGTTTAACCAGCTGAGAGGCAGCTAAAAGAAAATCTTTCAATAGAGAGGATATGCTGCCAAGCAGCACCTTTTCCTGTAATGAGAATATTTTTTTCAAATGTGTGTCCTCACTGAAGCCTAATTCAGGCCAGAGTCCTCTATATCCCTGCCAAACACCTAATAAGATGAGGACATTACCAGGACCATGGCATCTCTCCCACTTCAGCTGCTCTAAATTGTGCTAAAACACTTCTGTAACTATTTGGATGAGGAAATCCTTGAATTTTTTTCTGAAGGATTAACTGTGTGCCTAACAAAGGAACCAAGTGAACAGACCAAGTAGCCAAATGCTTTCCTAGCTACAGAAAGGCTGCATCCTTTAAGTTTCAAGGGTTAGTGACCCAATTAAAAATGGAGCAATTATGTCATCACCTCTTGTGTTCAGCCAATCAGTTTGTTTTCCCTGACTTCTGATTAATTTGGCTGTCACTGATCTTCTGTGTGCAGTGTTTTGAGAGCTGCCAATCTAAAAGAGCAAAAAAAAAAATAAATCAGATTTCAAATTAACTTTGCATATTATTGCCTGCTGCAATCACAATAATGCATTGCTGATATTATTGGAAGGGGATTTTGGTTTTTGTTATCAAACCAAAGTAAAAATAAAATGTAATAAATCCATAAAAACATGCATGACTATGCGCCAAATCTATGCAATGACACACGTACATATCTCTGGATCTCAGCACGAGAGAAAAAAGATTCTGTAACTATTTTGAAGCTCCAAAAACATTTATTTCCCTGTAAATGTGACCTTCTTTTCCTCTGTGCACCTTGGTAAATGGTAAAAGAAACCCCAGACCCTCAAACAAACAAGACCAAGAAAGTCCCACCTGTCACAGATTTTGCCTTTATTCCTCTCAAGCCTGTTGAGTCTATCAAGTGTGAACATCTGGGAATCATCATATTTTCTGCTGACCACTGAATCAGCATAAAAGGAGGACATGATAAGCTCCAGCTGTTAAGCCTCCTGCTTAGAGGATTAGAGAAATTAACCCACAGGATGTTTTATTACAGCAGCAGGGGTTATATTAAAGATACATGTGGCGTCTTCTCCACAGGGAACACAGAAGGGAGCTGAGAGAAAGTATGCAGGGTAGAACTACAGGAATGTCATCAGTCCTGCATGCTTCCCAACCCACCCTGTTTATAACAGCAGAAGGAATTCTATATTCAGAACTTTTTCTAGGAATATAAACCTTCTACATATAATTTTTTTTTTTTTTTTTTTTTTTTTTTTTTTTTTTTTTTTTTTTTTTTTGTGTGATATGCAGTCCAGGGGAACATTGGTTGAATGAAAAACTGAAAACAGTAGTGAAAATCTTTGAGAATCATGTCCTTTGGTCTGGGTCCTTACTTAAGCTGAGGCATTTATGCCTTTTGTCATTGCACACATTTTGGCTTCAATGCATTAGAACATAAAAATGCCTTATCTGTAAAAATCACATTTAACAGTCAGACACATTAATTTATTTCTGAGTTTGTACCCTAAAGTAACCACACCCATGTATCATAAAAGGAAAAATTAAAAAAAAAAAAAAGTAATCATGACTGACATTCACTGTCATACTTATTTTCAGTGTTAGTAATATTAACAACTTTATAAAGCCTGGATGACGAGTTGAAAAGGTTCCAAAGTCTGTAAAAAAAGACTTACTAACTTAGCAACAAAGATTTACTCTTAGATCAACCTGACTCCAGACCAAAATGAAGTTAGAAATGGTCATGCAGCTATCTAGAGGAGAAATTAATGAGTTTCTGCCATCCTCATGATCAAGTAGGTAAGGAAGTCTAACTAATAATATGTCATTACTGGCATCGTTGCTGGGATTTTCTTGTGATTCTTTTGTCTCAAGATGTTTAGAAGAATGGTCAAATTTAGCTGAAGAAACTCCTGACCCCAAGGTGGGCGGGCTCACTGATCGCTTTTATGTGTGAGTGACCCTGTCTGCAGGCATGGCGTGAGGCAGGTCACCACCTCAGCAATGCTGGCACAGCCAGCTGCTTCCTTGTGGGAACACCGGGGGTTAGATCAACTAGGAAAGAGCAGACCCCCAGGGACAATCCAGTGTCTGTTTCTGAGCTGTGAGCAGTGGATGTCCTACCCACATTATTAGCATTACAAGGAAATGCTGCCAGGTGCCACTTCTTCTGAGACACATCTTCCAGAGCTACCTGGGACTGCAAAAGGTAACACTTGACTTGCTACTTGACCTGTATTTTTGGCATTCACCTGCATGAAAACATATTTGTATGTCATATATGTAATTTATGTATTGATGAAATGAACCATATGTGCCTCTTTTATGCAAAAGCCTCTTAACAAGTGTTCAGCAGTATAAAGCATCCTTGAAGAGAACAGACTGCAAAGACCATGAGGGCCTAAGGAGTTTAATTTATTAACACTATTAAAACAATTTATTAAATGTGAAGCATAAGGGACTTCTTCATGAGTTTGAATCAGGTTCCCTAGTTCAGAAAGGAGCCAATAACAACAAATCCTGCATCATGGTAAGTGTAAGAGGAAAAGATTTATGTATAACAGAGGGGCAGCAGTATCTACTTGATCCTGACTCTTGGATGCACTCATACTTGCTCTGATCCTTTCCAGTATCACTCACTTTTCATCATGATTCTCTTGCTGAACATGTTGTTTTCAGAGATGTGGTTTTTACTTCAGAAATGATTTTTTTTAGAAACAATGTTTATCACTAGGTTATTTTCCACTATGGTGAACAGTTGTTTACAACATCTTTTCTTAATCTAGAGTGCAGTAATTGTGCTCTTGGCTGCTCTGAGAACATACTTGATGGTTCTTAAATCATAACCTGACTTTTGCCTCAGTTAATATAGAAATTATTTTAATTTCCCTGTTGCAGATGCTTTAATTTTTCACTATATACCTAGTGAATACCATATGTAGAGGAGCATTTGTGATCCAATGTTTTTGAAATATCAAAAAGCAGAGGGTGAGGATCCGTGTTAATCAGAATGTACAAACTGCCTCTCCCTGTTCTTGTCCCCCAGGCTTTTTTTCTTTCAGATGTTTGGTACCTATGTGCTCAGCTGGCATCAAGTCTGAAAGGAAGATGGTGAACACGGTTATATCTGGCAGTGACATGTTCCTTAGCTGGCAGATGAGGCAGTTTGCTGACTACCTGAATTAGGCTTGGGTAGCTTAGCACATTTCAAAAGAGACAGTTTTACTGAAAGTGACACACAGCTTATGGACCTAGGTCTGTAAATGTAATTGCCTTTGCTGTGTGCTTGTATGTGAGAATTGCTAGGTGTCTGATGCACAAAGCTGAGCAGGACTCGCAAGTCTTTAATATCAGCTAATTTAACGTATATACTAAATATAGTACATGGAAAATAAGTCAGGCCTTGCTATCAGGTATTCTGACACTATTCACAGTCCTGACCTAATACAGAGACTGAATTCTGTACAGGATTGGAAGTCTTGAATCTAAACTTCATTGTATTCTGCCTATGAGACACTAGGCTCTTATATTACCTCCTCATCCATGTCTAAGTCTCCTATTCTTAGATAGCCCAATTCAAACAAATATTCTCTAGAAGCCATAGATGATTTATGTATCCTCAGCCTCAGAGGCCACTTCTTTTTTTCTCCAGGAAGAAAGAAAAAGTGGGCGGTAAAGTGAAATTCAGATGTTCACCTGTTTTATTTTTGAAACCAGAGAATATGTGCACTTTTCTTTTTTTTTTTTAGAATCCCAATTTGCATTATAAATATCTTCAAAATGCAAAATTTTAAAGCATGGCATTTTGAAGTCTCATAGAAAAAACAATCTTAATGCACATTTCCAAACAAAATTAAATATTATGCATGCAAATTATTCCATTGCATAGAATGAGAACAGTTTCAAGCTGTTCAATAAAGGTATCGTGTAGGAAAGAAAAGAATTTATCTGAAGAATGGCATTGCTGATAAATTCTAGATTTTTTCAAATGGATTAATTCAGTCTTCTTTAGACTTGAGATATTGTAGAAGAAGAATTAAGTGCCATTGAAACAATTTTAAATGAATCCCAAAAAAGAGTATTTTGTATGTTATGTTTCAAAGGTATTGTTTATTGTTACTGGATAAAAAAATATTTGCCTTCTGGCAACTGCAAACTGGAAGTATATTGATATTAGCATATACTCTCTATAAAACATGGTTGGAAATGGGAAGGGCTGGGCATGTGCAGAAGGGAAGGAAATCATAGTAAGGCTGAACTAGTTAAAAAAAGAAAAATATTAGGAAAAGCTAAATAAATAAATAAATAACATTCAAATAGCATAGGTAATCACACAGACTTAGCTGTTCTGTAGAATGTAAATAAAGTGTATCTGCTTCCAGCTTTAATACTTTTTTACTTTGTAAGACATGTTATATGATGTGGTTTGGCAAAATGCATTGACTAAATTCTACAGTTTCTTTTCCCTTTTCAAATATTATGCCCTCTATATTTTTTCTTCCTCCTTCACCAAATAGAACCTGAAATATTCTAGGACATTATACAAATGCTGCAAGTATGGATGTGAAATGAATGTTTTTTTAAGGATTGACTTGCAGACAATCCTATTAAAGGTGTGTATTTTATTTATTTTTAAATTTAATGTTTGATTAACAGGGTTTGGTGATAGTTATTGGTGTTGATTTTTTACTTTTTTTTTAATTTTTTTGGTGGGTGTGGGTGTGGGTATGGCCATGTCTGTTGTTTTCCTTGGCAGCAGAAAGAATGGCCTTCCATTTTGTGACTACTAGGTTAATGTGAAATTATTATAGTGATCTCATGACAATTTTTCCCTATTTAAAACACTGTGTCATTGCTACCATAGTTTTTCTTCCAAAATTAACATTGTGCATCTATGTTTTGTGATCTTGTCAGGATCTGTGGGATTGCACTTCAAGCAGATGTGCATGAGTACACACGAGCTTTGTACTTTTATTTTACTAATGGTGCCTTAAAATTCCATTTTGGCAGCTGTCTTGGTTTGGAAAGACAGGTATCCGCCAGGGAAAGCTGGAGTTTCCCTTAGAATAGAGAATGTAAACCCCTCACCCCCGCCAAACTATAATTTTGCAATTAGGGGCTTTCAGGCAAAGATTTGGGAATAGGAATAACAGTTCTTTACTAGGAATAAATACAAATGTAGTAGAAAACAAGACCACCCAACCAAACAAGCAAACAAACAAACAAATAAACAAGCAATCCTGGAAAACCCTGACAGAGCCAGAGCTACAACCTGACACCCTGTTGGTCAGGGTGTTGAAAGCAGTCCAAAAGTGAGTCCCCCTGGAGTGGCAGATGTGGTTCTGTTGGAGCAGAGATGATCCTGTAGAACAAGGGTCCAGTGATGGTGAGAGGGGGTCCAGTCTTCCTCCGGGAATCAGGTGAAGCCAGAGAGCTTCGTGTTCCTGAGTCCCAATTTTATCCAGGTAGGAATGGTTGGCTCCCCCCACTGGGTGGAGCATCTCACAATAGGATGGTGGAATGTGGATGTACTATTTCGGGGAGGGTAAGTTTGGGGATGTGTGCTTTTAGGGGTGTCTTAATGGTCCATTAGCAGAAAATATTCCCCTGGAGGGAGGACAGGCAGTGAAAGAGATAAGGAACACTGCCCCACCTGGTTTTAACAGTTGGCCCATTATAAAAAGGCACCCGCCCACCTCCTCCCAGAGTTACAAGAACATAAAGAAGAACAATTTCCCAACTGCTTTCAGCAGATGAAATAGAATACACATTTTTGGTTCCATAACCCAAGACAGCAGCTTTGCTTTTTCTTTAGGTTTTTTATTCAAATAATTTAAGCAAAAAGTAAAACCTTCTGTTGCTTATCTGACAACACCAGCCTTCCCTCCTCTGTGAAATGATGTGGTTATTTATTGCTAGTTTTGCACTGATACATGCTGTTTTCAGCCATGGACTGCCTGGGTAATAGAGCTGCCTAATCACTACCACTAGAGCTGAATACTTCCTGCAGCAAGCAAGTCCTTTCTCAGATGGAAGGAAAAGGAGATGACTATCTAAATTTTAGTCACAAGGAAGTTACTATGAGCATGTCTTTGGCTTAAAAACCTAAGTGAAATCAGTTAATATAATGAAATAAACATCAATCTCTTGCAATTTCAGATGAATTTGTCTTGTCTTTTGGGCAGATATCAAAATGAAAATTCCTGTCCATTCTCTTGTTTTTTGCACAGTCTCTTACCTTGGATTATTTTTGTCCCCAAATAAACTGCATGTTGTATTTATTATGAATAGTGCTTTAGAAATTTTCATACACCACGAACTGTGTTTCCCCTTTCAAGAAGAACAGATCTGTTTGATGTGATGCACATTAGTAAGCATCTGGAATATGGAGACTAAAAATGGTGCAGAAGTTGTATTGTGCATGTGAAATAAAGGACAAAAAAACCAGAAAATTCTTCTAATCTTTCAAAAATCTGGCAGCATGGTTCCAATCTTCTGCATTAAAGTGTTAATGGAAGGATAAGAGTGCACATTTCTGTGTGTCCAGTTTGGTCAGATGTATTAAGATCTGCAGTTTCTAGACAGAGGCAAAACATACACACTCTGTTCAATCTGAAAAACCTGAGAACAGCTGAGTTATTTTTATGGATGGAAGACTTGTAGAAACCAAACAATTATTGCACCAAACCTTAATATCTAAACTTACCCTGTCTTGGAGCAATTTTTATCTGAGAAAAGCTCTACTTGTAAAATCTCAGCAGAGCTCTCAAGATTTAACCCTTTGAATTGGCAAGTATATGAGAAAAAAACCTAAAAAATAAAGGATTTCTTCTTCAGTAGTTTTTAAATAACTACTTTCTCATTTTTTTTTCAGCACAGGAATAGAATTAATCTTTATTAGTTATTTGGACTTATTAATATTTGGCAATGAATTAAGAACATATACTATTTCCTAATACTTTGTAGGATTAGAAATATAAATACTTTGTTTGTTCTAATTTTTATAATGATTGAGAGAGTAAGTCTTCTAAGCTGTGGAGAAATGACTCTGCAGATTTTATGGTTTAGACACATATACTCCCAGAACTTATTATTTCCCAGTACCTTCAAATTCAGTTAATTTTGCTTTATGAACACAAGACCATAACTTTTTAGTGGGACATATGTTACCAGGAAGTCTTTGAGAAGTGTTTATCTGTTTTTATTTTATGTAATGCTATTACAAAATGCTTACACTGAGAAGAATTCAGAAACTATAAATAGTTAGCCATCATTGGACTTGGAAATATTTGTTGCTCTGCAAGTAAGTCATGGCTATAACTATCCAAAAGAAAAAAATATAATTAAACTGCTGAATGTTTGTACCCCATCATCTTGAAAAACTTTCCTGAAAGACAGGCTTAAGACTCTCTGATTACTCTGTTGCTGCTCCTGATCTCTTAGGATTACCAGACCTCTTGCCCAGCCAAGTCCTAGAGCAGATCTTAGTAAAACAGAACTCTGGCTGGAACTGTGGTGGCAGGATCATGCAAAGGCTTCCACAGTTGCTCTGTGTTGAGGAGGCAACTAATCTAGTGGGCATATATCACTTCAAGCTACACCTACCCCAAATCATTGAAAAGAGATTTAATGTACCCTAAAAATTACTAATACTCCATAGATAGATATTTACATCTTTATGAATTACTTCCTTCCTCTCTCTGAAAGACTCAAAGACCCTTGGAGCTCTATTGTGGTCACCACTTCACTACAGTTAATTTCATCCTGAGCAGAAAATGAATAAAACAGCATTTGATTAAAGAAACTGATAATTCAATATTAATCACTGCAAATTCCCACTACAAGTACAATGCCCAAGGAAAGAATAAGATGCAATCTGAATGCAAAAAGTCCTTTTTTAAGGATGTACAGGAAACAAAGATAAGAACTGAAACAAGGATAGAAAATAATTGATACAAATATTCCTGCCAAATGTTTACTTTTCCAGATCTTTAGACACTTGTATAGTGCCTCTGTTATACAAGAGTTAATGGAATTTTCAAGGATGAATATAATTTTTTTGCTCACGTGAGGTAAAACGTGGCCCTACAGCTATGCAAAATGTTTATGTTGTTGAAGAGATGCAGTCTAAGGAAAGGGGAGTACAGGAAGAGACTGATTCATGGTGCTGATGTTCATTTAGATGAATATCATCAGCAGCATTATACACAGGAGGGTGTTTCATTGCTATAGTCTGTCGTTTCTCCAGCATATTTTGGACCTTTAAATTTTCTTTGAGGAACCATTTCACTCAAGAGTGGAGCCTTGACCTTTCATGGGTTGATCAATGATCACATACTAGTAAAAGCAAGCCAAACGCAGACTAAAAGTGAGTACTCAAGATGCACACAGGGGATCTGATACTTTATAAGGTGGATTTAATCGGCAGGAAAATTACCTCATGTATCTGCTTTTTCTGACAGAAATTACAGATTCAAAAAATAAAATAACTTTGTGCCTCCTGGCTGGTCTTCTGAAACTTTCTGAGTTCATGTCAAAGGTCAGAAGTTGCGTTTCAGTGCACAAGTATCTCCTAGGAGCAGTGCTGGGCATCACATATTGTAATGGTGCTGAATTACTGGTGAGCAGAGGGGATGCATCCCTTAGTCACAGGCATAACTTTACCTTCTTGCTGGGCAGCCTCTCATCACTTCTGCTACCCTCTTGGGTTTCTGGATGAGTGATGCAGGGCTGGCAATCAGGAACTGGCTAGGAGTTTGAGGAAGTTTATCTATGCACTTTCTTATCAGACACATCTTGGCACACAAAGCAAAACGTGTAACAGTGTGTGGCTGTCTGGCAGGCACTTGAACTTTCCAGGCAGAGTGCCTGAGCTCAGCTATTGTTGGACCCACTTTCATGGGAACAAAGAAAAAAAAAAAAAAAAAAAAAAAAAAAAAAAAAAAAAAAAAAAAAAAAAAAGAAGCCTGAGAAGGGTTGCAAGCAGAGTACTCAGATAAACTTTTCTTGCACCTTCTGCCCCTAAGAAGGAGGGTGAGTAAGTGTGTGGCTGGCTGTAACAAAGGCTGCCCTTTCCATAATTTCGCCTGTGAAGAGATCCTGAAGACACTTAGCTATATGAAATCCATTGAAAAAAGCACTGCAAACTAATCTATTCAGTGCTGGTACTATCACCAACTCAGTGAAAAAACGGAAGGTTTCTTAGAGATAAACTTCTGCAGTTGATGGTGCTATGGATATTTTTTAAATATTCAATCCACAGAAAATTATCATCCTTTCAAAACCAAACAAAAAACCAAACAAAAAAGCAAACAGGCAAGAAACATAGCACTCATCTCCTTCATTATTGAGTATGTCAGAAAAAAATGAATGTATTCACCAAAGGATACATGTATGGTGGTCATTTATGTTAGACTAGCTTTACTAGTTACTGTGACTCTATTTAGAGTAATTTATTCCTTGGCCAAATTGGTCTCCTGTCTCTTTCAGTATTCTTGTTTTCTTGATTTTTTCTTGGCTTCAGTTTGAAAATTGTTTGTAGGTTCTTAATTGCAAAGCTTACCAGAGGGAGAGATCAGAGGAACACAGGATTTGCCAAATGTGATAAATGTCCTGCCTCAGGGAATGGCCAATACCAATACCTCTGATTTGTCAGAGCAAGGCCAAAAAGCCTCTAAACACAGTCAGTCATGTAAGAGATCCCAACAGACAAATGCCTGGAAGCCTAGCTCTAAGTACATGACCTTACTTGAGCACAATCCTACAAATGTTATCACACCCCTGCACTCTCTCCTGTCATCCATTTCCCACCAGTCAAATGTATTCTTTCCTGTGTAGACAAGTGGGAAGTGTGAAGCTCGGACTTCATTTACCTTAGGACCTGATCCAAATGTCAGAGCAGAAGAGTAGGATTTCTTTTGCAGCAAATGAAGATGGATGTGCTCTGCCCTCTTTACTGAGCTGAGCAAAACTCCACTGAGGCACGGAGATCAGTCTGCTCTGGCAACTGTGCCCTCTGTGAAGGTGAGACAGCATTCTTCCCTTCAGCTTCTCACCTAAGTCATTATTTATATTTACAAAGTAGTACGCAATTGCATAGCCCACAATGTACCACATTTCATACCAAGCCCACAAATTTCTTGTATGCTCATTGTCAAAATATCTCTACCTATGCCACTACTACAGACTGATGTCTTGCTGATGTATTACAACAGACCCAGTTCTTCCCATTTTTCCTCCATCTGTATAGTGGAGCTAGTAATAACTTTATCAAAATCTTGTTATGCATTGTAATTGTTTAATGTCTGAGAAATGCATAGGGTTTCTAGAGTTCAAAACATATGACAAACTTAATTTTACTTTTATGGTATTGATGCTGAAGTTTGATTCAGTGATATCCTCATAACTGCTTCAGTAATCTTAGTTTGGAAGCCAAAGAGCTAGAGTACAAGCTAGGAAAACCCTTTTCCCTCACTGGTGCACTGTTTATATAAAGGGTAATAACTTCTGTGGTTTGGCTGGAAGAAATTAAGAAGGCAATAAAAATGTCAAACAAAGTTGTAATTAATTTAAAAATAATCACTCATAATTTAGAGTTCATCATCCCAAAGTGTTATTTCTTCATTTGATAGGTTTAGGTCATTATAAAGAATGTGCTCCTTCTTGCATCTGAAACTACATAAAAAGGGACAGTAGTTTATGGCTGCTATATACTTGATGAGATATTAAAATTTTGCAGCACAGCAAAAGCTGGAGGAAGGGGCAAGGGGAAATAACCATTGGAAGGTTACCATCTGTATTTCCCTTGGGCTTTTGTGGTCTTTGTTCTAAGTAAGTAAGCAAGAGCAATTTCCAATTTTTTTTTTTTTTTTTTTACTTTAAAAAACTTTAATAGCTTGCTTTATGTGCTTGTGTGTGTTTTGTGTATAACCAATTTAAAGAATGTTATGGAAGATGCAATGAAATTATTTTTAAACTTCAGTTCATGTAGACTTCTGTGTTACCTGCTGACAAGGAAAGGGACACACTAGGTATCTTCTCATACATTTAGTATCAAAAAAAAGACTGCAGAAGTCAGCCTTTCCCCTATTTTGCTTTTTCCCTCCTGTCTCCTATCTCTTTTCCACCGAAGCAAAATGGTAACAGCCCTGTCTCTTCTACCCTTCTCTTCTCTTCCACAATTCTTTCTCTTTGCTAATTCTGAGGGTATGTTTCAGCATTCACAAATTTTAAATATTGTGTCAAACAGAACAAAACAAACTCTTCCGACCCAGCAGGAAACACGCTTTCAGCTAATCATATATTGTTAATGTCATTCAGGTGCTTCCATTAATGTGTAGCTGCCAAGTGTGCTGTTTCTGTCACAATTACATAGAGTAATAGTGTCAGGAATGATTATTAGGTTTCTTTTAGTTTAAAATGTTTCTCTGTTGTAAGTATTTTGTCACTTTGTAGTTGACATATATCTTTGGAATTAATTGGATTTTCTCTGCTGGAAGATAATGACATTCTTTAGATTTTAGTCACTCTATGTCCATGAGTTTTGTCCTCCCCTCCTCTCTCCAGCCCCACCTTAATGAGTCTTCTGCTGTAGCTGTCAGTGTCTCTTTAGAAAGGCTGTGAACTGATGCAAACTGCTGATTTATGAAGACTTCATGTAGAATGAAGTCTTAAAAAATACATGTGCAAAATCCTGTGATTCTGTTACATTCTACAGGCTGAACCTTCAGTGACTCTTGGAAGAGTAGTTTCTTTTAATAAAGCTTTGGGACAAGTTCCCAGATGGGCAATTCAGTTAACTCCATGAGACAAGTTCCCAGATGGGCAATTCAGTTAACTCCATGGGCTACTTACGAACTTGGGAAAGGTTTATTTAAGTTTTGCTTTTGTGAAGTTCTGATTATCCAGCATAATAAAATACAGATGAACCTGTGCAAAGCAATTCTCATGTATGATTATTGGGTGCTAAAAAGTCTTCTGGTTCTTCCTCCATAAAAAAAAAAGCCCACAACTGATTTTAACCGTAGCCACAGATAGTCTTCAGTAACCCCATTTCTACCAATTACATAATAGCAGGATTTTCATCAGAGGGATACTAGGAAATATTTTCTAAGGATTAGGTGCCTGACTGTGACATCACTGCTTGAAGCTGTAATTTATTTAGGTTGTCCTCAGCCCAGCTACGAAGCACATTTTCTTTCAGAAGCTGCTTCAATATTTTTCCTGTGGTTTACTGAAGCTTAACTTCTGTCACCATTAAAAACTGTAATCATTTTTCCCCTGTCAGTGACAGCAATTTTATTTTTATGATCTTCCTAAATCCTGTCTCTAAACTTTAAGTAAGTCCAGGATGATGCTCTGCAAAATAGAGAAAGCAAACCATGCCATTCTCATCTGTGGTTTTGCATTGGCTTCCTCTACTTATCTGAAGTATTTTTAAATCACCTACTCTGTCTTATCCTGTGCAAGCCACTACAGCCACCTGCTTATTTTCTCATTGAGGGTCAATTATTTTTCCTACCAGGCAACGAATCTGTGCTGCTAGGGACATTTTCTGTATGTATGTGTAAGCCTATTTGGCTGAGAAGGCTCAGTGAAATACAGGTTGGGCTTAACTCATCTTGTTTCAGATGCCACCATAAAAATCTTCTCCAAACATCTTCCCCGACTTTCTGAAAACACTTTTTGTTATATATGCTGATGTGCTTGTCTGTCACTTTTCAACTTCTGTTTATGTTAGTGTATCTTCTGAGCTTCTTGGCACATTCTTTTTCCTTCTTACTTGCCTTAATACACCTGTGTCTCAAACCCTGCTGACCCTTGTAGATTTTGCCTGCTTCCAATTTAGTGGAAATGATCCAAAAGTCTCACTTTTCTATAGCAGTGATGGGCTGCAAACTTGATATATCCCAAATTCTATCAGATTTTACCTTAAAACCCAAAGGCAGCACCATTAAATTCAAGCAAATACCTTGAACAAATTTCCTTGGAATGCCTGTTGTGCCAACCCAAACACAATATTTTCAAATCTTGCGGACTAAGATGTCCCAGGGTATCAAATACTGCTGGTACATACAAATGAAAGAAAGCCTCCCCCTAGACATTTGGTTCACTCATGGAGAAGATTATTAGGGACAATAAGGACATACAGAACATTCACAGGTTTATTACAAATAGATCATGCAAACTTAAGTTCAAGGCTTTAGTTTTATGCGATGTTGAGTCTTAAATTTAATCTGAAATCTATGAACTGCTGCAAATCTCATCTGTTGGTTAGGTTACAAATCCCTAAAGAACTGAGGAAAACAGCCTTTGCAGAGCTTGGTTATGCTATCAAGCATGTCTTCTAGACATATCTTTTAAATTTACTTTCTTCTTTAGCTTATGACTGGCAAAGTTGTGTCCCTTATTCAGCAGGGACTTTACCCATTAAAGTGACATTGTTCATTAGAAAGCTGATGAATCAGCCACAGAGAGTCCCATTTAGGTAAGTACTCACTGAACTCAATAAAAAATGTATGAGGTAAGGACCTCTATTTATACTTTTCATTTTTTGAGGACTTTACAAATACATATTATTTCAATTCACTCTAAACAATTTTCAGAATATTATGTAATAATATACACAGATGCAAATTAAAGAGAGATTTCATTACCTGCAAAGTAATGAAATATTTGATAAAAGTTTTGTAAAAAAAATACTATTACTTTAATATTAGCAGGGTTTATTTAAATAACCTATATATATATATATATATATATATATATATAGGTTATTTAAATAACTGGAGTTCCAGTTACCTTGATCATGATTAAAGATAAATTTTAGTGGTAAACTAAAAAAAATGACCTAACCAGAGAAATGAATAATGCTTAAAATTCCTCAAAGAGTCTTAACTAATATTTAAGGGCAGTTATTGTGAGTAATTATAAGTTAATTAAATATTGATTATTACAAGAGTCTCTCATTTAAAAAGTAAAGCTATAAAACAAACTATGTTACTTTATAATTTAAATTTACAGTGGTAATAAATGTGCAACGACACTTTATTGTTATTAAGTAGGATTTGTCTCATTATTCATCTCTAAATGGTATTAAACATTAAACATGCTAGATATTGTTAAGCATTGGAGACACTATTCTAAACAAATACTAGAGACAGTAATCATCCTGAACATTCAGAACATTTCTTTCAAATTTGATGATGCTGGGATGTTTATTACAAATTGATTAATTACATCATATTAATAATCCTAACCTATTTTAATTTCACAGACATGTCATGACTTGATTTATCTTCACTATTTCCACTGGATCCCAAAGTCAGAAGGTTTTGCCCTAACAATCAATCAATAGTAAAATAATATGTATCAAGTAGAAATATTTACTTTTAAGTGCTATGAGTTAGTTTTTACAGCCACAGAATAAACTGTTAAATTTTCTATCATTCCTTCAGCTGCCAAACAAGAGAAACATTTTTAAGCTATAGATTAAGTCACTGGATATTTTTACCACTTTTTGTTTTGGTGGAGGGTCTACAATATATTTGCAATGAAAGATGATGGAAAACATCTGCTTTCCTTAAATATTTCTTGAAGCATTGTTTCACATCTTTGTGCAATATATTTCTGACAGTTTTCTGCTTATCTGGATCCATTTATCATCAATAAATTCCAGGTGTAGTTTATGGTAGCAAACTACAATTTTTTCCACAGGTAAAATGGGGAAATCAAGGCACAGAAAAGCATGTAATCCCAAGACACGAATAATTTTAGCAAGAAACAGAGAATAAGAACTTGGAACTACAGATTCAGGATGAACTAGGTTCAACACACTCATAAAAATCCAAAGCATAAACAAGAATAAAGAATAAACAAGAGGCAGACAAAAGTAACTGAACTGGTTTTGGGTTTTCTTTTTTTTTTTTAATTTTGTTTTTTGGAGGGTTCTTTGTTTTTCTGTTATTTATTTGTTTGTTTGTTTTGTTTTGTTTTGTTTTGTTTTTTTAGGGGAGGAAAGATGAGATTAGTATTTATTTCAGCTAGAATTACTTTGACCTATCAGAGTAAGTAAAAAAAGTAACACTGGCCTGATTTTGAAACTTCATTGTTTCTCATGAAGAACTTGAAGAGTTGTCAGTAGGTGAGTAGGCTATACTTTATGAGAGAGGAAGAAAATACTGTGAAATGCTGTTTCTTCCCATCTAGTAAGCAGAAATGTCAAGGAAAAGACCCACAAGCCCCTTGAATCTTGTTGGAGAAAGAAGTCTACTGTGTTGCTTGAGTGGTGTCTCTGCCTGCAGGTGAACAGGCAGCAAGCCCAGCCTGCTCCTCCAGGCCGTCTCAGCGGGATTAATGGGTTTTGTTCACTTTTGCAAAAGGAATGAGAAACGAAACAATATTGCAGAGAAGCTTTCCTCAAGGCCAGCCTCTGGGCATTGTCCCTAAGGACCACCCATGTCACAGCCCTACAGCTCTGGCCAGGTCTCTTGTGTGTCCTCAGGAGCAGGATCATCCAAGCAAGCCTATTCAGTCACTGTTGACTGATCAGATGTGCTCCAACCAAACATATCCCAGCCGTTGAAAGCACAGCTGTATTTCCTGTTAACAGCTCTGTTGCTGCTGTTGTTGCTGCTGTTGTTGGTGCCATCTCTTGTGAAGGCTGGAATCCTGGTAAACAAGTGTGGCTGTAAGTTTCTTTTACAGAATTGCTTTCACATCCTGGGGCTGTCCTCTCAGTTGTGTCTAACTGGAGGCAAAAAAAAGTGCAGGTTAGTAGAGAGGAGCTGTCCTGTTAAGCCTGTGAACACACAGGGGCTGTCAGATACCCGTGTACTATCCTTTTGTGTCAGAGCATGTCAGAGGCCATGGCTCTGACAAAGAAACTGTACACAAACATGCTTTTATCTATATGTATATACACAAAAAAGGCAGATACACAGTCCTGAGGGGTTTATCAGGAAGAGATTGTTCCTTTGTACATCACTAAAGAGCTACCCAAGTATGAATTTTTATGTTGTCATTTTAAATATCCCTTTTCAAAGCATATTAAGCTTTTTCTTTATTAACTTCCTGTAAGTTTCAATGTACTGTTTTTCATCAGTATAGTCTCAAATATTAGGGAGGCACTTGCGCTGGACTAGTAACACTTCCAAGAGAGCACATATTGGCAAAAAACACAATTTTTTCTTACTATAAAATTATGTTGAATAGGTGGCCATTCTTGTCACTTATAAATATGAATCACAAATATACATTGTCCAAGGGCATCACAGGGCATCACAGGGCATCACAGGGCACATAAATTTATTTCTCCTCAAAAAATTAAAAGAAAAGGAAAGAAGTCAAAAGCTCAAGTCAGCTTTCAGATTGAGGGTTTGTTAAGATGAGCAACAGAGCAAAGGTGAATTTTGGGAGGATTTATAATGTCATCAGAATTGCCCTGAAAATCTTACTTCAGAAGAGAGGGAAGGGAGCTTTTTAAAGTAATTCATATATATAGCTGCAAGTGGAATTACCTATAAATGTCCAGTGTACATATGTAAAATATGACTAATCTTCAAGGCTATGAGCAACAAAGGCAGGGGAAGTATAAATGCACAAAGAAAACAAATAGCCCCCACTAATGCAGATTGAATTTTAATAATTAGGGAAGTTAATAGATGTTGTTTGGTGTCATTCCAGGCAGGGTTTTTATAGACTTGTCCCAACTGGAATTCTCTGCTGCTTGCATTACCAGGAGAAAATTGCACCGTTCATTGTTCCCAGCTCTCTACCATTTTCCAGACTCAGAAATTCAAAGCCTTTGTGTTTGAATTCATAATAGCAGTCCAGAAACAGCATTGCCAAGCAAGACAACCACTTAGTCAGCTGGGAATTTGTCAGTTCCAAGACTTCACCAGTTTTCCACCATTGTAAATTGATGTCTTTGATGTTACTAATTCTTGTCTACTCCAAGGATCCTCAGATGTGCTAAAACCTTACTAAGACATGGACTATGAATACCAAAAAGAAACACATGTGATGTATAGCAGACATTTATAGCATTAATTTTTTTCCCTTACTATTGATGATATTCACTAGCCAGTCCTGTTGTTTACATGGACAGCACCCTGTATGATCCTGAATCCAGCTCTCCTTGTGACTGAGGCTTTAGTGTTCATGCTTCATTTAGTAAGAATGTGAGTGTGAGTAGAACACTTCCGTTTATATTACTCATATTCTAAGCATCCCTAAGTATATCCATGAAAGTTGTTTTGCTTTTTCGGAAGCTCATACAGCCTTTTTTTTTTTTTTAACGTACACTTTTAAAATGCAACCTTTCATCATATTTTTTCTTCTCCAATTAATCTCTTCTCTAATAAAATTCCAAAAGGAAGGATGAGTTCTGCAAGAAAAAATGTTCAGGTTGGTTATGGACAGAACAAATTAACAGTATTGGTCTTAATTCAGGAAAATGCTGAATGTCCTCGGACAGAAAACACATCAAATTAAATACAGCCTGGAAGTGTAGGAACAGACACCACGATTTACAGCTAACTAATGTACTTGAACGGATCAGAGCCTTGCACTGTCTAGGGCAAACAAGTCAGCTTCTTTAACGACAGAAGTTACAGTGTCAAAAGAGAATTGCAAACCACACCTAGGCTGGCTGAGAGACTTTTCTGCTGCTCAGGTTTGTTCATGGAGAGATGAAGTACTTACACTATTAAGGATTATGTTCTTACAGAAGAAATAGCTATCGGTTATTGCAAATATGATGCTGCAATTCCAAGACTTCCACAGGTGACAAAAATGGTAACTTACACAACGTCTAAAGTATAAGGGTGTCAAAATAAGTCTCCTTAAAAAAAAACAAAACAAAACAATGGGGATAAATTGCACTTAGATAGAGAAATGCTTTTCCAAATAAAATTTAAGGAATTTTCTCTCTCTCTCTCTCTCTGTGTATATATATGTGTGTGTGTGTATATTTACACCTGAGGGAAAAAGTTGGCCCTTTCACATCCATGTTTGGGAACGTGTAAAAAAAATCCTCCAGAATAAATGAAACTATCTCATTTCTGGAAAATGTGTTAGTTTTTTGGGATATAAAAATAAATTGCCTATTGCAATTATACTCTCCCTGGTTGCAAAACGTTTAAAATGCAATGGTCCAGGAGACAGTTCCGAGCAGAAAATAGGCTTTTAAGAAAATTTTGAAATCAACAAGGATGAAGAAAAGACATGGAACTTGGTAATCTTCAGTATCAAATTTAGAATATAAGCGTGTGTAATCCTGAGAAATGCTAGCAAAAATATAATTTCAAAAAATAAAAATTATAGCCTCTAATAATTCTGGACTGCTTCAATTTTTACAATTAATTATAGAATATATTCATATTTCAATTTAAAAAGTGCAGAATATTAAAAAAGTTTCTTGGTGTCACTTGGAATCAAATTAAAATGTTGATTACTTAGATTTACATTGATAGCAAAAATTTATTTGTGTCTGGTAACCAAAAGTTCTTTTTACTTCCAACTGGCCAATACTTGAGACAGGCAAGGCTTACAATCCTTTGTAGATATGCCACTATGTGAAATATGTGGAAACTGGCCATTGCATGCTATTCTGTTTAAATACATCAGGCTTGGGTGCATCTCCATGCTATGATAAAAACATTAATATGACAAAGTGCAACCTATATTCAGTTTTTCCCTGGGGAGCTCAATTTTAACTGGCTAAAATCTGTTGATGAAACCTACTCTTTACTTTTTAGACAGATATTGTGTTGCTGTATTTTTTAAATCAGAGCCTTTAATCTTTTCTCTCTCTGCCCCACAGAACAAGTAGCTTCTGATTTGTTGCTGGGGGAAATACCATTCACCTGAAAGTAGCGTGCTGCTTTTTCTTCAATAGAAGCCCAACATGTAAGGGGACAAAACAGGGAGCATGACAGAAGAAAGACCAAACCATACAGTCAGTTGAAATGCAGATACAGAATCTTAACAAAGCCAGCATGGCTTTTTTGTGACACTGATGTCATTACCGGTGTCTTACAAGAAGCTTGAGAATTCTAAATATTAACTTTATGAATTGTGCATGAGTGAGAACAAAATTGTAGCAACCCTACCTATGAGTGATGCACCTTTTTTTGTTTTTTTTTTGTTGTTTTCAAATGCATTTCATGCATTTCCTCCATTTTGTCTTGTCATTTCATAAATCAGTTTAAGATCTTGGCGCCTTTTCTCTCTCTCTCTCTCTCTTTTTTTTTTTTTTTTTTTTTTAATAAATTTTTAATTTTTTTTTATTAATTCTCCAAGTTGCTTTGGTACTATGAAACCTTGCGTTTGTGAATTTGTGACAGTCTTAGACATCCTGAAACCATCACTCTCCTCTTTCTATTCACAATTTGGCAACTATCCTCCACACCATTTTCCTTTTCTTCCCATTCTATTGTAGGAAACAGAAAAGTTACCTCATTTATAATATCACAAGGTCTGCAGAGTCAGCTAATGCATTAAACAGTGTTTAATGACTTGATGAACATATGCCAGTGTGTCTGAGGCCATACCAGGAAAGAGGTCCATGATCTTCAGGCTGTCTTCTCCTTCTTCTGTCTCTCTAGTACTAAATTTAAGTGCAGGAAAAATTTTCCCCTCACTCCTTGCCCCATTATTTTGAGGTCTCTTCTAGTGATTTCTTATGGAAACTTGCTCCTATTGATCAGCAGATACTGGCCAGTATGATGGATGATTCCATCCATCAAGGATGATTCCGCCCAGAACAGCTTCAGGAACCAAAAGGATTCTCTTACTGCTCAGTACAAAGGCAAACACTCATCCTCCATTTGCTGACTTCAGACTAGTAGGAGTAGCACTCTGGGGTATCTTGCTGTATTTTTAGAGATTGATTAATGTAAATAGATGTAATGTTTATGTTGTCAGTTTTTAAGAGCAAATAAATATAGTGAAAGAGACAAACTTTTCCATTTTGTAATCCAGCTGTTTAAGGGATTTTTAAAGGGGCAGTCATCCAAAGCTCGCATGCACTTGCAGGCTATATAATTACCAAAGAGACTGGAGGGTTATGAGGTCAGAGATGGGGCAGAGGGAGTCAGCTCTTACTGTGACTTGAGTAGGTCTCATAACAAGCAGAGTCCCAGCAACGTGACAACCAGGCCTCAATGTGCACACAGCCTGCAGCATAAGCTGTAGCAGCCTCTCCTTGTTCAAAAGAGGGATCAAAAGGAGCTTTACCAGATCTTTTCTCCCTCTGCCCTGTAGGACAAGTAGCTTGTGATTCCTCCTGGGGAAAATAACATTCCCCCAGATGTATTGTGCTGCACTTTGTTTGATGAAGGCCCAACAAGAAAGTGAAGAAAACAGGGAGTTTGAGAGAAGAGCAAACAAACCCTACAGTCAGCTGAAGGCTGAAGTGTTATATGCGGATACAGAGCCTCAACAGCCCCAGCATCATGGCTGTGGATATACACTCAGGCCCCATGCTTCCTGCATTAGTACTATCAAACATCACTGAAAGTATGCCAGCAGGTTTCCTTCACCCTGGCAAAGAGGAAGTCTGGGAATGGAAGGAGTGTCCACACCACAGGTGCATGCGCTTGGCTCTTTTTTTTTTTTTTGCCGTGTGCTTCATTGTCCAAGATCAAAATGCCTCCCAAGGTGCCTCCCAAGGTACCTTCCAAGAGCCAGTTTTGCCTGACACCTTTTCTCAGCCAAAGACCACAATCACAATATCTGGGTTATTTTATAAAGCATGAAATGCTCATAATGAAAATTGATTATTTTAGAAACACATATGAAAAAAGATATGGAAACTGAAAGGAGTCAGATGTGCTCATTGGAGGGCAGAATGTGCCCCTATGTTTGTGGTGTTTCACCACCCTGGGAGGGACGTCTGTTGCATTGCCTTAGCAAGTGAAGATGGTTCGACAGTCTTCTGGCAGGCTTACCTCAAAATCTCCTTGCTTTTGTGGGTTGACATCCAACCATAATGTTATTTGAACACACTTAATTAAATACTGTAGCTGTTTGAAGTCTCTGACATTATTATTATTATTTTCATATCACTACAGTCTCATACTACTGCTTGCTAGCCATAATAGCAACTTCCAAGATCAGAGCAATTCATTCTGGACTCAAAGTTAATCTCACAGAAAATCTAATCAGTAAATTGATTAGGTATTAAATTACATTCTTTGTTAATGTTCTCTATTCCTTCCCTTACACTTCAAAAAAACCCATTACTTTTTTTGTCCCCTCTTTTTCTCCCTTCCGTCTCACCCATTTCAATTAATATTACTCTACCATCAAATATACTTCTACGGTAGACGCTACATATGGATTGTAAGTTTCTTGTTACAAAAAAAAAAGTCAATGGTTTGGAAAAGTCAGAAATTAAAAACATGTAAAATTGTGCCTTGCCCCTAGAAATGTTCTTTTGACAATCTTTCAGTGCTGGCTGTCCAGAATGTGCTTCAGATGATAACTTATGTACAAAATATTGTAACTAGCAGTACACCACTCTGACTATGTAAATGTTTTGTTGTTTGGAGTTGTGGTTGTGTGGTGTTTTTTTTTTTTTTTTTTTTTTTTCACCAGAAATACCTAGCAGTTAGCTGTGGATAACAAGGGATTTTTAAGAGGGTGTTTTGTTTGTTTGTTTGTTTGTTTCTTTTTGTTGTTTTTTTTTAATTGAAAACTTATTTTGATAAAAAGACCCAAAGCAGTTAACTACACTAAGTTCTGAAATCAGTGTGAGCTGCAATCCTGTGAGGACCAAATGTGGTATGTTGAGCAGAAATTCTGGAAGTCATATTAAAGAGGCTGAGCTAACATCAGGTTATTGCTGCCTACATTTGCCAGACAGCCTACAGGAATATGCCTGTGATCATGGTGAGTCAGGAGATTAGCTGTGATTCCTGTGATTGCTAATTGCTCCTGCATACTGTGTTCATCAACGGGAAGCCTGTGACTGCATACAATACGGTCAGGATTTCATCCTTCTAATTTTGTTAGCCTTCCTTACAAATTGAAGGTAGATTGCTTGCCTCACATATACAGTTTGTCTCGTATTTCAGTTGTCAAGCTCTTTGGGCCAAGTTTCACAGTAAGAATATTTTAGTAAATCACTGACCTCTATTTGGGCCCATGCTCTGAGATACAAAGTCGTAAAACAGTCTTAAATGAGCACACGTTTTAGTAAGCAGGTATTACTGCTTCTGACAATTCCCACAACTGTTTTGAAAGACAATGCTTTTGGTTTTTACTTTATAGTGTTCCTTAATGAGCTTTTACCAATTTTAATCCAAGTATCTTTAAATCTCAATGCAGTTTTACCACTATTTCTAAGTGCATTTTGAGACAATATCTGAACTTCAGTCTGTGGTACTAGACTAACAATTAGTCCATCTTTATCAGAACTGCATCTCATTTCAGCTGTTCAGCAGAATTCAGTGTCCCTGTTTTTTCCTAATTTAGTAACTCTTAATTCTGTCTCTCCTTCCCTGAATATGATGTAGACCCCTAGTTTTTCTTGTCTCAGCGCCATTTTAAATTGCTTGCTGACATCTTGAAATCAGTGTGGTTTGAAACTCAGCTTCTCAGTGGGCTTTCTTCAGAACTCCCTTCTCTATTCTGGTTTCAGCAGCTTCACTATCTGCTGTTCCTTTCTGTGTCTGCTCCCTCTCCTCCTCCCTCCTGAGTTAATAGCAATGCAGCAGCTGCAGCTCTCCCCTCATCAGGCAGAAGGGTGCCTGTCTCTCTACAGGCAGTGTTTGCGTGGTTTGGCCTGGCAGCTTCTGCTGTGTTCCTCATACATGTTTTACTTCCAGCAGATTCAGGTTCTTCAGTTAAAACCATCCTGTTTTATTTATCAGAATAGGAAATTCTTCTGTGTTCTCATTTAGAGACGACTTCTGCAGAATTCAAATTTTTGACCATGCTCCCGGGCATTTAGATATTTAACACTTCTGCCATTTTCTCGTCTCTCTGTTTTTCATCACACAGACATCTAAATCATCCCTTCATACAGTTCTGCTGTTGTCTTTTCCCTCTGCTTTTAATTCCTTGAACTGTGTCCCCAAACCAATTTGCCAAGGCCCCACGTTCATCTCAGTCAAATTCATCCTGAAAAGTTTCATCCTGTAGTCTGCCCTGAAGACTACAAAAAACATAACAGTTAAATCAAGCTTTACCATTTTGTTTTTGCCTTGTCAGAGAATATTACGTGTCACTGTGTTCTATCTCTTCTCTATTCTTTCCTTTATTCCTTTTTCTGCGTCTATCTTCCAGACTTCAAGCTTATTGAAGGTAAAATGTCTATGCTTTTTCTGTGAGGCATTTAACCAGTCTGTGGCTGGGATGCAAATATAAAACAATAATTATTGTTCCAAGGATGAATTTATTAATACACAAACAGGCATTAAATTACTTCTGCCCTTACTGAAGAGATAGCTGCCTAGGCAGTTCTCAGGAAACTACAGGAGCAAGATTGGCACTTTAGAAATTAAACATACATGTGAGTAAGAGCTCCCATTGAAACAAAAGGTGTAAGTCCCTGTTGCAATGTTATTTACTGCTCTGAATGTCTGCTGGATCAGGATCTTCAGTTGCAATGTGATAAGCCAAATCTTCTTTCCCAGAGTCCTTTCCTGAACACCTGACACAGCACAAACCCCATTTACTGTCAGTCATTAAGCAGAGCTGTCAAAACTGAGGGGATGGATTAGAAAAAAAACAACAAACCAAACCAAATCAAACCAAACCAACAACAACAGCAAAAAAACCAAACAGAAAACAAACCAACCCCCACTAAACAAACAAACAAAACCTCCCAAACAAACAAAACAAAACAACCAAAAAAACCACAACCAAAACCAATCAATCTAGCACCAGTCACTGGATTCTAACAATAATCTCCTAATAATGTCACTGATTACTTTCTTAGAGTTGCAAGAGATTACTGATTGCTTTTAAATTACTAAAGCATGGAACTGTGAACACAGAGCCATACTTCTTCACACAGATGTGGTTCAGTGAGTCCCCATATTTAAAGCTGAAAAGAAAAGTAATTCCTACAAAGAGAACAAATTGCCAATTCAGGGCTTACTTATTAATTTAATGTTTTTTTAATCTGGTACCAAAAAGTTTTGCTGTGACTCTGACTAGATGTTAACTGGGAGAAAAGTAAAAAGTAAGTAGCCATAATGATTAGGCACAACCTGGATGCCATGAGTACATTATGGCCCATTGTTTCTTTTTTTGATCTTGGCTGATTAGATAAAATTTTAATCTGGAAATATAATGAATAATTATTTCATGGAGTGAGCATAACTCAATAATATAAAATATGAAACTTAAAATAATAGCTCACCTTATCATATCACAAAAAACATAATGAAGTTTCACCACCACTCATAAAAACCTCCTAGATTTAGCTCAAATACTGGTATTAATGTTATACTAGACTCTTTGCATAATTCAAAATGTCTTATTTATTGGGCCAAATAATTTGCATCAGTTGCTGTGACTTTCATACTTTGAGATTAAACTTTGTTTTCAGACTGTTCTGCATTACAAAAAATGGCATTTCTAGATTCAAGAAGGGAACAAGAAGTGTTATTTTGTTATGTTGTGCTATCCACAAAAACCTACTGTATATTGTTTGCAACACCCAATATGAAGTAACTTTTTTTAGAGTTCAGACCTTAGAATCTTCTGATGTTGATGCCTGTGGCAAAGTCAGAGATTTCTCAAATAATATGTCTCATAGTTGTGCACATTACTGTATCTGGGCAATTCTCAGCTGGGTATTGCAGAGGAAATCTGAAAAGAGGTAGACAAAGGACATCTCTGCCAAATGTGGCATTTATTTGCAATTCCAGAAAACATTCCTAGCACAAAATCATCCTTTTTATTCTACCACATGCTTGTAGCACAAATCCCAACATAATAATAAGTTAGCACATAGCAAAGCCTCCTAGTAGTTTCAGATCCAAATCTCTACTTTCCCTGCCATTCTGGGATAGATTTTAGGATACCACAGCCAAAACAGATTTATAGTTCTGTCGCTGTTTCTCAGGTTCAGGCATTTATCTGAACCTTTCCTCCTCTATCTGTCCTGACTATTTGCAAAGGTTTTCAAATTCTATTGAATAAGTTTTGGCTCTTTCCTGACATGCTTTCATACTCAGATCTGTGAACCAAGTGGATTGATAACACTGTGAGAAAGGAATTTTAAATCCAGCACAGCCTCTATTTTTTTTCTTACTGCAGTGGGAAGTTTATTCTGCTCACTAACCTCCAGACTAAATGGGACCTTTGAGATAAATTTTACATTAGTTTATCTCTCAAATTGAATATTACATGATTCTGTATTTAATGTCATGGGATTAGCTGTTAGCCATGCATCTGCCAAGATATTTCCACCATCATGGTGTCAAAACTCAAAATTGGTGATTAATAAAGTGAAGTAAGTGAAAGGGGAGCAGCAAGTTATTTGAAATGATGGCCATGATATATGAATATGATTAGCTTTTTCTTAAAGAATATTTATATGATTATATGAATGCAAAAAGGCAATGCAGTATTTTAGTCTTTCTCTAGTCACTGGAACACTCGGAAGCAGATGGACTGTGTGACTGATGATTCAATAATTGCACTCATTAAAAATGTTCACGCTTTTAATCTTTCCCCCCTCACATTCTGTGAGGAGCTGAGGAATGAAATGGTTTTGTCATTGTCAGCAGATAGATAATTGAGTTTGCTTTGATTTCCTGGGGTGCCCCTTCCCCATCCCCATGCTGTTGGATTGACATCTCCAGAAGCGTAGCAGAACATATGAATCAGACCCAACTGTCTTAAAGGAGAAAAACATGATGGAAATACTTCTTTCTCCCTCTCACTATTCACTTGTGTGCACTCAGCCAGCAACCTACCTTGGTAGAAGACAGCATTTGCTTTTTTGCCAGATTACCTCCCCCTGATACAGTTTCCTACCTGTGGCGCTCAAGGAAAAGGAAGATAATTCTGCCTTAAACTTATGCACAGAATACTTCTCCTGTTTATTGTTGTGAACTACAATAAAGATGATAGAGGGGAGAGGGTGTCCAGCTGTGCAAGTGCCTGATGCCTGGTGTTACAACAACATGAAATCAACATAATCTCACAAAACACCAAGGAAAAATGGCAGGGGAAAAGTGGTGAAAAAAGAGCTATCATGCTTTCTCTGAAAACAAGGCTAAAAATATCTCCCAGCTCTGCTGAAAAGGTGCGTCTTTTTGTTTCTGCCAGTAGGATTTAAGTATAGAGTTTTCATTTAAATTTGAATCATGCAATAGCAAAACATTCTCCAAATGAGACATTGTATCCACTCAGTCTACCTACTCTATTGTCTGGGCACCCATTTTCCAGATGTTGCTCTGGAAACAAATACAGCAGAAGTTGTGTAATCCGTGGCTTTCTGACAGTTGCCAGCTGCTCCAGGAGACTCTCACACTATCCATCATTTGTATTTTGCAGACCTCTGACTGAAATCAGGGCATCACAGAGTTCAGCCTTGCTCAAACATGACATGACAGAGCCCTTTGCAACTCTGATTAAAGTCTCTGAGGCAGACTTTCATTGCTCCCATGCCTAGGTTTTACTATTCTGTACCTGTAAGCAAAAGAAAAATATTTTTTCTGCCTGGATGTTCTCTTTTTTTGACTTTTCGGGTATGCTCCCGGGGCTCAGCTGCTCCATAAAACAATTATGAACTGCTATTAGAGCACTTACACATCCTGGGCAGACTGCATAAGTGCTTAGACACTTCCACAGCCCTCCCTCCGTGTACACTCTCTCTCAGACGCCTGCCATCTGAAGAATGTAATGAACAGATTTTTACACAAAATACGCAGACCTGAAGTAAGGCGTTAGGTTCTGATATCACCCTTTTCCTCAAATTCACTGCATGCTGTTATTCCTTCTGTCTGTTGGGTACAAGGATTTTTAGGCAATCATGATGTGCAGGTTCTTTTTCATATATTGTTTCAACAATTGAAAAGGATGTCTCTGTCAGAAGAGCAGGACATTTTCATCAACTGCCTTTGTTAACTACCTAGATGGTTCTCCTTGTCCCCGTGCTTGGCAGAAGGTTGCATCTTCATCAATACTTGCTCTGCACCCAAAACACCATCTCTCCTTTTTCTCCCTGCATAAGTGCAGATAAAAATGTTCCAAGTTCTAATGCTCCTTCACCAACAATCTGTTCACAGTCAAAACTGTGAATGTCACTTTACCTTCTCGTCCCAAGATGCACTAGAGAGTGAGGGCTTTATGTACAACACAGTGTATGTGGATTTCACAAACACGAACTGTAAATTATGAAGTGCACATACATTTTCTAAGTCATCACACCATGGCAAATTTAAATGGGCTTGTCATATGGGCAGCAAAACCAAAAGCAGGATAAGAGTGAACACTTGTATAGGGAAGTGATACAATTTGGACATAATTCAATAATTGTACCTTAACTAAACTGTTTAAATTAATATGTACAAGACATTTTTTAGTCTTGTACTCAATAATGTGATCATAGGTGCTTGGGAAAATGGATCCCTCAAGGGTTTTCAAGGAATAAAACCTGCCCATTGAATGGGGAAGTTTCTAAGTGGATGTCACATATAGAGTAGAGCAGGCTATTCTCAGCAGGCTAGTAGTGGGTTTAGGAAATTACTGAAAACTGTCTTGAAGTATAAAATATCATATAATTGGCTACATTCTGATACTGTCTGTGGAAAACTATCAGTTAGAATGCACAGATCTGTTTGAAAGGACAGACCCATTTAGAAATAAGGCTCAGGGTCAATCACACACCATGCAGAGCAACCAAAGCTTCCCAGGAAAACTGCCACAAGATGCAGCTTCAGACTTTTTATCTGAAGCTAAGCATTATGGTTATACAATTTTTTTCATTGATTATGGATGAACTCAAGTTCATGCACTCTGTAATCCCCAAACACCGGAAAACTTTGGATATGGAGCCAGCCAGAGACAGGGCAGTTCAGAGTTACCTCTTATTCCAACAGGGTTATTTACAGACAAATTTCAATCAAAACATTTTTCTGTCAAAGCAGGACATTACCGTTTAGGAGCCAACACAACACATGGCAGGTCTGTATTTTGTTTTGAATGAGTGTCTGATCCCACACTCTTACCCAAATACACTCTACATGTGCACTGACTGGCTCAGTTCTCCAGCATGGGTCCAGGAGCACACCTCCCTGCCATGTATCTAACATGTGTCTTGCAGGATCATTTTGTAGCCAAGGATAAAGTAGATGTCCTAAAAGTAAGCTGGAACTGTAATCATCCATATGCCTGTGATTACCAACCCAACATTCTCCCACATCAGAGAATCTGAGTGCACAGCTCCTGGTCAGTAGAATGGGCCTGTTTGTATCCACTTCTTGGCCCATCCCTCAAAATCTTCAAGTTCTGAAATTTCATGTTTGTGTACTTTTTCTACGTTCCCTATCTCCCCTCCTTTTCTGAGCCATTTGCAAGGTGATGCCTTGCTCACAACAAGCTGTGAAACACACCACAAGATGTCTGCAGGGATATGGGAGAAAGGAGAAGATGGGTAAGATAGACACTGGCTTTTTTTCACTTTAAGAGAGAATGCTAAGACATTGCTCAAGACAATAAATAAACATTGATGCAGTCCTCAGGAATTAAGTATTTAAAGACACTGTTCCTTTATGAATTTAAGCTCTGGAACCTTTTTCTTCTTAAACTGCTGGTGAATCATTGTTCATAATTGGGGTCTGTTTATCATTAAAATTATTTTTGCGCATCATTGCCCCACGTGAAAGAAGGTGATTATATTTTACCACAAACATTCTGACTATTTTGTTGCGTAAATTGGACAGAACTAGAAAAAGAAAAAAACCACAAACAATCAAAATCAGAAACGCTGTCAAAACAGGGAAACACAAAGAAAAATACAAAAGCAGTTCTACTAAAAGCAAGCTCTAAATATGGTGTATGACAGACCAACGCTAATACCATATTGCAGTGCCTCCATGCAGTGTAGGTAATGTGGATAGCTTTCACAGAGGTCTGAGATGTGAATTTCAATACAATGTTCATTTGTAGCATGGAAATCAAAGGATATGTATTTGAAACAGAACTCACCTTTTTATTATTATTTATTATTATTCATTTAAAACTAAATTTACCTTTTCTGAAGCAACTGAGGAGGGCACATCCCCCAAAGCCCTACAATTCAGCTTATCTGCTCAGCCTCCAAGGAAAGCCAGTCAAGTAAGCATTGTTTAGCATGGGTGACCTTTGCTGGGATTCAGCTCCAGAAATCCACAAGATCTACAGAAAAAATGTTTAAGACAGCCTTTAGAGGAGGGTATCTGGTGCATTTTTGGGGTCCAAAGAAATTTTATGGTAACATTTTTGTATAGGATTCATTCTCCCCGTGACAAATAGCAACAATCTTTTTATATAATTTCCTTTAAGTGCTGATGTAGGACTTCATCATTCTCCCTTTTTTTCCCAGCAATATTATGCAACTATAATATAACCCTGCTTTAGGTTAGCCTGCCTCTTAAAAATATCCCTAAACCCAATACAATTTCTCTAACTTTTGCATCTGCTGAGATCAGAGTATTGTCTTCAGGGCTTGTCATTATTTTAGATAGATAAAGAAAAAAATGGCTTGCCTGTGTGGAAAATTTCTGTTGTAACTGATAGCAAATACGCTAAGTCTAATTTGCATATAGATGTCGAAGCTTGCAACAATATACTCCCCTGAGAGAGCTCTTGTTGTTTAACTGTGTACACAGTCTGGCACTACGCTGCCCAGCACCTAATAAAAGCTAAATTAAAACTTCTTTAAAACTCTAAGGCTGTGAATATCTTTAAACTACCAGTTTACATTTGCAGAGAAAGGGCAGAACCATACCAAGCTAAGCCTCATTTAAGTGGAAAAGCAGAGGGTATGGTGGCAAGGGCAAGTGGGAGAAATAACTTTATTTGAGAGTAAACATCAGTCAGATGTACTAATGCTTTAATTCATCAGCCTAGATGAGCTTTATTACAACACTGGGATCAAGCAATACCAAGGAGATAAAAAGCAGTGCTGTGTAAAGGAGAGAGAGATGAGCTGAAGATTATTAACAGGGCTGAGAGAAAAACAGAGACAGAATGGCTGTATAGCAAGGAGACTATAAAATGGAAGGTGGAAAGAGCAGGAGTACAAGTGGAAGATTAAAGTAAATTCTACTTTTTTTCTGTTATCCTATTCTGTTTTATTTGAATTTTCAGTGTTTATCACAGACTGTGCAGTGGAGGAATAATGTGACATTGTACCAAGGGAAAACTAAAGGCTGTCAGGAAAAGAAAAGAAACAATAAGTCTAGTTTCATAATATAATTAAAATATACTATAATAATATTTTTAATGAAAGTGTATATGAAAATATAAAGGAAAAGTAACATAATCTCAGAATTTGAAGTTACACAAATTTTAACTCAGACTAAAGAAAAACCATGATTCATCATAGGATCAAAGAATAGCCTGCTTTGGAAAGGACTAAAGATAACCTAGTCCAATATTGCTACTCTGGGCAGGGATACCTTCCATTAGTCCAAGTTGCTCAGAGCCCTATTCAACCTGGCCTTGGACACTTGGACACTTGGATAATGGGACATCCACAGCTTCCAGTGACAATCTGTTACAGTATCTTATCACACTCTGAGTAAAGAATTTCTTGCTGACACCTGCCATAAACCTCTAAACTTATAGTTTGAAACTGTTCCTCCTCGTTGTGTCACTAACAATCTTTGTAAAAGAGTCACTCTCCCTCTTTCTTCCAAACCAGCTTTTGGTACCAGTGGGCTACTTAAGGTCTACCTCAAAGCCTTCTCTTCTCCAGGCTGAACAACTCCAGCTCTCCCAGCCTGTCTGTCCTGGGTTATGGAATCAAAAATGTGTATTCTATTTTCATCTGCTGGAAGCAGTTGGGGAATTGTCCTTTATTTCTTGTAACTTTGGAAGGAGGGGGATGGGGGGGAGGGGCGGGTGCCTTTTGGGTAATGGGCCATCAACAGACTATACCCCCGGACTATACCCGCTCCCCCCAGAGCCCCATCTGCATGCATGGTCCTATTGTGGGATGCCCTGCCCAGTGGGGGGAGTCTACAATTGCTGCTGGGAAAACTGAGCCGGCCGGGGACAGATTTCACTTGCTTCACCCCGATTCCTGGGAGGAAGACGGCACCCCATCTCATCTTCACCAGACCCCATCTCATCATCGCCGGACCCCATCTCACCATCACCTCACCCCTGGACCCCTCCTCATCACCCCTAGACTCCTCCTCATCACTCCTAGACCCTTCCTCATCACTCCTAGACCCTTTTTGGCTACAGGATCGTCCCTGCTCCAACAGAGCCACGTCTGTCACCCCAGGAGGACTCACTTCTGGACTGCTTCCAACACCCTGACTAACAGGGTGCCAGGTGGCAGCTCTGATTCTGTCAGGGCTTTCCCAAATTGTTGTTGTTTGTTTGCTGGTTTGGTGGGGTAGTTTTGTTTCCTATCACATTTGTATTATTGATATTCCTAGTAAAGAACTGTTATTCCTATTCCCAAATCTTTGCCTGAGAGCCCTTAATTGAAAATTTATAATTTGGCAGGGGTGGGGGGTTTGCATTCTCTATTCTAAGGGAAACCCCAGTTTCCCTGGCAGATACCTGTCTTGTCAAACCAAGACACTGTCTTCACAGGAGAGGTGGTCCAGCCCTCTGATCATCTTCATGGCCCTTTTCTGGACCTGCCCCAAGAGGTCTGCATCTCTTGTTGTTGGGACTTCAGACCTGGATGCAGCACTCCAGATCGAAACTCAAAACTCAGAGCAGATAACCAGAATAATTTCTCTTGACTGGCTGGTCACACTTCTTTTGGAGCAATCCAGCATGCAGTTTTCCTTCTGGGTTGTGAGTTCACTTTTGGCTCATGTGGTGTTTGTAAAAATTCAGTGGTGAGCTTAAAACCATTCCCTTTAGATAGCAAAATCAGGATGGCAGAGGGCCCTGGTGTAGGGCTGAGAGAGAACAAAAAGAAACAATGTGACAACTGAGTTCATAGGGTTTAATGCCCTCCCCAGATCTGGCAAACCATGGAGAGCAGAGGCAAAGCAAAAACCTGGAAACCTATTTCATTTGAGCAAGGAATTGTGCTCCTGGTACGCTGGCTCGCCATGATGGGGGATGCTGGTGGTGTGGGAATTGGAACAGCTCTCCAAAGCAGGGACCCCAGCCCTGTCCCCCATCCTTTCTCCAGCCCTGGCCAAGAGAGAGTCACATTCTTCTGCTTCCAGATCCTTTGTCTTTCCTGAGAAAACCATATCTCCCCCTGCCCCATGCAGTGATGCAGACTGCATTGAATATTCAATAATAAAACTCCACTCTCCTCCTTTGCTACAGCTCAGATTCAGCTTTTCATCTAGAAGAAGTCCCAAGTCTTTCTCTGCAGGACCACTCTCCATGAGGTCTTCTCCCAGTCTGTAGCCATGTCTGGGATTGCCCCAACCCAGGTGCAGCATCTTGCTCTTGGACTTGTTGAACTTCGTGAGGCTCTCATAGATCACCTTTTTAAGCTTGTCCAGGTCCTTGTGGATAGCTTTGCTTCCTTAATATGAAAAGATTTTTATTTCTATGAGGGGCAGAAGCAGAACAAAAAAGGACATGATGGACCACACTGTCTGATATCTCTAGATTCAGATTCTGTCAGCAGGATACAACAGTTCCCACTGACACTGAACAAATTACACACATTTCAAAGAATTCTTCTACCCCAAATTTTAATTCAGTTCTCCCAATGCCTGTTAAAATGAATAATGTCCTGTGAACTTCTGTCTGAACAGCAGCATCCAGTGGGACTTGGAACATGAAGAGATATGATATCTCTCCATGTTGTTCTCCATATGACTCTTCCTGCCTGAAGGACAGAAAGAGGATGCTACTGAGGTTTGCTTCTACAGCCTTGTCCAACCAGGGAACAAAGAATGGAGACTTTCCTAGATGTATGATTGCCCTTTATCTCATAAACTAATAATGCAGTTAATATAAGCATGTAACCCCATTCTCTCATTGCTTTTAGAGAATATTCTTCCTCTGGTCCTGTCTTCCATTCTATGACTCCTTACTACCCAGTGACAGGGACCATCTGGATGAAACTAATGTTCTTATCACTTGCTTTAATTTGTATTCATACAAGCTTTGCAATTGGAATTTCATTTTTATACCTACATAAAATTGAAATTGTGTTCTTACTATTCCTTTCACTTACCATTCTCATGTTTAAAAAGAAGTATTTGCCCCTCAATCATTTTCATTCAGATTTACAGTTCTGGTAGCATAATGCTATCTATCATGCTTCTGCTTATCTCCATAGAGTCTGAATTATTTCAAAAAATAGTGTTTTTTGGCTAGTGTCTATAAAGTTCTCTTAATAATTTCATCAAGCATGTGAAGAAATGATGAAATTAGCATTAATAATAACATACTCTAAAAGAACAAGGAGATTTGCCTACAGCTTCTGCCTAGAGGCATTTTGATAGAAAGGCTATGATACTATCCAGATTTTGCAAGTTTTAGGAGCTATAGGGAAGGGAATAAAGCTTCTATCAGGGACTGAGGGCCAGATTCACCTCAATTAATCTCTGTACATGTGTATGCATTTCTTTGGTATAAACCTTGGGTCCACTTTTGACTCAGATCTCTGAATCTCAGTGTTCTGGTTCACATCACGAAGCTGATATAAAGGACACAAACTTTCTTTCTTTCAGGCATGGCTAAAACAGAAGTGGTGTTCAGGAACACACCAAATCTGTTCAAGTTTCTGATGGACAATGGAAACACTGGACCAGGCAGCAGGGAGGCTGAAATAAATTCTCCTGGTATACTTGTTGCATGGGCATTGAATCCTCTTCAGTGGCTGTTGTGTGCTCTAGATGTGCTCCTACAGGGCTGCACTACACACAAATAACAGCCATCACATGCATCCATTGAAACAAAGCCGAGCTCTGAACATGATAGCTGCCAAAAACATTGATGGTCCTTGCAGGAAGATCCAAGTCATTATCTCCCTGGCCTTTTGACAAATAACAGACACAAAGTAATGAATCATTTATTTACTCCTCTAAAGCAGTTTTATTTTGACTTTATTTAATCATGTAAAAACTAAATCTGTTTTTCCCTCCAGTGCACTAAGTATGCAGTCTCTTATAGATTGCATAATGTGCTAATTTGGGATCATATTAGTCAAAGAAGTCTGTATGTTTTTCTATTTGCAGAGTGTGCTGACCTTGAGGAAATTTATTTTAACCCTGATGAATTTGTTGGTTTGAGGATAATTCATGGGCATCAGAAGGTTCACAGATAAAAATGTTGTTTTGACCTTCAAAGTGCTCATCACTAACATGTCATTATGCAAGTTGGAACTTTTCAATCCCTTCAAAATGCATCACCTAAGAATATCCTTTTTGCTTGTCACTCTATATTATTCCTATCTGAATGTCTTTATCATCTCCTCATTTTCAGTAGCATCATATGCAAATGTCTCATTTGCACCTTCAATGTCCTTCACAACTATAATCTTTCTGTTTAATCAAATTTTTTTGCTTTTCCCTTCAGGTCTATGGTGGTAAGCCCCTGCGTGACTGAGTATTCAATGGATCACAACTCTGTTCTTCAGTTCATAATAGTCTCCTTTTCTCTCTTCTGGTATTAGTTCCTGTAGCAAACCACACCAGATAGCATTCTGCTTACAGTCCCTGCAAATATACATCATAGTTCCATGGTCTGCAAGGAATCAGACTAGGAATCACCTGGTCTAACTAGGTGAGCTCAGTGTGACAGAGATTGAATTTATTTATTTATTTCAAGGAAAATAAACTCATTTGGACTGTATCAAAACTGTACAGAACTATTCAGATTTGTTCTTGCCACGTTTTCTCCTTCATGCCTGCTGTTCACAGTGATAGCTTATGGTCTCTTTGTTTCACACTAACATTGCATGTTCTTTGGGATTAAGATTTTGTTTGTAACAGTTCTCATCAAACAGTACAGACAGCCTCTCTATGCAGAGCTGTCAATTCAGCAGTAAACCATTTATTGAACTGTATGAACTCCAATTCTTGGTTTGTCCAGATAGGTTAATCACACTGGATTGTTGACACATCATTTCCTGAATAAAATGTAAGCATTAATCTCTGACTGTAATGCTCCAAAAAGTCTTAGAACATTGTATTTGTTTACATCTATGCTCTTCCATCCTGGAAGAAGGTGACATGTTCTTAGGAAGCCCAGCCTCTGACAAATGGCACTTGAATAAAAAGTGGGCACTTAATGATGCTAGAATGGCAGAAGTTTGATTATTTAATAAAGAATGAGGATGTCTGAGAAGAAAAAATTGCATATAGACACATATTTTTCTTGCCAGCAGTCCAGAAAGCCTTTCTTGTTGTCTTTATATAGAAAACGGAAAATTTTCAGAATGGGTGAAGGGCATCCTCAAACAGCACCTATTTTGTCAAGCTCTTTGTATAGGTTTTTTAAACTCCCCCTTCTTCTGTCAATAATAATTACTTTTTTAAAAACCTATCAAGAAAATTGAGTTGGAGAAAAAGTAACTAGTTGATAGAAGAAATAGTCAAAATTGTCCTGTCCTTTGGTATTATATTGGTTTGTTGAAAGAATTGGCAGAATGATGAATTTTGTCCAAAAAGAAAAGTTAGTTTTACCCATTTGCATGTTAGCACTTTGCTAGATTACATATGTGGATAAAAGCAAGAATGTATTTTTTCAGTCAAACAAGTTTGCTCTGAATTAAAATACTGCTCTTCTGAAGTGTTATAAAGTTTATCAAAGTGATTTTTATAAAAGGAATTATATTTACACATTTGTCTTTGCGTTTTCTTTTATTGCAATTCTTCATATTTTAAGTTCTCTGTGTGAGTTCTCAAGCACAACCTAGAGTCTACCATTTAAAAAAACATAAGCAAAGGAAGCTACAGAATCAAAGTAATTTCTATTAGCATTAAGAAGAGCACCTTCATCTGGATTTAGTTGCAAAACTGTTAGATTAATTCATATTTGATGATTGATATAAATTGAATTCACTCATTTAAATGAAATGGATTGAAACCACATGTGAACACCTGTATTTGGGAAAACTATGTAGGAATTATTTTATATTAAAGAATAATGGTAAATGGACAGCATATGAACCTTTTTTTACATGCTGATACTGTTGTATTTAGGTCTTTTGCAGTCAATGTATTGAAATAAAAGTGACACCTTCTTCAATCTATTTTAGGAATAGAGGGTTAAGGCAAAGTTAAGAAAGCATTTGGCTGGGTCAAGAAGAATGGTCGCTCATTTCTCCCAAAACCAGAAGCCTATGTTAAGGAAAATCCACTAAAGTCTGAATCAAGTCACGCAGACCTTCCATAATACCTGCATAACATAATAGCAGAGATGAAGGGGTTTTGAAGATAAAGGGTCCTTCCTATGGAAAAAAAACAACACGTTTTTTTCTTCATCTCAGGGATAGTACAAAAGGAATTGCTAAATTCTTTTCTCACTAAAATCTTGTGATAAACCTGAACTGTAAAGTATATGTAAAAAGAAATGAGGAAGCGTCTTGGTTTTGAAGTGCAGGTATCTGCCAGGGAAAGCTGGAGTTTCCCTTGGAACGGAGAATGTAAAACCCTCACCCCCTCCAAATTATAATTTTGCAATTAAGGGCTTTCAGGCAAAGATTTGGGAATAGGAATAACAGTTCTTCATTAGGAATATTAACAATACAAATCTAGTAGGAAAAACCCCAAACAAACAAGCAACAATCCTAGAAACCCTGACAGAGTCAGAGCTACAACCTGGTACCCTGTTGGTCAGGCTGTTGGAAGCAGTCCAAAAGTAAGTCCTCCTGGAGTGGCAGATGTGGTTCTGTTGGAGCAGAGATGATCCTGAGAGAAAAGGGTTACTGATGGTGGGAAGGGACCAGTCTTCCTCCTGGAACCAGATACCTTGTGTTCCTACGTCTCAGTTTTTATCCAGGTAGGAATGGTTGGCTCTCCCCCGCACTGGGTGGAGCATCTCACAATAGGATGATGGAATGTGTCATGTCCTTAGTGAGCCTTAATGGCCCATCAGCAGAAAATATCCCCCTGGAGGGAGGACGGGCAGTGAGAGAGATAAGAAACACTGCCCTACCTGGTTTCAACAGCTGGCCCATTATCAGAAGGCACCCGCCCTCCTCCTCCCAGAGTTAACAAGACATAAAGAAAAACATCTCCCTAACTGCTTTCAACAGATGAAATAGAATACACATTTTTGGTTCCATAACCCAAGACAGGAAGTCAAGATACGAGAAACAGTGAGTTATCTTCATGTTATGTCAACTGGGTTACAGAATCATGGGATAATTTAAGTCCAACCTTTGTCCAAACACCACCTTGCTAATTAAATCATAGCATTGGGTGCCATGCCAAGTTTTTCCTTGAACACCTCCAGGGATGATGACTCCACCACGTCCCTGTCCATTTCAATGTTTAGCAACCCTTTCCATGAAGATGTTGTTCCTGGTGTCCAACCTGAACCATCCCTGACAGAGCTCGAGGCTATGTCCTCTTCTCTTGTCCTATTGTCAGTTGCCTGGGAGAAGAGACCGACGCTCATCTGGTTACACCTTCCTTTCAGGCAGTTTTAAAGAGTGATAAGATCCTTCCTGAGCCTCCTCCTCTCCAGGCTAAACATCCCCAGCTCCATCAGCCAGTTTTCATAGGACTTACACTCTACACCTTACACCAGCTCCATTGCACTTCTCTGAACAGGTTTCAGCACTTCAATGTCTTTCTTGTAGTGAGGGCTCCAGAACAGAACACAGGATTTGAGCTGTGGCCTCACCAGTGCCAAGTATGGGGGAAACAATCCCTGCCCTGGTGCTGCTGGCCACACTATTGCTGGTACAGGCCAGGATGCCACTGGCCTTCTTGGCCACCTGGGCATGCGCTAGCTTGTGTTCAGCTGCTGTCACCAGCACTGGTGACCAGGTCCTTTTCCTCCAGAGAGTTTTCTCCCAGCCTCTAGTGCTGCCTGATGTTGTGGCTGAAGTGCAGAGCCTTGACCTTGTTGAGCCTCATAGATGGTCTTGGTCCATCAATCCAGCCTGTCCAGATCCCTCTGCAGAGCCCTCCTACACTCCAACTGATCAACACTCCCACCCTACCTGGTGTTGTCCATGAATCCGTGAATTTACTGAGGGTACATTTGATCCCCTCATCAAGATCATCAGTGAAGGCATTAGACAGAACTGGGCCCAGCACAGATTCCTGGGGGACACCACTAGTGACCAGCCACCTACTGGGTTGTGGCAGCATTCACCTCCACTCTCTGGGCCTGCCATGCAGCCAGCTCTTAGCCCAGCAAAAGGGTGCTCCTGTCCATGGGCTGCTAGCTTGTCCAGGAGTATGCTGTGGGAGACATTGTCAAAGGCCTTGCTGAAGTTCAGGCAGACAACATCCACAGCCTTCCCCATGTCTACCAGGTGGGTCACCTGGTCATGAAAGGAGATCAGGTTGGCCAGGCAGGACCTGCCCTTCCTCAGTCCATACTGGCAGTGCCTGATCCCTTGGCCATCTGATATGTGCTGTCTGATTTCACTCAAGATGATCTGTTCCATAACCCTGCCAGTCACCAAGGTCAGGCTGAAATACCTGTGTTTTCCAGGATCTTCTCTGGATATGAAGAAGATGGAGAATGGGAGAACTCCCAGAGATGAGGAACAACTAAATTATACCACCCAATTCAAAAGAAATCTGATGGAAAATAAGGATTTCTGCCCCATGATAAAATTAAAACTAATTTTGAGCAATGAGTAGTGATAATTCATGGAAAGGAAACCCAGCACTCGGATAGCAATCCCAGATTTCATGAGGGAGTGTCAAAAATACCGGTTCTTGCCAAAATGAAAGGCAGGTTTGTCACAGAAATGGAGTCACTGGAAAACACACACTTTGTGCACGCATGGTAGAGTTGCCCAGATCTTGGATAATGGGCATTTGGATCCCTGGCTTTCTGACAATCTTAAGGAAAGACAGACAAAAACTTAACTCATAGCAGATTGTCTAAAGAATTGGGCAAATGAAAGTGAAACTGGAAAGTTTGTCAAAAGAAGTCGTACTGTTCTGAAAACCTTTCAATTTCCACAGGACAGTCTTCCCTATGTCCAAAAAATCAGAAAGATTCAGAAAGTCCCAATAAGCTCTATTTGTGAGAATTTATTCAGTAGTGGTATTGAGATCATCTCTGAACATGCAAACCATTCTGGGTTTATATTATTTCTATGAACAAGAAAAGCATATTTTCAAATGTATAGAGGAGAGAGAGAGCAAAGCACACAGGAAAATTACAAAGAGGATTTTCCTGAATTTTCTAACAGAGTAATCTATTAATAATACTTTAGATAAGATCATATGATGTTATACAATGTGCAAGTCCTAGTGTTTAGATAATTAAAGGAACATTTTAAAAATGCATTCTGGCTAGCAGCAAGGGATTATGCATGGATTGGTTTTAATCTTTGAAAGACCAGATATAAAAAAAAGATTAATCTTACTATTGCTTGTATTTAACCTCATATAGAATTTAAACTGAATTTTTTTTCATCTAAAAACATACAAATACCTTCTATATCAAACAATTCATTTCTTTCCAGTACTATGATAGCAAAGCAGAAAAAATTCTTATTTACTAAAAGAATCAGCAGTTTTCTGGAGGCTTGCTCAGATTCCTCTCATCAGGAACTATGTCTAATTCAGATTAAAATGCCACCGATTTCCCTGTAGGATCTCAGAGACTCTCAAAGGCCTGTTCCTGCAGGGAATTTCTCTTGGTGCTACTCACCATAGCACATTAAAATGGTGCACACATTCTAAATTAAATAATTAAACATAGTTATGCAAGTTAAGGAAAACACTTAAAGGATTGTACATCGATCAAACTTTTAACAGCTCTACCTTTTAACAGTTCACCACATCACACTATGTTTATACAAAGTGTAATAAATAGCAGGTATGATACAACTCACACAGGAAAGATGTGCATAAAAATGGAAGCACAGGGAAGAAGATATGTTCTTCATCCTTAAAATAATTGAAAGCATACAAGAACAGCTAGGAAAGGATTACAGCGTAATAGAACATGAGATCTAGTTTTAAATCAAACATCCTGTTGCACCCCTAAGTATCTAACATTTCTCTGCTATTTTTTTTAAAAGAGATTATTTTTTCCTTGTAATTATATGCACCATAATTATGAGCTGTTGGCTTTTGACCACTGAAGTAAATTTACTGAAGTAAATCCTGCCCAGAAGCAGTAACAAAAGGAAGAAAAAAAATTAAAATGCATGGACATCCACTACTCTTGGTTTTATAGGGCCCCTACAAGACAGCCTTAAAAGTAATCTTTGTCATCTCCTCCTTCAATTTGCATAAGTAATTGATAAGTGTTTAAGAGTAAGTGCTGACAAAAACAAGCTCAGTGTGTGATGGACTGAGCCAATTCTCTTGCTTCAACTTTCACTAAATTTTAGAAATATTTTTGAAAGAATGATTATTTATTTAAAGAGTTTATGACCCTGAGGTTAACAGACCTGTCTCAAGAGTTATGTTCCTGCAGGTGACAAAACTTCCAGTGATGAACACAGAGCAGGAGACTAAGCTTTCAGTGTAGACAGGGGAAGTTTGGGGCATACATTTCCATTGGAGAACACTGTGAACTCCATCCTAGAAAATACACAGAACCTCTGTCTGAATTAATTCTTACCAAGCAACATAATGGGCTGCAAAGAAATGACATAAAAAAGACTACTGGCCTGCCACAACCCATGGAGGAGAAAGGACCGTGTCAAGGCTGCTGCAGTAATCCACAGTTGCAGGTTTGGTATGGATACCTTCAGTCAACCCTATCAAATTTATCAAAAAATCATTTTGTTTTGTTATTTAAACTTCTGTCTTTATCAGAGCTGTCTAGTCAGTGTACCCTCATTTCAGAGTCACCCATGCCACTGATAATTCCTCTTCGCCCAATGGAGAGGAGAGGAGATAATTCAAATGAGGGATTAAATTATCTGTAAATAAAGTAACTTGACTTTCAGAAGTCTAGTTTTGCAGAAGAAAAATCATAATAACATTGAATTTGAAGATGCTATCTTCATAAACAAGAGCTGAAGTGATAATTTTATCTTTCCATCTGACATTATTTTTCACAATATTTAAGTCAAGACATAGTGCCTTAGATTACTACTAACCTGCTGTGATTACCAGACACAGTGAATTTAAAATGATTTCATCACCTCAGTGGGAACTGAGTGAACATTTGTTTAGTTGAATTTGGGCAGATTCATATCCCAGGATTTTGCCCTTGAATTTCAGTGAAAAATATGGATAAGAAATAGGCAAATAAAAATTTTCATAATGACAATAATCTGCAAGAATAAGGCAGAAGCATATGGCTTCAAAAATTTATGAAAAATCTAAAACCAGAATCTTTTCTTTTTTTCTTAGTTTGCCATTTGCAACCATCCCTGCTTTATTCTCTTACATTGCAACAGAAATTCTTCTGCAAGTATTCCTTCCACTCATTACATCACAGGCTATGGTGTACCAAAATATATAACAAACCCAAATCCTACTAGTCCTTCCCTTAGCCCGTATTATTGGCAACTTGATGCTTGTGTAAGAGACGGAGAAGTGAGGAAGGCATAAGATATAAAATAATTACTTTTATTCATTGTCCTGTCTTTGGACTGTGTATACCTAACCTCCTCAGAAACAGTGTCATTCCTGTATTTGAGGGCATGCCGCTTTCAAACACACAAAATTACATGGAAAAAAAATGTAGTAAGTCTGCACACTGATACATTTGCACTAGGGAAAATATGTGGTTGTTCAGGGAGAGCAAAATCTGCTACCAGTTAGTTGCTAACTGAGGCTGCTGGGATGCAAAAAACAGTTGAAGGCACAATGGAGGCTGCTTTTCAGTACTTGTACTGGTTACTTCTGTGTCCGGAATACAACCATCCTGATACATTAGCCACAGAAAAAAATGGAAGGGTTATAAGTCAGCATGAAATGGCTTCTGTGAACATCTGCTGTAAGCTGGCTGTGTGGCAGTAGATGAATGTGAACTCTTGGAATTAATCAAGCAGGGCATGACCTTACTGAAACATTTATGAAAAAGCAGTTCCACACCATGGCAACAGTCTCTCTCTCTCTCTCTGAGATGCAGAGGGTGTCTCTTCACCAACCCCAGCTTCCACACTTCTCTGGAGAACAAAGGGGACAAGGAGTGCTATTGATGTAATTGTTTTTGTGAACTGCACTTTCTAGCATTGGGGCTGGTGAATACCTGCTTTTCTTGATAGTCTGTAAGCAGCTGTGTAGAGGTCTCACAGTGTACTCTATAAATTTGCTGAGGTACAGGCTTCATTTTAGTGACAGCAAAAAAGAGAAAATTCTACACTTTACTAAGTTAGTGTCAAACAGAACCATTTTACAAGAGCACTCTGTGTGTTGTGCTGTTCTCCATTTCACTTCACTCATAGTATAATTTTCTGTGCTTTCTGGAAGCCAGCAGATCCCCATGAAAGGCAGGATTGAGGTGATATCTGTGCCAAGCAAGAACCTTTTGGGCTGTGCTAGAGGGAGGTCATAAAATTCTTCATATTAGATCCTCATTTTCCCATGTATGAAACTCACACCCTCATTAGAGATCTTGTCAAATGTTAAACTTGTTTGCACAGTCACTGATTTTGTTTTCACAGCAGCTTTAGGTATTGTTGATAACTACTCTTCATTAGTAAATGAAGGATGTTACCTATCTCTGCCACAGGACATGAAATGTTACTCTTGGCTCTCCATGTGAGCTTATCACTATATTTTCCAACTTTCCAAAATTACCTACCTACTGTGCTTCATGTTATACATTTATTTTGTACCATGTCACTATTTTCATCTAGAAATTGAAAGAGGAGTGACAGGTCAATTGGCACTTGCCTCAAACATCCAAGTAACAGTATCCATTAAAAGCTAGCTAAATTATTGGGGTGTGAAGAGCTGTAAAAAACAAGACACTTCATCTTTTACTGGAAAAAAACATACTAAAATGTTATGTACATAGCTAGAACAATAAATATTGATTGTTTAAAAGTAAACCTCTCAAAAAAAAAAAAATACAAATAGTCTAGTTCATGATGGTGTTTAAATGCATGTTTTCATACTTAATCAGGTTAACCACTGTCCAATTGTCTGTTTTGTGACTATTAATCACTGTCAAGTCATGCTTTATTTGTCCTCCTCCAAAACGTCACTCTTTCTTTCAGAACACTAAGCAAAGAGAGAATAAAATTATAGATTCATATTTCTACCTCAGGGTTTTGTACACCTTTTGAATAATGTAGGCAAAATGTTTCAGTAGAAATAGTCACCATACATTTTCTCCTTTACTCCTCTTTTCCAGTCTCCATATTTTAGCCTACTGAAAATAAAAGGTACAAAAGTAAGTTTTAAAAAATTGCTGTCTTAAACTTGAAATAGTTGTCACATACCCACTCTGTTCCCTACTTACAAATGCAATAAAATATCCTATCTGAACTATAAAATAAATAACACAAACATGTGGAACTTGCCTGGTTAATTTGTTTCACCTAAAATGACTAAACTCGGCCTTTCCCTCAGTAAGAACATTAAAAATGTTTCTCCCCTCTATCCAACCTCTTCTTGTCACACAATGTGAAAAGCCGGGTATTAGAACTCTGCTGTGTGGATACCTATTGCAGTTAGTCATCAATTACACTGTTAGTTTCTGCATAAAACAAAGGACTGACTTCTGGCAAGGGACTGGCAAGAGACCCAGTGGTTTACTGAAACCTTAATCACCCTTATCGTTTCATAACAAAGCATTTGACACTTTTGTGCAGGACTGTGAGAAACTGAAATGTTATGGTTCATGGTTTAAACATTGTTAAAAATCACCAAAGTACTTTTGTGAACAGTAGCAAACTGTAAAAAGAAGCAACTGCTCATCTGCGACCACCAAAGCCCACTCATCCCCAAATATGCCTCCTGATGGGAACCAGACTGTGAGTTACTGGACTGCGAATTAAGCCACCTGCCAGAATCTTGAGATAAGATAAAGGTGGTAAATTATTGTCCAATTATCTCAGGTCTAAGAAGAAGTAAACAAGCCTGGAGGGAGAAGAATGTATCCACAAAGAAAGGCATTCTATGCAGCTGTGTGGAAAGTCCTCTCTTTCTGTGTTGGGCAGGGGTGGCCACAGCCAACAGGCGCATCTGCTGAGGCCGTGTTTGCACCCCACCCTTGAGGGAGAGCTGTAACCCTGCAGGACGACATGGTGCCTCTTATCATGCTAACTGCACTCCTTTACACAACTCACTCAGGTGTAAAACTCCCTTCCTACCCCTCGGGAAGGTCAGATGGGGTTTTACCCCAATGTGAAGCAGTTGTCAGGTCTTCAAAGGTGTCATAAACAATCAAAGACCCTCAAAGCACACCCAGACTCATTTCTGGGGCCTTCCACCAGTAGTCCGCAAGTGATCAAAAGGTAGTGTAAAACTCCTCTGCCCAGGGGAGGCACCCGGGCATTCTGACTGAGCCTGAGCACATTTTAAGCCATTGGACATTGTGTTTCAGGGGCTTTCCCCACACCAAACAGGACAAAACTGCAACCACTGCTTTGAACAACAGGCACTGAAATTGCAACAACCAAGTCTTGTCACGAGGTACACAGGTGGCGACATTTTTTTACTCTTACTCCTTCTCTTTCTTTTGCATGTACGTTTTTTAAAGTGATATTTTTAAGCTTTCATATGGCCGTATTACTATAGATAATAATAAGAACCAAAATGGCTACTACATACTTGCTTTCCATTGCAACCAGATTGTTCTAAAGTAAGATCGAGAGAGAGATATTTTTTTACAAACACCAATCAACCAATCATTGGTATCATTTCACTGAATAGTACACCCCAAGGGATCTATTAACAAGAACCTGGATTACCCTTGCCTCTAACAAGGATACCTCCAGCAATAACATTTTAGACAGTCTGGACAACTCTCTTTGCTGTCTGTAACCAAATGATCAGCACTGTTTTTATAATTAAATACTCTTGACAAAAACCATGAGGGAATTACAGCTATCACAGCTAGTAGAGTAGCTCTTTCTGCAGAATCAACCAAATTATCTAAGCCATTTTAAATAATTGGTAGAAGCTTTTCCTGTGGTTGCATGAGTTGACAGATGCCTTCTACATAATTTGAAATAATTGATAGATATGGATCCTGTATGTGCTGGAGAGGCCACATAAAACTGGAGGTGATTTGAATTGCAAACATCTGGCTGAATGAGAGATTAAGAATCTCCTCTGAACCAACTGAAGATGTTATGTTATGTAAGGACCCTTGCATTGAAAACTCCATTCACCGTCTACATAGGGTCCTATCACTTTGAAACATTTAGAAAGAAAGAAGGAAATATAGACTTATCACCTTTCACAATATTACATTTCACTCTTCTAAACTCTTTTAAATGTGCATTTAAACCAGAATGAATCAATATTTAATGATCCCATAAATTGAGACTAAAAAGAAAATACAGAAATACAGAATTATCCTCTGCAAAAAATATAGCTCAATAAATCAAGGATTTTCTTTTCAACAAGAAACACTATCTGCTAAAGTTTGTACAGTAAAAAATATCCCAAATAGGTGGAGCCAAAATCCTAAGAAGTTCTTAGGAACTTAGAATCTTCTTAGGAACAGAAGTTATTAGGGAGTATTTTCATAGAATACTCTACCTAGAATGACACCTTATGATTATACCGTAATTTTAAGAAATCAGATGTAACAGGAAGTTTACCATGCTTCTGCTCCATCCTGAATATGAGAATCAAATCTACATCCATATCTCTTGTTATGTTTGAAATAGTATACTCTGTGTAATCATCCATTCTTGCTAAAAAGATATGAAGGGAGCTTTCTTTCTGCTGGACATAAAAAATACTGAAAATTAAAATGTTTTTCAGGAATATACTAATTTCCATTTTAAAGGAAAATGTAAATGTACTGTTGTTCTTTTGTGTTTAATTCATCAGTATCAAAATATTTTATTAGGACTCCTTTGAATGACTACACCAAATTATTTTGGTTTAATTCTCTTGTCTCTTTTCATTTCTACATAGGATCATTGAGTTTCAAAATTCTGCATATTGGAATGGATAACAAAATTTAAAATATTTTCTGAATTTGAAATGATGTTAAAGATTTCTTTTCATTTTAAGAAAGTTTTTGTTTCCTTTTCCTTTATTCGTTAAAAAAACCCAAACAAACCCAAATTCTGGAAGCTCTTTCTCTTACTGTCTTTCTCAGTCTCTCAATTTATTTTTTCATGTTGTTGTCAACATGAATGAGAAAAGTCAGCTGAAAATGTCCCATTTATCTAAAAATGTCATAGAAATCACAATGTCTTCTTTGGCTTCAGTGAAGCATCACAACCTTCTATGAATGATCTGCTTTTCTTTACCCATGACATAAAGTCAGTATTACCTTTAGATACTCTTCCAAATTCTCTATCAGCAAGGAATAACTCACATAGTTGAAGCAAAATAAAATATTTCCATAACTTCAAAATAATTGAAGGGCAATTAAAAAAAAAATCTATAAAAACAATGACTTTTTCTGCCTGAGAGGAAATACAAAGAGGAACAATTTCCCAAGTAGAGGATTTTTATGTTCTTAGCAGATTCAAAAAATATTTACTGACAGACCACTAGTGTAAGAGGTTGTCACACAATATTATGGGAAGAAGAGATTTCTTGTTGTCTTGGAAAACTACAAGTAAGTAGCAAATTTTATTTAGCTCTGACAGAGGGTGTAAATGTAAGGCAAGAGAAGACTCAAAGCACAGAAAGTTTCTGTTCTTTACTAACAATAACATAAGTAAGAACAGGAAGACTTTGGACACCAGCATTCCCTTCATTTCTTGTGGTTTTTTTACCTATGCTGGAACAGGGTCTCATGAGATCATTTCACCATTTGAACAACAGGGGAAATCATGGTCACATCATATTTCATGACAAAAAAGTACACAAAATAACACCTTTTACACTCTCTAAATGTGCATTTAAACCAGAAGTGAATCAATATTTTATGATCCCACACAATGAGACTAAAAAATCTTTCTCTCCAGCATGCTTGACCTAAAGAGAAGAAATGAAAAATGGTTTCTAGCTTATCTCTGCTTGCCTACCATACTAACACTGTACCTGAAAAATTGATAAAACTTAATACATGCATGAAAGTCAGAACCTGGATTGAAGAAAAAGAATCATTCATTATTCTATAAACAGCATCGCCAGTTCTTCCATGGACAATCATCGGTAGCAATTGTTGCTATATGAAATGTGTCCTTGAACTGACAAAAGTAACTTGATAGGCTAAAATCTCAACATTCTGTGAAACTTTATAGCCTGAATAAGATGAATTATCCTCATTCTGGTTTATTTTCAGATTACCTTTTTTTCACTAGTGCAAGCCATTAGTCCTTAGGTTCATTATTTCTACATACATGTCATCGTTCATTGTTTTACAAAACACAGAAACTCTTCAAACATCATTTAACCCTCTTCTAATCCCAAGCAAAATGTGTGTGTATGCATGTATCTTATTCAACTTAGACTTTATGTTTTACAAAATCTTAAGAAGCAGCCATGATCAGAAAACACAAACTGTGTTTATTGAACTTGATAGTAAAAAAAATATATATATGTACGCACATTTACATTTAGATATAAATCTAAAGTGAAACCTTTAGCTAAGGGATGCTTACAAATATGTTGTAACAACGGGAAAAATGTGGGAAAAAAGTGTGCCCTCAACCCCAAAACTTTTCTCAGCATGCCTGACAGCTAGCATGGAACAGATATGAAATTTCTATCCAGGAATTCTCAAGATCCTGTTAAAATTACTGAGCGTCATTGGTTAACACCAGCCAGAAACTAAACCCCACACAGTCCCTTCCTCACTCCTCCACAATAATAGTAATTGGGGAGAGAATCAGTGCAGTTACAGTGAAAAAAACTTGTGGGTTGGCATAAAGACAAAATTTAGTAAGTAAAGCAAAAGCCACACACACAAGCAAAGCAAAACAAGGAATTCAGTCCACAATTCCAATCAGCAGGCAAGTATTCACTTATCCTCAGGAAAGCAGGACTCCATCTCACAGAAGAGTGACTTGGGACAACAAACACCCTCTAAATATTTCCCACTTCCTTCTTCTTTCCCCCAGTTTTATTTACTGAGCGTGATGCCATGTGGTCATTTGGGGTCACCTGTCCCAGCTGTGTCCTCTCTCAACTTCTTGTGCATCCTCAGCCTCCTCGAGGGCAGGGTGGTACAAACTTGATGTTTTGCAAGCACTACTCAGCAATAACAAATCCATCTTTATATTATCAAGGCCTTTTTCATCAGAAACACAAAAGACAACCCCATTCTAGCTACTATGAAGAAAATTAACTTTATCCCAGGCCAAATTAGCACACTAAGTTTTCTAATGATGCTGTTACACAAACTTAGGAAAAATATTGACATAAGCAATATTCTACTTCAAGCAACATCTTACTTTCCTTATATTGCTAACAAAGATTGTTCTGGCAAAACAGATGAATGTCAAACCAGAGAAATGATACAAAAAAATTGAACTCTACTGATCTGGAAAAGGTGTAAAGGCCATATTTTGTGTAAAGTGGAACTTAACAATAAAACTGGACCTGATTCCAAATGCCATGAATTACAGGGTAGTTCCTGGACTTTCCTGGAACTACCCTGGTAGTTCCTGGACTTTCCTGTTCCTTTACTTTCTCAGAAGGGATAAAGAAAGCTCTTCTACATAATTTCTTCCAAACTGAGAAAGGCCCCCTCACCTCTGCCTCTTATGGCCTGGAGAAAAACTTCCTGATGAAGGAGCCTGAGGCAGAAGCAGCAGATAGGGAGTTTCTGTCTCGCTACATCTTCCTCCCAACAAATGTGTATTGCAGGGAGAAGAAAAGTAGTCTGTATCTAAAACACTTTATATTTCCCTGTAGGAATATTTCAGACTCCTCTGGCCTGAACAGAGGAAAAATATTTACTGACTAATCCAGGATTTGGTCCTGAGATATCTGAGAAGCAGCCTTGATACTTAAGGCCAACCCACATACTGTCTCACCATTTGAAGATGACTCTTTTGTAAGTATAGTTTTATAACAGTGTAATAAGTTCAGCACTGAAATATCAAGGAAATCCATAAGTATATTTTAGATCATTAAAGTAGGTATGTAGAGTTTTGATTGCCATAGACAGGACTCATTACTTTACTGCAGTCTGAGAGGGACTGGAACAGAGACTTAACAATCAGATTTTAGGAGAAGAAAAATTACTGCGTTGATGCCTATTAGAAATATCTTTAAAATCCCATTTCTGAAAAAATCTGTAGTTTGCTGATTTTTCAACAATGGAAGAACAGTCACTGCTTTTTCCTTTTTTTTTACCAGATGTTGTAGCATCGTGCTACAGCGTGTCCCTGAGAGCGACCTGCGCCTCCGGGGCCCAGTGCACTCTGCTAATGAGGAGCTGACAGTAAAGGCCAGGAGACGCGGTCCCATTTGGAAATGCCAGCGCTGTTTACTGTCGGCACATGCATCATGGGTACAGCCTCAAATGTGTTCCAGGGATGAGAGCCAAAACAGGGCCAAGGATCCAGGGTTATATACCAAATGAAAGGGGTGGTCCTGAGGGTCAAGGTCCAATAGGGATAGGGAAACATGGTGCAGGGGGGTGGCTAGGAACTGGGGGGACTAATGGGATCAAATGAAGGAAGAAGATTCTAGGAGGGGTGCACATGTGGTGAACGGGGGCTGAACAAGGTGACATAAACTTAACAAACCAATAGAACAACAAAACCTAAGAAATACTGACCTGTGGCTGCAAAGGAACATGGGAGGATGTTTTTTCTCACCCTAATCTAAAAGAGTGGCAGGCCCCCGGGCCTCCACAAGATGTGACTGGACATTACTGAGGAAGGGGTCTAAAAGTAATATACCATTCAGTTATTTGAATCTAAAATAAGTTGACAGAGTGAAATATTTGCCTCATGAGTATCAGCTAGATCCTTTGAAATAAAGTGAAGCATGAAGCACCTTCATGGATGAAGCTCATCACTGGATTGAATAATAGATGTACTTGGCCTTCAATTTCAACAGGGGAATTTTCCTTCAAATCCTCTTGAGATCCTCCTCTCTCTAAAGAGCACAGAAGCTCATGTAAATTCTTCATCTGATTAAAACGGATCTGAGGGATTTCTAATCTCTGTATCTTATCTTTTGGTTTTGAGGTGCTACCTAAAACACTCTTCCTCAGATCCCATTACTCATGTCTGCATTAGAGCACATGAAGAAAGGAAAATCCCCCCCTTTTGGCTGATTTAATCACTTCTAGTGTAATAGACAATAATGACAGAAAAACCTACATGATTCTGAAGAGAAAGACAAAAGGAGAAAAGAAATCTAACTGCCAGGTGCCAGGTGATTGAAATCCAACTGCCAGGTGATTAAGACACAATGTTTGTGTCTTAATCACTACTAACTTTGGAAAACTATGAAATAAATGAATCTTTACAAGGTACAGATGTAACTGAAAATTTAACAGGATCACTTATACTAAGAACTTACCTAAAACATAGTAGAAGCAATAATTAGACTGCTTAGGCTTTTCTCTCAACCTTAAACAGTATGCATTATCTAAATGTCACTTGAATTTAGAAAGTACAGTAATTCTAGCTGCCTTGCCAAATGTGTTAAAATGTTCCCTTGTAAACAAAATATAGGAAAAATAATATGTGTTTAGTAGAATTTAGAACATCAAGGCAGAATGTCCTCTGACCCCCATGAAAGCCAAATTATATAATTCTAATCAAATATTCATTCTAGACCATATTCAGGATTTCAAAAGTACTTTTCTTTCTACTCTATATTTACAATGTCATGAGCCTCTTTGTGCAGTCATTTTGCCTTGGAATTAATTGTATGAGAGCTCACTGAAGGGGGTCAAGGTTGCAACACTATTTAAAAAAAAAAAAAAAAGGTCAACTTGGTTAAGACCTAAATATACGAAATAAAAAAATAAAAGCAAACCCAAGTATGTATGTCTTACCCAACAGACATAAACTTTAGCGAAACAAAAAAGAAGTCTAGGAGGAAAATTTATTTAAAAAATCCCAAATGTCAAACAGCAAATCTGAAAATAAGAAAAAAGAAAAAAATCCTGTAGCACTCCTCTATCTTGCCCCTTGCTATCTATTGGCTGTTCTCTGTATATAACTTGGGCAATGTAAGATAAAGGAACTGAAGTTCAGGGGCTATCAATTTTAGCAATATTAGCATTAACTAAATTAACTAAATGACTAAAATTAAAGCAATAACTAAAGCAATAATTAAAGCAATAATTAAAGCAATAACAAAATAACTAAAAAAGCCAATAAACATTAAAAAAAATAAATAAATATACTCTTGTCATATTTGGATATAGTCTCTAGGCAGACATCCTTTAGGTGAAAAAAAAGCCACCAGCTACAGAGAAGCTTTTGTTCTCTTTGGCTGAGATTTCCATGCAAGCTCATCACATTCCAGGCACTTTTCCCCAAGCATATTTCAATTCCTTGATTTTTCTTCCAGTTCATAAATATTGTCATTTGTATTTCAGTGGGATAAATCCATGAGTAGGCATGTGCTAACAGCGTTTGCTGGTGGCATAAATTGAGTAGGCATTTAAATAAAACTTGAATAGCAAAATATTGTATGGAAAAAACCTGAATGCTTCTGAGAATGGAAGTAACGGGGGCAGATGCAATGATACAATGAAAAGAGTGCATTTAGTTCTTACTGTGCTTTTGGTCTAAAGGAAAAAAATAAATGCACTAGTTGGAACCAGAAGACAGAATGGAACATCTGATCTTAGAGTAATCAATGTAGAAGAAGTAAATATATAGCAGATGAGGGTTTTCCATTACAAATAGCAAGCTATTAATTAAATCATGCTTGCCATTAGAAACACCCATTACCATTATCATGTGGGGTATTTTTTTGTTCAACCCTATTTGAGAAGGACATATTTGCACTTATTTGTTAAACCTATCTGTCAAAAGATGTCAACTACAGAAATAAGAAAGACCCAGAGAATGGCCTTTCTCTTTTTTGGCTGGAAATTGAAGAGAATTGGCTCTTTTAAGCAACAAGAATAAAGACTGAAAGTAGGTACAAAACCGTTTTAAGAGAGAGATAGGAGCTAAAAGCACATGGAAGGAGAAGCTCTTAGTACGAAGGATAAGTGACTGTGTGTGAGGACTTAAAGAATGCAGTTACCAGTCTCAAAACACTGTCCCAAAGGAGGAAGTTCTCATGAGATAAGCCACCACAAAAGGAACTTAAAATAAGCATAGCAGGAAGAGGCTAATTCCAGGCCTAACAGAGTTGAAGGTTTGGTTAGCACTTGGATAAAACTTCCCATGATGGGAAGCTGTGAGAAAAGAAACAAGTGCTTATATATGCCATCTCAAGTTATGTGAACAAAACCTATGCCCTGTGGATACCTGTGACTTGGACTGTATAAGTACCACCTCCCGGAGAATGACTCTAGGACCCCCACCACCAAGAAGACCAGGGTTAAGAAGGATCAGCAGCATGCCACAGGGATCCACCCCATGGTGACATCTTTCTACTTAATCCATTTCTCTCCGTTTCTTTCTGCCTTTTTTGCTATCTTATTTACTGTCAGCCTACATTTAATGTTAAATAAAATCTGTACTATTGACTTAGTCATATGGTCTTGTTTGTACCTTAATTCGGGCATCTCTTAATAACAGATCATAACAGTGTGAGGGAATTAAAAGAATTTGAGGCTGGAAACAGGAAGCAGTTTCCAATGGGAAGGCAATCATCTAACTCAAACCTCCATCCCATGTCCTTTGCTTGGGCACTTAGCATACTACAGAGCTTGTTCATGTCTGCTGTGTAAGGGAGGCTGCATGTGACTGGTTTTACATTTGCTCTGCTTTGTGACTTCTTTCTTCTTATTCTTCATCAGTTTATGTGATGAGTAGGCAAGTGGATGTCCATTAGCAAGAATCACTCTCAGGTGCAGTAAATTGCAGACCAGCAATTTAATCTGCTGCTTCTTTTCTAGCACCCTTAGACCTAAATACTTCTGAAAATCTTACTCCTGCAGCATCACCATAGTTTCACCTGTTTTACAAAGTTGTATCTGTACTTAACATCTTCTATTGGTTGTTTTTATATGTGAAGATATATCATGTTCTAGTAGCAGTCAAGCACAAGTTAGACCAAGGGATTAATGAAACTTTATACAGTTGTGTTATCAATTGTGCATTTTTTGCACTTCTGTGCAACACTAACTAAAACAAATGTGTTTAATTTGGACTATCTAATTGTTAAACCTATCTGTCAAACTTATACCTTCCCAGCTCCTGTGTGAAAAATAAGTGATGAATTTAAGGGTCATTTGACTCTGAGGTGTGACACAAAATGAAGGATGATGATATTTTCTGCAGATTATAGCATCCATATCAAAAACACAGTCAAAGACAAAGTTATGAAAGTTTTTAGTTTTTCTCAGAAAGCTGTCTCAATTTACAGGCAAGTTCAGGAAAAAACGCTCTGGGATGAGTGTTTCCTCTAAAAGACGGTTCCAACAATCGCCTTCTGCCAATGATTGGTAGTAGTGGATGAAAGCAAAAAAAAAACCCCAATGCTTTATTGACAAATAGAGTGCCCACATGGCATGGAGAAAACAACAAACAACAACAATAACAACAATAACAACAACACCACAAAAGACCCCCCCAAAAAACATAGATGCTAGATATTGAATTGTCCAACTTTACATGCCCACACTGGAAGCAAAAACCTGAAAATGCCAGGGAGAGAAAAAAAACCAAACCTGCACTGGCTGGCAATGTGGTGGGGAGGGAAAAAATGGGACTGGCTTTTGTCTCAGGGAAGGAAAAACCAAAATGTTCATGCAGCAGCTCAGGCAAAAACAGATGGGAAGCTGGTGAATCTCTGATGTTGGTTCCTTCTGCACAGCAGATGAAGCTGCTGGATTTGTGTCCTTTCTTTTGCTGGGTTGGTTTTTCCAAGGTCTGGGGCTGAGATAGAGCAGCCCCTCAGTGGCTTCCTGTTGAACCCTGGCCAATTTGTTTCTCATTGATTGTCCTCTCTGATCTCAGACCAAAACCAAACCAGTTCAACAAAACCAAACACCACCAAAGGATTCCTGCCACAGTCTCCAAGGCCAGAGAAAGGAAAAAAAACCTTCTTACCTAAGCTAATGAAAACCAAGCTAGCTAAGCAAAGGATGAGAGCCCAATCCACCCAGCGCCCAGATGCGTGGGCGTTGAGGTTTTTAAAAAACCCTCCAGACACACTGACATTTCAAATGGCAAGCAGTCATCATGTTCCAGCATAACACAAATTATCCACTTGGAATTCATGCTCTCTGGTTTGCTTTTGAGTTTGCAGTTGCAATATCTTACCAAACATAATAAACTTGAGGAAGTTCTCAAGAACTAACTTCAATAGAAAAGGAAGGGAAAGAGCTTACCCTGTTTCAGTATCCTGTCTCTTGTGCCTTGTTCAAAATGTTGAGTTCAGAACTCTAATACAGAGAACAAAAGGACAAGTATAGCAGAATGCATTGGAGGGTAAATGGTTGCAATCCAACTTTTCATCAAAACCAGAGACAGAAGAGTACTTAATTCACATGTTTACTTATTGCCACTCAAAGGCAGCACACTTTTCTGATCATAAAAATGTAAGAACATCAAGAATTGTAATGCTAGTCTGTGGGAAAAATAGTATGTGAGTGACTAGATAACTTCTGTTTGAAAACATATCCTTCAGTGCCACTGGAACACAAATGGCTTGTTTTTATTCAGCAAACACATCCTTCCAACAGTCAGACATGGGGTAACAGGAAATGAGAAATGTAGCCAGTTAGCCCGGATGAAATTGGAATTTTGCAATCACAAATATAAAGGTAAACTTTATTTTCAAAGGCAAGAGGGAGGAAATGGAGTGCTACTCACAAATCCTGCTGTTATTTGCTGTAAATCCCCATGCATCTATTTAATCCACATAACTTTACATCTAAGTATTACTTTTAGAGTTTGAGCCAAAATCCAGGGAAAGATCCAATTGCATGCTTGCAGTAAGGTGTCTAAAAGTATAAATTTGTCTGGTTTTTATAACTGTTGAAGAGTTGCCATTTCCATTTATTGTGGAGGGGGTTTTAAACTGTTTAGAACTCATGAAATTTGGGCCAATTAATTGCATGCCTTCCCTTCAGGTTTCATGGCTAATTTAGGAAACCTAATTCGACAAAATGGTGTTTATAGTAAAAAAAAAAAAAAAAAAAAAAAAAAAAGTATCAAACTTAAAAGCAACCATCACTGTTCCTTTTGCTCTTCAGTCATTAAAGCATGACCATGGTTAGTAAGTGGCATAAAGTTAATAATGGCATGATAATTTACAAATGGAATACAGTAATTTTTTTTGTTAATGTTTTGGCATTGTGGTGTGATGAAAACAACTGCAACAGCAAAGATCACCCACTCACTTTGCTGTTGCCCATGTGACCCCAATATTTAATTTCAGACCTGAAAGCATTCGCCTTAGAGATAACTCAGAAATATTTGGTTTTACTGGTAAAAGCAAAAAAAAAAGTTTAGCTGTTGTGTGGTGTGTATGTATTTTTTAACACTAGGATTAGAGGAATCCTAGTGTTGCTGAAACTATAACCTTTGTAGGTGTTTTCAAGGGGGAGAAGGTTGCCTCAGATTTACAGATAGAGGTTACTGAAGGAAGATGTTTTTCTGATGAGAATACATACCCTCTCTTGTGGTCCTTGTTACTCCTTTTGCTTCAGGAGAAGGAGCAGTAGGCGCACTATGTGGAGGCAGGGAACAATAGAATAGCAAAAGAGATTATACACTGTGACAGGTAGAAGTGCACACCAATGGTGCAATTTTGTCTATATACTCTTGATTAGAAATTACTATGAAATTAATGAAAATTATTAATTATAAACCATTCTAATATGATTCAGTGTGGTAGGGTGACTTTATGCTGCTTGTATCCCCAATCGTCTGTTCTGTTTGTGCTGTATATTGTGTTCTGTACCTTTAAAACTTGTTCTGGGAGTGAAGGGGGAGAAAGAACAGCGCGCAGTTTGTTTTGAGAAAACTGCCTGACTCCCCCACATTGCTGCTCTCCGGTGTTCGTCCGAGGCACGGACAGCGGTGGGACAGAGATCTCCTGTGCTTTTAGCTAGCTAGCTAGGCAGAGAAGACTCCCTGGTTTTTTTTTTGGGTTTTTTTTTCCTTTTTTCTTAGGACTGTTTAAATCTGCTCAGGACTGAAAAACCCAGAGGAGCAGCGAGAGCTGGCACCTGCGGCCCCGCCGGGCCTGGACCTTCGGAGAGACTGAGTGAGCTGAGCTACACCCACGGCAAGAACTGTCTCTGTTTGCCATCTCTCTTCGGAGCGGGCAGAGGTTTTATTGTTTCATATTATTAATTCTTTGCATTTGTGGGCATTTTGTTTGTTAAATAAATAGTTTTTTCCACTTTTCTCCGAGGAAGTTCTTTTCCCGGACCGGCTGGGGGGAGGGGCCGTTTGGGTTTACTCTTCCAGAGGAACCCCTTCGGAGGTTTTCCCCAAATTTGCCCTAAACCAAGACATATATTTATTTTGGCGCCCAACGTGGGGCCTGAGAGAGTAGAAAAAACTTACATTGATTGCATTTTTGGTTGTACTTTGTGTGGGAATAGAGTACTCAGTAGCCATGTTGCTTATTGAATTCCTAATGTCTCTTGGGATGGAATCCTTTCTGTGTTTCTGTTCCCTAGGCTTTTTTGAAGTTTTAATACCTCTCTGGTCCTTAGGTTTGTTTTCTTATTCAGAGATAGCTCCGATGTTGTCTCTAACACGTAGCTTTTACACTAGAGGTGCACGAATTAGGATTGTTATTGTCCTGGGCTTAATGTTCATGATTTATAGGAAGTTTATACAGGTACTGGAGTTTGTGCCTGGTATGTTTGGTTTATGGCTTCTTCATCCTACCCTGCATCCTAGTTCCAGTAGCATGTTTTGGGGATTTATTAATAATTGCACCCAGTTTGTTAGAGGGGATGAAGCTTTTCAGTCTTTCCTTTATTCCTTCTCTTTTGAATCGGTTACATCACTTTTAGAGAATGTTCAATGTCCCCTGACTGTTAAAGAAACCATTTTTCTGGTAGGCTTCCTCTATATGTTCTACAGCTTGTCTAGAATGAGGTCTGAGTTCTCCAGAGGGGCTGATGAGATTGCTGACCTAGAAGTAGACCCAGGTGTGAAAAATCCTGAATGGTGTGGAAAATGGGAGAGAATGGGCCAAACCTTGAAAGAATTTTCTGATCCCCCAGCTTGGGAATTTTCACATGAACAAATTCAGAACCCAGATGAGGTGGGGAAATATCTGGAGGAGAACTGCCATGATGATTCTAAGGAGAAAAAGCTTATTGCAATAAGCTGGGCCCTGGCATATGCTTATCATACGCTGCTAGATACTGTAGGGCAGCAGGTAGAGGCAGGGGGGCAGGAAGATAAATCAGCAGCTACCCCAGCCGCTCGGGCTGCAGCCAATACCGTAGCTACTCAGACAGCAGCTAAACCAGACAGTAAGCCTAAGACACTGGCAGTCGCCCCAGCAAAGAAGCGCACACACAAAACTGATCGACCAGTAGATGATGATCCAGGTGAAGGACCCTCAGTGCCTCCCAACACCCAACCAAGTGACACCCAATCAGATGCTGAACCAACTGATACACAATCAGAAACCGAACAGACGGACACAAAATCAGAAGCCAAACCAACTAACATAAAATCAGAAGCCCAACCAACTAGCAGCAGATCACAAGCCCAACCAACTGGCAGAAGACCAGAAGCTACTACTGAGTCCTTTTCCCTGAAGGACCTTCGAGGCCTAAGAAAGGACTACACTCGACGACCTGATGAATCTATAATTAGTTGGTTAGTCCGTCTTTGGGATGCTGCAGGCGAGGCCACAATTCTGGACGGCACCGAAGCAAGGCATCTGGGATCCCTGTCACAAGATCCAGTTATTGACCAAGGAATGATGAGAGAGGCTAATCCACGCAGTCTCTGGGAACGGGTCCTGGGAAGCGTGGAACAAAGATATCTGTGTGCAGACGATCTCTATATGCAGCAAACCCAGTGGAAGACCATAGAACAAGGGATTCAACGCTTAAGAGAAATGGCAGTGGCAGAGATCGTCTTCTCAGATGACCTAAACACTAGGAACCCAGACCTGGTACCGTGTACATCCGTGATGTGGCGAAAACTTGTACGACTTGGGCCACAAGAATACTCATCTGCTTTAGCAATAATGAAACAGGACGACACGGGAGAGACCGTGCTGGATATAGCGAAGAAGCTCCGAGCATATGCAGATGCTGTGCACAGTCCAACACATGCCAGAATTGCAGCTCTGGAAACACGTATGCAAACATTAGAAAACAAGATGGAGAAGAACCACAAACAACTCAGAGAGGACTTTCTCCAAATCTCCGCAGTACAGGTCAGAGGTTCTGGTACCAAACGCAGACGTTCCCCAGATAGGGAAAGAAGTGGTATCTCACGAGCTAAGCTGTGGTCCATTCTGCGTGATTCTGGGGAAGACATGAAGAAATGGGATAGAAAATCTACTGACGATTTAGCACAGCGGCTGCGTGAATTGTTGGAAGGCAAGACTCAGAGAGGAGGTTCCACCAAGAGGGAAGTAGCTCCGGTTACCCAGGGAAAAACGGATAACCAGGCTTAGAGGGGCCCTGCCTCTAGCCAGGTAGAGGCTAGGGAAAACCGTGTTTTTTGGACTGTGTGGATTCGTTGGCCTGGCACATCTGAACCACAAGAATATGAGGCCTTGGTTGACACTGGTGCGCAGTGCACAATAATCCCATCAAGACATGTGGGAGAAGAATCTGTCTCTATTGCTGGTGTGACAGGGGGATCACAGGATTTTACTTTGGTGGAAGCTGATGTGAGCCTGACTAGAAACGAGTGAAAGAAACACCCTATTGTGACAGGCCCAGAGGCCCCATGCATTTTGGGCATAGACTTCCTCCGAAATGGGTATTTCAAAGACCCAAAGGGACTCAGGTGGGCATTCGGGATAGCAGCTGTAGAGACAGAAGGTGTTAAGCAGTTGAACACTTTGCCTGGGTTATCAGAGAACCCATCTGCAGTAGGACTTCTGAAAGGGGAAGATCAACAAGTACCAATTGCCACTTCAGTAGTGCACCGCCGGCAGTATAGAACGACTCGAGATGCCGTGATTCCCATCCACAAGTTGATCCGTGAGCTAGAAAGCCAAGGGGTAGTCAGCAAAACCCACTCACCCTTCAACAGCCCCATTTAGCCTGTGCGCAAGTCTGACGGAGATTGGAGATTGACTGTGGACTATCGTGCATTGAATGAAGTGACACCACCACTGAGCGCTGCCGTTCCAGACATGCTGGAACTCCAGTACGAGCTGGAGTCCAAGGCAGCGAGGTGGTACGCCACTATTGACATTGCCAATGCGTTTTTCTCCATCCCTCTGGCTGCAGAATGCAGGGCACAGTTTGCCTTCACATGGAGAGGGGTGCAGTACACCTGGAACCGATTGCCCCAGGGGTGGAAGCACAGTCCCACCATCTGCCATGGACTCATTCAGACTGCACTAAAAAAGGGTGAAGCTCCAGAACATCTGCAGTACATTGATGACATCATTGTATGGAGAAACACTGCAGCTAAAGTGTTTAAGAAAGGAGAGAAGATCATCCAGATTCTCCTGAAAGCCAGGCTTGCTATAAAGAAGAGCAAAGTTAAGGGACCTGCTCGAGAAATCCAGTTCTTGAGAATAAAGTGGGAAAATGGGCGGCGCCAGATTCCCACCGATGTCATTAACAAGATCACAGCAATGTCTCCACCGACCAACAAGAAGGAAACACAAGCTTTCCTAGGCGCCATAGGCTTTTGGAGGATGCACATCCCTGAGTACAGCCAGATTGTGAGCCCTCTCTACCTGGTTACTCGGAAGAAGAACAATTTCCACTGGGGCCCAGAACAACAACACGCCTTTGCCCAGATCAAGCAGGAGATTGCTCATGCAGTAGCCCTCGGCCCAGTCAGGACAGAACCAGATGTGAAGAATGTGCTCTACTCCGCAGCTGGGAGCCATAGTCTGTCCTGGAGCCTTTGGCAGAAGGTGCCGGGTGACACGCGTGGCCAACCACTGGAATTCTGGAGCCGAAGCTACCGAGGGTCTGAAGCCAATTACACTCCAACAGAAAAAGAAATTTTAGCAGCCTATGAAGGAATTCAAGCTGCCTCAGAAGTGATTGGTACTGAAGCGCAACTCCTCTTGGCACCCCGACTACCGGTGCTGGGGTGGATGTTCAAAGCAGACGTTCCTGCTACCCACCATGCCACCAATGCCACATGGAGTAAGTGGATTGCTCTTATCACACAACGCGCCCGTATTGGAAAACTGAATCGTCCTGGGATTTTAGAGATAATTACAAACTGGCCTGAAGGTGAACACTTTAGTCTCATTGATAAAGAAGAACAAGAGCAAGTAACCCGGGCTGAAGAAGCTCCACCATATAACCAACTGCCAGCAGAAGAAGCACGCTACGCTCTTTTCACCGATGGTTCCTGCCGCATCGTAGGGATGAAACGAAAGTAGAAAGCAGCCGTATGGAGCCCCACAAGACAAGTTGCACAAGCCACTGAAAGAGAAGGTGGGTCAAGCCAGCTTGCCGAACTCAAAGCTGTTCAATTGGCCCTTGCCATCGCTGAAAGAAAGAAGTGGCCAAAGCTCTACCTCTACACTGATTCGTGGATGGTAGCTAATGCTCTGTGGGGCTGGCTAGAAAGGTAGAAAAAGGCCAACTGGCAGCGTAGGGGAAAACCAATCTGGGCTGCTGATGAGTAGAAAGACATTGCCACCAGAGTAGAGAAACTATCTGTAAAAGTTCGTCATGTAGACGCTCATGTTCCCAAGAGTCAGACTAATGAAGAACACCGAAACAACGAGCGAGTAGATCAGGCTGCAAAAATAGAAGTGTCAAAGATAGACTTAGATTAGCAACACAAGGGAGAGTTGTTCCTAGCTCAGTAGGCCCATGATGCCTCAGGTCATCAGGGCAGAGATGCCACCTATAAGTGGGCACAGGACCGAGGGGTGGATTTAACCATAGACAGTATTTCTCAGGTTATCCATGACTGTGAGATGTGTGCTGCCATCAAGCAGGCCAAGCGGGTGAAGCCCCTCTGGTACAGTGGACGGTGGTCCAAATATAAGTATGGGGAAGCCTGGCAGATTGACTACATCACCCTGCCCCAAACCCGCCAAGGCAAGCGCTATGTGCTGACCATGGTGGAAGCCACCACTGGGTGGCTGGAGACCTATCCTGTGCCTCATGCCACTGCCCGGAATACCATCCTAGGCCTAGAAAAGCAAGTTCTTTGGAGGCATGGTACCCCTGAGAGAATTGAGTCAGACAATGAGACTCATTTTAAGAATAGCCTTATCAACACCTGGGCTAGAGAACATGGCATTGAGTGGGTCTACCATATCCCCTACCATGCACCAGCTGCAAGCAAAGTAGAGAAATGCAACGGACTGTTAAAAACCACCTTGAAAGCATTAAGTAGAAGATCTTTCAAAAATTAAGAGCAACACTTAGCAAAGGCCACCTGGTTAGTTAACACCCGAGGTTCCACCAACAGAGCAGGCCCTGCCCAGTCTGAGCTCCTATCTACAGTAGATGGAGATAAAGTTCCAGTGGTACATGTGAGAAGTTTGTTAGGGAAGACAGTTTGAATTAAATCTGCCTCAAGTACAGACAAACCCATCCGTGGGATTGTTTTTGCTCAGGAACCAGGATGCACATGGTGGATAATGCAGAAAGATAGAACAACACGATGTGTACCTCAGGGAAATCTGATTGTTGGGTGAAAACTATGAGTAAATATCATTTACTGAATGTTACTACCATTTTCTGTATATAGCTGTATACTGTATATATATGCATGTATAAGGTATGTGTGTGTAGAGTTAGAATTTTAGTTTTGGTAGTAAGTTGACGATATAGAGATACAGGGGTGGAATGTGGTAGGGTGACTTTATGCTGCTTGTATCCCCAATCGTCTGTTCTGTTTGTGCTGTATATTGTGTTCTGTACCTTTAAAACTTGTTCTGGGAGTGAAGGGGGAGAAAGAACAGCGCGCAGTTTGTTTTGAGAAAACTGCCTGACTCCCCCACATTGCTGCTCTCCGGTGTTCGTCCGAGGCACGGACAGCGGTGGGACAGAGATCTCCTGTGCTTTTAGCTAGCTAGCTAGGCAGAGAAGACTCCCTGGTTTTTTTTTTGGGTTTTTTTTTCCTTTTTTCTTAGGACTGTTTAAATCTGCTCAGGACTGAAAAACCCAGAAGAGCAGCGAGAGCTGGCACCTGCGGCCCCGCCGGGCCTGGACCTTCGGAGAGACTGAGTGAGCTGAGCTACACCCACGGCAAGAACTGTCTCTGTTTGCCATCTCTCTTCGGAGCGGGCAGAGGTTTTATTGTTTCATATTATTAATTCTTTGCATTTGTAGGCATTTTGTTTGTTAAATAAATAGTTTTTTCCACTTTTCTCCGAGGAAGTTCTTTTCCCGAACCGGCTAGGGAGAGGGGCCGTTTGAGTTTACTCTTCCAGAGGAACCCCTTCGGAGGTTTTCCCCAAATTTGCCCTAAACCAAGACATTCAGTTATGTAGAAGGTCAAGACTGGGCTAATACAGGAAAAAGAATGAGAAAGGACAAGAGACACTAACCTACACTCCTGAACTGCACTGTATCATTCACAAGTGGCAAGTTGCCGTTACATGACTACTTTTCATGCAGTGCCAAGTCCTCATGCAATACAAGTCCTTATAGAAGCATCTACTTAGAGGTTTTTGATGAGAACCATTATTTAAACTCTATGGAAATCTAATTTTTTATTGCTCCACATCTTTACATCAGTTATAATGCTCAAGCAAAAGGATCAAGAAATACATTAAGTGCAAAATGGAAATGACAGTCTTGAGACAGAGACTTTCTTCTCTGTTCTGATTTAGTATCTTCTTGATTCCTCTGTAACCTTAAAACAGAGTTAGTCGATAAAAGTTTATTTAGTGCACAAAAAGCTCACTCTTTGGCTCCACAGAACTGCAAAATATTCCAAATAAAGATCAACAAAAATACCCTCACCTGGGTTAACTTTCTACTAATGTATCCAACAGATTCTCAGTTGTTCTGTCTAATGTCCAGACAGATACCCATCTGTAGTATTTCCTTTAAGTTTTTTAACAATTAAAGGAAAAAACCAGTAATTGGAGAGCTAGAAGGGTAAAGTTTGTTATGTTCTGAGATCAAGAAAAAGTCTCTAAAGATTTGTGTTAGGCTGTTAAAGCTTTAACTGGTTCTACTTTCTTTTTTTCATTGCAGGAATCCAACAACACAGAGTGGTAAAGAGTAGTGTGTATCTCAGAGTGATATAACAACTTAGGGTTTCAAATGAGTGTGGGTTTGTTGGGATTTTTTGTCAGGATTTTTAAGTCAAAATCACATCTTATGCTGTAAACAATGTAACAAATTAAAACTAGGAGTGAGCTTCTTGCACACACATCTCATGTATGTCTCCTTAAAAATAGGGGCAATGCATTTTGATGAGAGCATTAACTAGCAATTCCAGGAAGCTGACTAGTAGAGAGGACTGATGTGTGTATAGAGTGAAGCAGGCCTTTTTGGTCAGTGTACTGCATCACTTATACGGCAGAAAAGAACAAGAACAGGAGAGGCAAAACTTTAACAAGGCTTTGTTCCCACTGATTCATATATTTTCAGAGTGAGACAATGACAATTATTTCTGATTTCACCAAGATCAGAATTACAGCTGTGTTTTTCTACCACAAGTGTATTACTATTATTACTATTATTATTTTCTTACAGGAAAAGCTTCTCTAATGCCTCTAAAATGTAATATCAGCTGCAGCGCTAATTTTCACAGTTAAATAGGAACTCACACATTCCATTGGAGGTATCTTCTTTCAGTTACCAGAGGGCCTTACAGTAACCCCATTTGCTATGGTCTGGGAAGTAGGAACACTGAAAAATAAAGAGGCAGACATATTTACCCATGTGCATTTGCTTTGGTTATATTTCTAATAGGCTCAATTGCTTAAGGAACCTTCTCTTTCAGTCTAAACCTTCGTCACACTCAAATCTAATTTTGATGCCCTTTTGCTCAGCTAAGAGGCAGAGTGATTGATCTGGGATTGGGAGCAAAGGACTGCTGGAAATGCTTTCCTTCTTGTAATTTCTTATAGCCTTGGTATTTTCCCTTCACGAAGTGAAGGACAGGAGAAGGAAAGGACAATGGTCTTGGATGTATTTTCAAACAGTGACCTTCTTGTCTCAGCTGGGGTCTGCAGCTTTGTGGTATGGTGATAGATGGGATCTGCCACTCCTGTGTAAAGTCAGAAAATCAGCTGTTTGAGAGGTCTCATATATCTGCTGTAGCACTGCAGATGAGCTGAGAGAGGCTCTTTTGGAGCAGAAATATGTCACTTTTTGCTCACTGCTTTACAGTGGCAAAATCAGCATCAGCCAAAGGATTTTATCGTCAGACCTGCTACCTTCTCCCTGAACAACAGAGGCCATTTTCACCAAAGCCTCTTTGTTCCTTCAGTTATTTTTTTCTTCTTTGACTTTGGAAGAGCATATGCAGAGAAAAACCTCTTAAAACCCTCCCTATGAAATAACTCCCCTTTTTTAGATTCCTCCTCAAATTTTATTCCTTCAATTAAAATGACAGTACTCCTAGCCAAAAACCCGTTACTTTCATAGAACATCAAACTAGGTAGGTGTTCTTTGCACAGCTAAATTACATTATTTTCCCTAAAGTAATTGCCAATTTAATACAAAAATATGATTGATATTTCCTCTATAAATCAATAGAACTAAATTTTATTTTCAACCCAGGTAGAAGAATTGAGACTATGGTGTAGCTTGTAACTTTTATTTCTTTTCTTTGCTCTCATGTAGATTATCCTTGTTTATATTGTGTTAAATATAAGATTAAAAGCCCATTGAGGCAATCACTGCATCTCCGCCTCTGTGAGGAACTTGGAAGCCTAGGAACTACTCCTTTAATAAGCCATCCACATAAAACAGAATCAGAATTTTATGGTCTAAAGATTCTTACATAAAACAAATAAAGAAACAAACAAAACCCCCCAAACAGCAACAAACTAAAAAACCCCATCCAAAACCCAAAACAAAACCACAAAAAACACCTCCAAAACAACAAAAACCAAAAAAATCAAAACCCAAACAACTAACCAAAAAAGAAAACGAGATCAAGATCAAGCAAAGAAAGAAATCAACCAAGCCAACAAAACCCCAACGAAAACCAATCCAACAAATCTAGCAGCTTGGCCCATCCAATGAGTCGAGGCAAAGTGAAACCAGCTATACAAAATACTAGCCCTGAAGATATTGCACTCTAAATAGACAAGAGTGGGGAAGATTTTATTTATTGTCCTTCCATCATTGTTTAAATACTTACCTGATTTTTTAAATACTTACCTGATCTTTATTTTCTGGTTTTATTTTTTGATTTTTTTTACTTTATTGAATAATCCACTCTTAAAGAATAAAGAGTAAAAGAGTAAAGTGTGAATAATAAAAAAGCTTACACATATTTCTAGTTTTGAGATGCAAACCAGTCAGGAAACACTGTCTTCATAGGCATAGAAAAGAACACATCCGTGTGTTAAAAAACCCCAAAAAACTAAATTGTTGTTATACTTGCTGGAATAGTCCAGTTTTCTGTTTGGCAACAATGTCAGTGGGCAAACATCCCGTCAGAGACATACATGGGTATGTGCAAACCTGTTTCAGTTCATCTTTAATTGAAACTCTGAAATAAGCCACTTGGCACTGAGAGGCTTTGCTGAACTCCCAATCTGACTCTCAAATTAGCACAGCTGACCCTATTGTACTTAGCTGCTTGCATACTAACTAGGTGATCAATTTTTCTTTTATTGTAGTGCTTAAAAATGTGTTGTCTTGCTTCATTTTACTCTTGTTCTTAGTCTTTCATGAATAATTAGCAATCAAAAAGGAAAGGTAGTTGGTTCTTTAAAGTAACGTCCCCATTAATCATCTGTGATTAGCTGCAAAATCTCCAGGGCTACTATCATTCTTTGAAGCTCTGTTTTGTATCATTTGGCTAGTTCTTGCCTGCTGACTATGTCAGAGATAGAACTGACATGGCCATTTAAAAGAAACCCCCTTGATCTGCTTTTTTGTTCTGAACTTTCATTCTCAGAGTGCTGCACTGGTCCTGAACTTTCATTCACACACAGAATCAAAGAATCTCACTGTGTTACAGAAATTTAACATACAAGAACCTACACAGAAGATTCTAATACAGTTATGATTATCTCATTCCACTTTACCCATTAGAACTGTTGTACAATTATTAACTATGTGACCTCCACATTGTTAATAATAACATCCTTACAAGACAGGTAATTATTAGTTATTATTCCAGTTTCATTAAAAGTCAGATGTGAAAATCCCTGATTCTGCAGTGCTCATAGCAACAGCAGCTGAACTGCAGAGGAGATTAAGGAAATGTGTCACTTTTGGGAAGCCATTAATAGTTGATCAGATTTGTACCCAACTGTTTTATTACATGGCTATATTTAATAAAGAAATATTCAACACCCTGAATCCCTTACTAAAAGCAAAAGGGTGCTTGCAATTGCTCAGCATGGGTGCTGTCTCTATTAGATCTTAAACATGAACAAGCCTCTCTTGAACATCCTAATATATCTGGACTTAATGTTAAAATGGGCATTTGTGTCTGTCACTATTTCAGTTTATTCATGGAGCTGTGCCACCCACTCTAAAACACTTCCTTAAACCTCTTTGCATGCCTCAGTACAAACAGCAGATCTGAGAAGCAAAGGGCCATAATTCTTGTTCAACAAGCAAGGGCTGGTTGAGCACGTGCCAACCCCAAGTACAGCTGGTGTAAATCAACCATCCTCCTCCACAAACAAAGGACAGCTCAGGGCTCGTTGATCACTCCCATGGGACAGCAGGCTGCTGCCAGGATCTCCCCTTGAGAAGGGACACCTCTCAAGGTTACTCCTCAAGGCTGAGAGATTCCTTGCTGTAACAGATCCGTTGGTAAGTGATCAACAGGATCCTAAACTTGGAAGTCCTACCTAAGTGATATAAAGGATTGATTGTGCCCATGTCATCATTCATGGCCAAGTCTGGGACTAAGTCTGGATGCAGCTGCATGTGAGCTCCCCTCATGAAGGAAGTTTAGAAAGCAATGGGGTCTTTTCTGAACCCCATGACTCAACAGACAGATGTCCAACAGTTCTGCCTGACCCTGGTCTTTATGCAGTAAACACTTAAGAGCTCCTTGCCATCCAAACTGATTAAACCGCTGACACATTTACTATTAAACCGTTGTTAAATCACCGGTTTAGACCAATAATTATGTAAATAGTTCTCTCATATTACAAGTAAAAAATGCATCAGCCTGGGGTAAATTGATGAAGTGCGTCTGTACATCTGTGTTTCAGTCATCTCCAGATGTACAAGCAGGTTGGTGCGCCCTCTCCAGTCTTTACAGCAAAAACACTGCAGGAAGGATTCCCCAAACATACTGACTTCAGATTAGAAAAAATAGTACCTGTCATACTTAAGAAGGATAGAAAACCTAAGCAGCAATCAACATCCTAACCCAGAGCTTTCGGTCAAATAAGACCTTCATATTTTTTTTTGTTCTACCTCTGGATCTAACAAGACACATTCCTTGTTCCCCAGCCTGGTCTTACCAGATCAATGAGGCTTTAGTCCTGTTTTAGCTACGACCTTTTCAAAAAAATTAATCTCTTGAAAGCCTAATTATATACAATTTTTAAAATAAACTAAAAGATTTTTTTTAATATTTACTTTTACTTTACTTATTTTTATATTTTATACTTACTGTGATAGGGGCCTAAATATCCTGAAATATTTGAGTGGCATACACAAATAAATACACCTCCAGGAATGGTTTCTTGCACCAACATATATATGTATACATATACTCTACAAAGGCTCTGCCAACCAACAAAAAGATAGCAAGGAATAAAGGAGGCACAATGTTATTCATCCAGCTTGAATTTGGACCAAATGCAGAAACTTACTTTTTAGGAAAAAACCCCAAAGGTTAATCTTTTGTTTCAAGTTATATCTATTCCAGGAACAACTTTTGCAAAAGGCAGCCAGCCCACAGACTATCCCAGTAAAGAGCTATTGGCACCTAGATGAAGTTGACACAAAGGGCATGTTTTGACTTTTTAGAATCTATTTTTGAAAACACATTTCCATGAAAACCAACCTGGCATTTTAGTAACTTAAATATGAAATAGAATTATTATATTTAGGGTATGTTTGCCCAAGTTATATTTTCAAAGTGCAAGCATCGTCCATAATAAGTATGGTAGAGATACCTAATGCAAAAGAAAATCTAAAAATATGCTATACACTTGCTGACAAATAGCATATTATCACAGAGATATATTCCTCCTCTTTCATGTAAACATATATCTTGCAAATTAGTAGTAGCTATTAGAATTTTTGGGTCTTGATTGGTGTTATTTCACTTTGTATTTGCTGAGAAATTACTTTACTTTTTGATGTGCCGTATAATACATTCAGCTGCTCAGTACTGAAGACAAATATATGGTTTTAAAGGCTAAGTTTCAGCCATTTTTTTCTGTTCAGGGAGTTTTTAATGAGAACACCTTAATCTAAGAAAATATTTGTTAAGTAGGCAACACTTGCATGCCACATGCTACGCTTCTATTAACCATGCAGAAGAAAATTTAGAGACAAAAGTACTACCAACTTGAGAGACTATAAAGTACTTTCTTACTCACATTGTAGTTATGTGTCCCTGCTGAAGGGGGATTGAAATGAGGATATGTTGGCTCCAGAGTGCAGTTGCGTGAACATCTGAGTTCATAGTAGTTTTTTTGAGAAGCAGATCCATTGAAATCCCATTTCTTATGGTGCTGTGCTGAACACAGATTTCTGACCATCCTTGTGTCATTCTCAAGAAGGAAAATGACTGGATGACCAAGTAAACACTCTGCTTTTCTGCCTCTGTCATTGCACGTGGGTGAGTCACATTGCCAAGGTCACCCAGATGCCTCTGTTTTCTCTTTTCCACTACCATACATACACTCCAGTTGAGAGAGACCTTACTACATAGGAACAATTATCTGACAGAGAACAAACAATAAGGGCAGGCACTAGGAGATTTGGAATCATTAATTTTTCAGACATAAGCACAGACAGAGCAGGGCTTGACCTTTTTAGAGGTTCCTAATGTCTTCCCTTCCAAACTTTATTGCAAAAAAGTTACAATGCAAAAAGATTAGACAAAATTCTCTCTGGTGTCTGACTAGATTCGCACTCACATTTCCCTGGAGGGATAAATGTGTCTACCTAGAGGCAAATCTAGTGTTTCTGTTGGAGAAAGACTTGACCACACCTTATGTATTTACTAAAATATCAGGTTTATACTCAGAAAAGCAATTGTTTCAATACTCTGATGTTTACCGTCATAGACAACCTCAGTCTAGAACTAAATTTTTGGAGCATCTCCTATATTAATTTTTTTTCAGGAGTCAGTTTGTTTTATTCCACAGTAACATATTGTACTTACATACTAACAGGACAAAAATAGATAGAGGGAAAAATAGAGCAGCCATCCTTTAAACTCATTAGAATGGAGCAGTGAACATTTTCAGTGTGATGTCTGTTGACCCAAATCCATAAAATCTCCATCTTATTTAAACTAAAAATAATTTATGCACGGTTTTCCTCATAGCAGGCCTGTTTTCATCTCATACCACCAAGGACTAAGCTAGTGAGGTTTGAAAATTTATTTGTTTGTAAAAAGGGACTTTGATATCTGACTGCTGACCAGTGCTGATACATGTGAAACAAACCTCGTGTTTGTAGCAAACGGCAGTACCAAGGACAGCCTCTCCTGTCCCTTCAACAATCTGAAGTTCTACAAGAAACAGAGAAGTTTCTTCAGGACATAAGATATCAAAACTATCATTCTCTTTCTGGATATCCCCCAAATATACCTACATTTCCTACACTTCACTGAGCATCTCAAGAAACTGTTATTTGAAGAAACCTTAGATTGTTAAGTCTTTAGACACTTCTTAAACAGCTGACTTTTCCCTGGTTTTGGAATGGCATTCTACTGTGAAAGGTTGTAGGAGGAGAAAATCCAACCATAGTTAAATTAAGTGCTACAGTCCCTACTGTCAGGAAATGTTCATACTTTCAAAAAGTGATGATAGTTGTACTTTAAGAAAGATGTGGAAAATGTGGGAAATTAGTAATTAATCATAAAATCATACAGTCGTAGAATGGTTTGGGTTGGAAGATACCTCAAAGATCATCCAGATCTAACCTCCCTGACACAGGTAGGGACATCTTACACTGGAACAGGTCACATCCACCCTGGTCTTGAAAACCTCAAGTGTTGGAATCTACAATCTCTCTGGGGGCAAACTTTCAGTGCTTCACCATCCTCACAGTAAAGAATTTCTTCTATGATCTTATCTAAACCTATTCTCCTTCAGCTAAAGGCCATCTCCCCATGTCTTATCAGTACACGTCCTTGTGACAAGTGCTTTTCCAGCCAACAAGAAATGCTGGCATTCTTCAAGTCGCGGAATGCGCTATAAGGTTTCCTCAGCACCTTTTCTTCCCCAGTAAAAAGAGCTCCAACTCTCTCAGCTTGTCTTCACAGAAGAATGAAGAACTAGATCTTAAGAAGGTATTTCAGTATTTGGAATACTGAAGGAATGGTGAATTCAGCTTTAACTGCCAAATATGTTTTGATTAACTTGGAATATTTCCTGAAACAAATTTTAATATTGCAAACCATTTTTTTCCCTAGAAGTTACATAGTAATTGGTGGAAAATGGATTTGTGGCATAAACTGTAAATATCATATCTCTAATTTTCATTTGTCTACACCATTTAATTTATCATCTTCTGATATTTTATAGGTATGCATAAGTATCTGCATCTCACAAGACTTTTTGAATGCCTATTCATGTTCTCTTTTCTTTTTGGTTTCAGATTTGTACTCTGTTGTCATAAACCATATAATGTCACCTACAGCTGAAGTATTAAAAAATAAATAGTTAAAGAGCAAGAGGTTAATATTTAAATTCAATTTTTGTTTCTAAACACAGTGCAGTCATTAGGGAAAACAATAAAGAAATAATAATAAAAAAAGAAACAAGAGAGTCAAGGAAAAAGAAAAATTTTTGATGAAGAGAAATGCTGAATTCATGTCTGGTCTTTTTTATTCAATCAGAAGTCTTCTCATCTGCAGTGTAGGTGATAAAATGGTCCTAACTTTCCCATTGTTTCTCTGTACAGTATTAACAATGGTTTGTTCACTGGAGGTCACAAAAAGGCATTCATTAGCTGAACTAAGTAATAATTTTTTTTAACTCCAAAAAGGCTAGAACAATTCATTTCTATTTACTTATCACACATAGTTCTTTTAGAGTTTGCTAATAATGAATGCCTTTTCTCACTGAAGTGGCATTGATCACAAATTTACAGTGTTCCCTAAATGATTCAACATGACAAACGCCACAGACCAGACTTTCAGAGCCATTGCTTTTGCATATGTATAGTGAAATCAATTTAAAAGGCAATCCATACTACAAGTGTAGAGAAGTAGTTATTAACACAGTATTATAAAGAAGTCAATCCCTCCAAGAAGATTTACTTCTGAGTAGAGGTATGCAATTTATTTCATTAACTTAAAAAAGGTGCACTGACTTCTTTCCTTTTTTACTCCCGTATTACCTCCTTCATAATCCTGGTTCACAACCATTGCAGAGAATGTCACAAAAGCTAATCGATCCATTTCAGTTTAGGAAAAAATGCCCCCAACTGATGTTTTAGCTGTCTTTTTAACAATGTTAAATGGCTGGAAACTGTTGAAGTGAAAGGCTTTTACTGCTTGCTGCAAGTGAATAGTGTAAACAGTATTGATCTGCTATGAGGGCTTTACAGTAGAGAAACATTCAGTACATTATTTAAAGGATAAATATCTATTTGATTTATTCCTAGCTTTTATCTGGACATTAATAAGGTAGCTTTTTCTTCTTTTGCAAAGCTTCCTTTAAAAATAAAAATGGCATTCAGGCCTCTGTTTTAAATGTACTTGCTCCTGTTATCATCAATAAAAGCTGAAATCCTCTCAGGAAGAAAAGGAAATAAAGCAGTGTGGGAGATTTGATGCTCCTGTAAATGATGATAGTGAGAACTGAGCATCAAGAAGAGGAAGTGAGAAATTATTCAGATGTTCCAAGCTGAAGCCAGATTCCAAAAGGCAGAGCTAGAGATACTGGAAGGCACAACCTGGAATCTTCAAATCTGCTACAGGTTTTGTTTCGATAATATTAATCAAAAAACTCTGAAAGTGACAATGCAGAGATCACAAACTTGGAACAATGAGAGCTAAAGGAACCCCAGAGACTACAATTGTGACATGGGAAAAAACCCAACATGCCTGATTTTCCCCATATGATATGAAGGACATTTTCATGACTTGTTCAATGCTTTCCAGAGGAAGGAGGGGGTTTGTTGCTTTTCAACACACTGCATTTAATTCCTTTGTTAATAAATCTGTACAAACAGAAAAGCAGAAACTGCTGTTAGTGATTGCATGGTTAATTTATAGTATTTTATGCTTTTATTTTTGTTGCATGGCAATGTACTCTTTTACTGCCCTCATTCAAATAAGTCATCAGATATCCTTTTCTTAGCAGTTTGCATTGGTGGACTGCAGAGCAGAGTGCTTTGAACTCCTTCACAGAGACACACAACGATCAGATATAACTTTAGCTGGTGTGACAGAGAAAAAGACTTATTCTCCTTTCAGAACAAGCCGAAGTGTGCCTTAACTAACCTACTGCAGAAGACCAGATCTGTACAAGATTTCAGTGTAAACTGACAGTAGAAGAGATGAATTAGCATAACTGACTGTTTCATTTGTGGAGATTAAATAGGCTTTTACTGCAGATGTTTACCAAGGAAAATGCTCCCTAGTGGAAGACCATAAACAGTTAAGATGGATTTGATGAGAATTTTAATTGCTGTTATGCAATTGGTAATGGAAAGGTTTTATTTAACGCCACGCAAAGACCAATTGACATTTTTGAGGGAAAAAATATCTTGGTAGCTCGGTATTTGGACATATTAGTATTTCAGGCAGGGAGGAGGTACCTTCTTAATTTTTCTTCCCATTCCTTCTATCTGACTTTTAAGAACAATTTCCTTAAGATGGCTAAGTCACATTTCAATGAGTTAAGAGCAACCACCTAAATGCAAAAACCCCTGACCCCCACCATCTTTTTTTTTTTTTTTTTTCTGAATGCAACTGAAAAATTGCAGTGTGGACCCTTGACTTCTTCCCTCTTCAGAAGCAACTAAGTAGTTTAAGTACTTCTTTTGGGAAGAATTCAAATGATTAATTTTTTCACATGATGGTAATTTGCTTTGCACGGAAAACATGTTAAGAGCAATGCTGTAGGATGTTATAGGGTTTTTTTCAAACCTTCCTCTAGAAACTGTTCCATTTTGCTTGAAACTATTAAATATTCACCACCTCTCTCATCAGAAGGATAGAGGGAGAGGACATAGCTGCATAACATAATGGCTAGCTCTGAGACCTGGCTTTCTTGCTCCAATGGATACTTCAATTCCCTGCTCCAGTTGGTTCATGAGCTGGGACCCATGTCTTCTTCTTCCCAAGTGAATGCAGTAACAGACTATCGTATCACGCTTAGCTTCTCCTCTAGAATAATTATTTACTGAGCCTTGCAAGGTGCAACAACATTTGCTTAGTAGAGCACTCACAGCAGAAACACATATTCAGCACTTCATTCTTGCCTGCTTTTTTCCCTGAAGCCAAATAAAGAATCCTGCTGTCCTACTTGCCCAAAAAGGACAGTACCCCCTTCACCACACCTGCAACGCCTTAGTCTGAACGCAATGATGTACACTCCGGGTACTTGTGTTAAGTAACATGCATCAAGACACGGGTGTAATTTCTGTTTAGAAGAGGACTGACTGTAAATGCTGAGCACTGACATTAGGTACAAATGTCCTGCAGTCACTGAGGCACCTGAGGGGTGTAAAATCCACGGGGATGCAGCTGCATCTGGGTAGGGATTTTAACTGAAAGAAAACTCCAGAAGAGACAGCACACATTAGACAAACTTTTTCAACTAATTATGGGATAGACACTATGTTTATTGAGATTACATCATGATGGCTTTTTTGAAGGAGAAAAAAAAATCACAATTTTAAACACGAAAACATATTGGAACCAAAGAAACAATTGGGTGATGCTTCTAAGGTGGACACTTTCTTGGTAGACAGCACTAATTGCTGCAATAGCTTTTAGGTGTTCTAATGCACTCAAGTGAATTATGCACCACACTGCTTCTGAATGACACAGCCATTTCTGACTCCATTAATATGGAAGATTTCAGCCAAATGCTTTTAAACGATAGCTCCTCTTTATTTGTAATTTCAGAGTCTATTGATTTCCTTCTGTTCCCTTCATTATGATTTCAATTGATTACCTTGGCAACTGCAATAACAATGATTGCACTTGACACTGTCTGAGACTCTCGAGATGGTATTTGAATAGGAATGGTATAATTTGGGGGAAAATGGCTACAAGAACCTGCCATTAATGTTACACTTACACTTTACTTTTATTGACTTCCTTCTCTTTCTAACAGGCCCTTGTCAGGGACTCTCTTGCAAATATTGGTTAGGATTTCAGTGACTCCTTGAAATAAAAGACTCGTATTAACAAAAAGAACACTTTTTGTGCTAGGTGTTTTTCTCAGCACTGTGGCAGTTCCAGGAAATGTCCCACCCTAGATGAGATTTTTGTTCCCTTGTCAGAAAAGCTACCAGTTTTTATAAACAATGTTCCTGGCCAAGGGCTTTCTTTTACTAACTGTATTGTCATTTCACATAGAAGAATTTCAAGTACTAAGGCGTGACTTTGGATTAAAAGTTAATACGAATTTATTAAGTTTCATTGCATCTTATGCCATATAAATGAGAAATTCCACATACCTTTCTCAGGAGAAAAGTGGCTGCTTGTATCATGTAGCATTTCAGTTCTTCAGTTTGCACTTTAGCTTTATTCAAGGGCTGTCCACAATGTAGTACCTACCTTTGGAAATAATACTATACCGAAGGTCTCATTCAAGGTATGTCAGGACTGTATTTATGTCAGAGGAAATATTGCAGATAAGAAGTTCAAGCAAAAGAGAGACATCCTTCTCTTAACATTACAAAGGTAATTCACATTTATGAATACAATTTTAGAAAGAAACAACTTCAGTTTCCTGTTTGTCACTGTGTCCATGACCTTTCATTTTGATTTTATGCCACAACACCAACAATACCTTCTGATTAAAAAGCTACCTTCTACAAATGTCAGTAATTTGATACTTTATATAATACTAATATTTCCACTTCTAAACCTATCATTTCCATTTCAAAAAGAAAGAAAGGATACACACACACACACAAAAAATGGATCATTTTCCTTAAAACCTAGGGAAGTAGATGTGATATATAGCAAAGGAGTAATTTTAGCTTTTCTATTATCAGTTGTTCAGTTGCAATGTAGACCAGTGCTCTTCCCCAGCCACTCTATTATAGCGAAGCTGAATAATTACAATTAGTGACTATTGATAGTTGAAGTCATAGGTTAGGAGAGGAGCACTGGGAGTCGGACATGATAATTTTCTTCAACATGATAGCACCCTTCTGCAATCTGACCAACAGACTCAAGTAGTATGAGAGTCAAGAAAAGGTAATTGTAGAGTAATGAATATTGCATGATGTCACTATACTTTCTACTGAGAATATTTATCCATAATTATCCATATCAAAAATTGAAGTGAACTTTTCTTTTTATCCTTTGCCCTGATATGCTTGGTGAAGTAAGAAAACTCTTGGGTAGCCCAAGTGAGTCTTTGATCAGACTTTATAGACATGAAATTCAACTGTGCAGAAATTTTTAAAAGTGATTCAGCCTTTTACTTTATCCCTGGTGTCATTCAGGGCAATGCAAATTTTACCCTAACTCACACGGAAACAGCTTTAGAAACTATTTTAGAGGAGTTCCTGAAAATTTCTGATTCAATCTCATAAGACAGGTCCAAGTAGAAAACGGGCAGTGTCTTTGTATTGGTCTATATAGTTGTTTTACATGAATCATGAAGAAATGTGAGAAGTTTAATTTCATAAAATTCCATCTTGTCTTCCAACTAATAGCTAGATGCTACAGCCTAGTCAATAAAAACTGGTAACATCAGTAACTGGCAAAGCAAACTTCAAAATAAGAAAAGCTTTTTGGAGGACAATAAGAAAGTGTAGTTCAATAGAATATTGTACAAAGTCATATGGTCACCCAATAGGGAACAGCCAAATAGTTTGAGAAAATGGATACATTACCCAGTTGTTCTGTTTCTGTAATTCACTCACTTAGGAAGCCTAAAGGAGTTCTCAGCCACACAGCCTGAGATTTGGTATAGGGTTGATTAGAAAAATAATTATTTTCTAAATAAAAGAGGGAGTTATCTAGCTGAAAACCTGTAAGATCCTTGGGAGGAGAAAGAGATATAAATTAAGAAGGAGAGAGTGAGAGACAAGTTTATGGTAACTCCTTGCATGTGTGGATGTGTCTACATTTTCTTTTCATTATTGTCAAGTAAACAATGGAAAGGAAACCACTATATTTAGGTGCTATAATGAAATGGTGTTAGTGTAGGCCAAAAGCAACTAAACTGTTGTAATGACTATTGGAAGTAATTCAAGCTTAAACTATATAAAAATATTAAATATTAATTAATTAATTTAGCTGTATTCAAGTTTCTTTAAGTTCACATAGTCATACTGGTTTTGAATGGTTCTCATTGTTATGCTACCAGAAAAGAACCCTTCATTTTCACTTCACTGTTGATCAATAAACACTGAGATAGCTGAACTTGAACCACCTCATTGAATGTAGGTAATGCTGATGTAACAGTTTATCAGCAGCCATTGCAGCAATTTGTTTCTGTTATGTTTTTTATATATTGTTATGGTGTGCAGGAGACCATTCGCTACTTTAACGGCATCTGGCTAAGGGCCCTTTTCTATGGAAAAGTGGGTAATAAGGAAAGGAGGAAACTTTAAACAAGCTTTACCTGCGGCTGAACCAGCAAATGGCACAGCAGCAGATGCATCCCTCGGGCTGGACAGAGACCCTATGTTCCTAGGCACACCTGTCTGGGCTTCATCAACCCAGCAGGAGAAAGTCCTTGGCAAGAACAGCTGGATGAGATGGCCACTTTCTTAACAACCCTTAAAAGCTAGTACAAGACTTACAGACTGTTTCAAAATTCTCCAGTTCTGTTCATTAACTTACAAGAATCTTGGTGCCTATCCAAGGGCATTGGATTTGCCACGTGGTTGCTAAACACTTTTAAAATGCCTGTATCATATTTAAAGTTCTGTAACAGTTGCCTTTTTCCACTCTCCAAATGTTGTATGAGTTATAATTATGTCAATATTTGGCATTGATCAGTCTCCATGTATCTCCAGTCATGCAATGACTAATTCATCCAGCTGCCCAGGTAGCATCTGTACAAGTTCCCAATACATACATGGACAGAAGAAACCCAGAAACAGTGGTATCACAGAGCACAAGGTAGTCACTGTAGTCCTATGGCTTCATAACAGTGTTTTAATTGACAGTAACAAATAGCCAGCTCTGTATGGGGTTTGCAGTGGCTGAGTTTGCAAAGACTTTCTGTGTCCAGGGTTTTTCAACTGTCTGATGACAGGCTGGTGTAACTGAAAGCAGTATTTTCCACTGAATTTTATACAGATGACTTTTGTGAGTAGCTATTTAGTATAAAATTAAACATTTACAACTGTAACACAATGATATAGAGCAGAGAAGTGCTGGCATAAAGAAAGACATGAAAAGCCATATAAAGGACCACTAAAATGGACAGTCATGGGATGATATGACATGGGGCACAGCCTTGGCACAGAAGAACAGAAAGGCTTAAGCAGGTCACTAAGAGAGATGCAAATCTGGAACTGTAGAAAATGGATATATGGTTTAGCAAAGAAAAAAAAAAAAGAAATAGATAGTACTAACCAAACATAAAGGCATCATGTAGTGAATTCATATACAATGTCAAGCTCCTGAAAAAAGGGAAAGATACAAAAGGATATTATTAAACATTAAAAAATTCTCCTAAGGGATCCCAGGAGGGATCAATGTGCATGTCACATTCCTTTTGGCAGAGAGCTCCAGATGCTGATGCCTCACCATAACAGCTGCTCTGTCACCAGGCACAGGCTTTGGAAAAGGTGACCATACCACCAAGAGAGCAGGAACAAACTAACAAGTTTGTGTAACAGCTTTAACTACATTATTATTCTTTCTTGTTCTGTTACAGTTAGGTGTGTAAAGATAAGGTTCTGATTTTCAGATCTACTAATACTAATTTCTTTGCTGGATTCATATGCAAGATGGTTGTCCTTTATACTGGTAAGCATAATATATAGAAATTAAAAAGCTTTATTACAGGAATTAATTACGTTTTGGAGCTTATATATAGACGGCTGTGGGTTGAAGGTTTATTCCATCAAAAGCTTCCATTTTCTTTCCTTCTGCCAATTTTTTTTTTTATTGTCTCTACTCTGTAATCTCTTTATTGTCTCTGTTTTCCCAATTTTTTCCTTTCTCCTTTATTTTTTTCCAGCTTCTTACTGTTATGTCACTCTGCTTTTTATGGAGTCCTCTCCCTTCTTCATTTGACTCCCCTTGAAGTGTTTGCCAGTGCTGCTGCATAACAACTCCAGGTAGAAGGAAGACAATGCCCTTTACAGGACTGCAAGACAATTGAGTCTGAAGCCTCTAATAAATGAATAGGAAGTAATTCCCTTCTTTGAGGCTACAGCAACAGGACAGCGGAACTGCCTGCTTGGAAAAATCCTTCAGTCCTCAATGCTCCTTTTCTTGCTTTGGAAACTTTTGCTGCCTCTCCTGTTAATTTTCTGGGCTGGCCCTTGGTTCCTTTTTCCAGAATTTTATGGGAATTTCTGTTCTTGACTGCCACACAGCATTGAAAAAGCCCCAGATTAACTCAAAAGCTTTGACAAAGAACTGTGAATTACTGTTTTAAAGGATAAAATATTATTTGCCTCAACTTCTAAGTTTTACACCTTTTTGGTACATTTAAGCAGAAAGTAAGGGGCAATCAGAAATGTTCTTGCTGCAGGTATACCTTGCAAGTTTGCCACAGTTGTTGATATCACTTTCCAGCCCACATTTCATCAAACTGTTTTGCTGTAACAATTCCTTTTTTCAAGGATAGAAGCCCATTGTAATTCTCTTGTGTGTTCATACCCCTGTAAGAATGTTACTGCTTGTCTATACAGGCCTGCACAGATGTGACACACAGTACTGACATCATGATGCAAAACGATTATCCACCACACACACACGTTTTTATTCACGAATGGAAGCCACTCTCCACTTCCTTTCTTCTAAGTTCTAGCCTGCTTTGCATCACTGAGGAAGCAACCTTCTGGTTTATATATCTGAGTGGTGCAAGTATGAGATTTAAATGTGTACCTAAGTACACGCCTATAAAGGTCAGGTAGAAACAGAGGTACTTCTATGTAGAAAATACACCTTTTAACAAGTATTGACTTTTGTGGGAATATTTGAAGGAAACATACCTTTCAATAACAGTATATTGTACTGAATTAATGTATCAAGAATTGTCTCTTGAGATATTGCATCAGAAGAGTATCATTACTTTCCTAAATACAATTCTTACCTGACAATTTAGTGATAATGTATAATTGTCACACACCTGTATGATCAAAAAGAAACATTGAATATTATGGGTATAGGTATTCAATATAGGTTTTAGGATTTTTTAGTGGAAAAGTTTTCAAACTCCTCTATAAAATGAGCTAATTTAGATAAAGGTTTTTTGGTTCAGCCTCATTTCTACTTTATGGTTCCTATTTCTTATTCTCTTTCCGAAGAAGGAAAAATTATTGAATTTTGTTCTAGCTTGCCAAGTTGCTGACTACAGTGGAGAATATCACTTCTCTGAATAGCAGTCTAACATTTAAAAACAGCCTAAGGTGCACTTTGTCTACCATTTGGTGTGATGGAGCAAGCACAATATTTTATTACATTGACTTCTGTACCTTACTGAGAATTGAATATCAAGCTATTTCTTTCCTTTTCACATAAGTTTTTACACTTTTTTTTTTTTTGGTCTGATGGTACATTGCAAATATTGTTACGTAAACAAAGTGCTATTTGGTTTTTGGTGTAAGACATTCCAACAAAAGAAAAAAACTCAACAAACTTCCATCATGGCAAAAATAATGAATCATTCTTTTCTTCATAGAACAAAAAGGTTGCTCTGAAAATGGTAACTCCATTAAAGGGCAGTACTTGCTCTTAGCTTGTAAGTACTGTAGCTTAAAATGTATTAAAGAAGCTAACAGAATTAGCTGACTATAATTAGGGCTGATAGAAATGGTAGATTGAAGTTGGCACAGTAAAGTATCTCATTCAGTTGGACAGCTTTTTAATACCTCCTTCTGTGGTCCAGAGTTGTCTAATCAGGTATCTTCATGGGCTATGCCTCATTTAATGGATGTCATGAACTTTCTTGTAGTGGTTCTCCTTATGAAATATGTTCAATTATGTGAAAAGCCAGAAAGCAAAAGGAATTAATCCTAAAATATCAATTTAAGGAGCTTTAAGTGCTGAAGAATTATACTTCCCTTCAGTTGCTTGGTTTGGAAAAGCGAAAGTGCTGAAAAGCTGTAACTGTCACCAACTTCTCAGTTTTGTTTCTTTTCAAAGACAACCTCCGCACTTCATAGTAATTCTTCCTGAGATCCATCAATCATTTCTTCCCCTTTCAACTCATTACCCCTTGCAGCAAAAAAAAGCGCAAAAATATTCTGCATCCCAACACTCCCTCACCCCTAAACCCAACACAAGAATGGGAAATATGTTTAGCATTCTGCTTTTCTTTAGTTTTGCTTTGTCTTATGTCTTATCTTTCCTAATTTTAAGTTGAACCTTTTGGTACATCTCATTCAGCCACCCCTGACACTTTGGTTCCTCCACTTCAGCCCTTCCACTGCAGGAGTTTTGCTAGAGCTTCTTAACATGTACACCATTCTGCCTTGTCATATACTCTGAAGGAAATAAATTGGAGAAGGTCTCTAATTCCAAACAATTTTCCTACAACTGGCCTCAGTCCTGTGGCTGAAGCTGTCAGAGTGAAGATACCTGGCTTCCTATTTGTCCTTGATCACCTGCCACAGATTGCCTTCCAGGAGAGAATACCACCCAGTCAAGCTTTTACTTCTGTGACTACTCTACTGCCTGAAGCAAGTCACTATATTCTATGTCCTGGGCTTCCAGCTGCAAGTCAGAAAGGAGATGTAGAGCATGTGAACAGACAGAACATGAGACAATGTGCAGTGCCAAAATGCATATCAGAATCATACGGGCATGAAAATTTTGCTCATTTTCATTAAAGGAATATGTTAAGGAACAGAGTTGACATACATATATATAATGTTTTATGTAACTAGAGTGCAATTGCAGTAAAATACACTACCCTTCTGTAAAGGAAATGGCAACCTGGACTTTTTAATTTCTGTCAAGACAAGGTAGAAGCATATGAGACATGATATAGCCCCAGGATAATAATTAAAAAAGAAGAAAATAGTTAGCAAATACAAGAGCTCTTAGTCAACTATATGCATTAAGAACTACTAACAAGTAACAAAAATCATTTGCATTTCCTTCACTTAGGACCACCTTCTTCCCATACTGCAAAATTTCAGAGCAGTTTCTGACATGCCAGGTCATTTCTGGATATAAAAGAATTTAAAGTAGAATTAAGCCTTGACACTTGTATAGGTATAAGTTTTTTCAGAAAAAAATTCTCTACAATATTGACTTCAGTAGATGGAACAAGACTATCTAAACTTCTCTATTTGCAATCTGGATTATTCTGTGTGAATAAAACTGCCTCAAATTTCTCAGCTTAAGCTGTTAGCAGAAGCACAGATTCATGCAGAACAAATAATCTGAAAATTCGTTTTAGCTTTGCCGAATTTTCCTGGAAGTCCAAAAAACCTAATTAAAACACAATCTCCTTAAAATATATTTTCTGTTCATCTTTCTGGTTACTGGATTCACTTTTATGAGCAGTAACTGAATTGAAAAATGTCAAAAAAGAATCCTAATAAGTACTGTACACCTAATAAAGTAGAGAACACCATAGCTTCTCAGTCTGTACTCATGTGGATCTATTCTTAGATGTGATCTGAAGCAGTATGTGTCTGTGTCTTGGGTTGTGGAACCTAGATTGTGTATCCTATTTTCATCTGCTGAAAAGCAGTTGAGGAATTGTTCTTCTTTATCTCTTGTTTACTCTGGAAGGAGGGGGGCGGGTGCCTTTTGATAATGAGCCAACTGTTAAACCAGGTAGGGCATTGTTCCTTATCTCTTTTACTGCCCGCCTTCCCTCCAGGGAAATAATTTCTGCTAATGGACCATTAAGAAACCCCTACCCTCCCCAGGGTAGTACATCCACATTCCATCATCCTATTGTGAGATGCTCCACCCAGTGGGGGGAGCCAACCATTCCTACCTGGATAAAACTGGGACTCAGGAACACGAAGCTCTCTGGCTTCACCCGATTCCCGGAGGAAGACTGGACCCCTTCTCATCATCACTGGACCCCTTCTCACCATCACTGGACCCTATCCATAGGATCATCTCTACTTCAACAGAACCACATCTGCCACTCCAGGAGGACTCACTTTTGGACTGCTTCCAACACCCTGACCAACAGGGTGTCAGGTTGTAGCTCTGACTCTGTCAGGGTTTTCCAGGATTGCTTGTTTATTTGTTTGCTTGTTGGGTTGGGTGGTTTTGTTTTCTACTACATTTGTACTGTTAATATTCCTAGTAAAGAACTGTTATTCCTATTCCCAAATCTTTGCCTGAAAGCCCTTAATTGCAAAATTCTAATTTGGCAGGGGGTGAGGGGTTTACATTTTCTATTCTAGGGGAGGCTTCAGCTTTCCCTGGCAGATACCTGTCTTTCCAAACCAAGACAGTCTGAAAGGTTTTGTTTTCAGTATTTAGAGCAGCTATTAAAAAGCCTAAAGAAAAGTATTGGCACTGCTACAGGTTTTGACTTGGAGACTTAATACTTCTGTACAGAAACCTCTTTCTCACTGATGGCTTAACACACATGTGAAAGTGCTCCATCGGTGAATTACAAAGAAAAATAACTTATTCATTGTTAACCCAGTCTGGAACCATATTAGCAGTGAGTTCTGAGTTCTGAGGAGGCCACTTGTTCCAGATTAGGAACTGGTGATCTGCACATCATTAAGGATAAACTGTTGCAAGGCCAAAACCCAGTGCATTCAAAAGGCAATTTTTTACTGTTATCTGATTGGCATCTAGACATATTCAGTAAGAACTGACACATTTTTTTGCAATGGAAAGGAACAACTTTTTATATTAAAAAGCATTCTTTAACATTTTCCTTACAAGCCAAATATATTTGGTATTTTCCATCTGCCTAAAGTGAATCAGTTAAGCCAAAAGTTGTCAAAGTGGTTGTGAGTGAGGAAAAACAGATGCTGAATTCTTTTCAGAATAATAAATGCATGTTTTCCTGGTAAGCTCCTATACACTGTTCAAAAAAATTGTAAGTAAAAAGATATTTGGATTACTAAAAGCTTTTCCCACATGAAACTGAGATGCTCTATCTGTCTTCTCCTCTCTGGAGAGAGTTTGCAACCCTTTACTGGGATAGCAGCAGCATGTTAGCAGGACTCAAGCATATGCCTGTCCTCTCCATCCTTGACATACCTAAGAAATTTGGGGTTTGGGCAATTATTAAGATTGAGACAAGAAATTAACATGATCCTTTAACAAAGTCACCAAGCTGAGAATGTCTTCATATCATAAGGTAAATCAAAGACATGGTGCAGGCCTTTAGAATCCTAAGAATGGCTCCATCTTCCTTGGAAGGGAGTGACATTTGACTAAATATTGTCTGCTAAGTTACTGCTGTCATCAGTAACCTAGTAGTCCAGATATCAAGCACCATGGTGTAAGTAGGGGGCATGAACGAGCCTGAGAGCACAGAGCATCATCCAAAAACTGCTTGTGAGCATGCAGAGACATTGAACAATGCTCAGAAAGTCAGCCCTGCATTTTCTAACACAGGGAATAGGCAGGTACAGTAAGGGTCTGTTTCCTTAGTCTGTTCTGCACCATTCTCATTACTCAAATAAGTTTAAAATCCCATATGGAATTCTGCCAGCAAAAATATTTTGAACGGACACTAAATGAAGTCTTTTTTTACCTTAGTTTCCAGGGTTGCTTACTTAGTTTTTCTTCAATGTACTTCAAAATTTAAATGTATACAATTTTTATTCTTCCCTTCCTTTTGCCCTTTCTCTTCCACTTCTTCTTTTCTTCATTGTGTTACCTCATAATAGTTATCTTTCCGGCTATTTATTTTCATTGTTTTCTAAGAAGTTAGTTAAATCTGCAGTGAGCTAAAATCCTTCCAATTGAACTTATGAACATTTTGTTCAATAGCACAACTGATGATCAAGCCCCTGTATTTTTATTGTCACTGTAGCACAGGTCACTTTGATGACATGTTTCAATCATATTCCCTATTAACTATACACACACATTTCCTCCTGCTTCAACTGTCAACAAGATTTTCAAGAGGAACACACTGCATACTTGAAATACTTACACCAGCTCTCTACTTACAATTTTTCTGTGAGAGAGTTGGAAAAGGACTTTGTTCAGGAAACCTGTAAAATCAATGATGCTTAGAAACAGTTGTACAAAATGCATGCTACAAGGTTTTTGAGGCTTACTTTTCTGAGCTTAGGCATAATGCCCATTGGATAAACTACAGTTCCATAGTTAAACTATAAGCTTAATTTTTTTTTAATTTTTTTTTTTTTGTAAAAATTTATGCTCTCTTTGGCAGAAGCAGCAAACAGTTTCCAGGTATTAGCCTGCCAAGGCAAATCATAAATTATGCTTAAAGGAAAACCCATTACTGAGCTTCAATCATTTATTGCATAATGAATGTATATTTCAGATACAGTGAAACATTTATAAGGTTACTGAAAATATAGCAATTAATAAAGCATAGGTGAAGGCAAACAGCATTGCATTTGGTATTTATGAGTTTGCTGGTGATATATTGTATAGGCTATTAAATATACTTTAAATATGCTGCTTTGTCCCATCCTCTCCCCCCTCAAAGTCCCAGACTCTTATTACATCATTACTGGAAGTAACTAAATATATTTATGATGAATCATTCATTAACAAAACACTTAATTTACCATTAAAAAAAAAAAAAAGAAAGCTGTCTCTTTCTGAGTAAGATAAGAGCAAAAATTAATCTGGCACATCGTAAAGGTTAGATTACACATCTCAAGTGGTCTTTTTTGGTTGCAGCTATGATCACATTCTTCCTCCAAGCTGAGAAATGTCTGTTCGTATTTCATATGCATTCATTGAATGGAAGTAGCCAGATCTGCTCTGCAATAATTTTCAAGTTCTGAAATGAGGTAAGATTGGAAATGCTCCCATCCTCCATTTCTTCTTCTAGTAATTCACATGTTTTTGGCTCATGAATGTGGTTTGTGATTTTCTGTATGAGAAAATTGGCATAAATAATAACCAAATTAATCAAAATAATTTTTGTATTGAGTAAGATTATAACAAATCAGGTTTTGCCTGTATGAAAAAGTATGCATGGATCAAATATTTTTAATAAATATGACATATGAAACGTATTGAATATCCATGTTTCTACTGAGAGTTTCTACATATCCAGGAAACTGCGATGATAGAAATTGAATGCAGGGGCCATTTTACTTAAAATGCACAAATAAAATTTGACACCTGATTACAAAAGCATAGTGCAATGAGTGACAGCTTGTCACCAAGGAAGTTAATTTCAGAACAAACTTTTACACAACGTAAGAAAACATTGCAGCTGCTGGGGGCAAAGCCTACCTGAGGGCTCAGGCAAAGGAGACTTTAACAAAATTTACCCATTTCTAGCTGATTAGATCACTGAAATATGAGCTGAAAAACAAAAAAACAACAGAAAAAGACCCTTGTCACATAACCAATGCAAGCTTCACAGTTGTGTAAGACACCTGGAACAGGGGAACAGCAGATGACAAAAACCCTGGCCTCAGATGAGGAATCACATAGACTGGCCCTGAGCCATGTCCTCAGTGCATGCTGGATACCTGACATACAACATAACAGCAAAACCAGCAGTTCCTCAGTTAGGGACACATGTCAACAGGTGTCCAACACTGTATTAAGGCAAAGCCTGCGCTGCAGCTGTGGTGTATGGAGGTCATTTTTCCAGCTGTTGGCTTGGGTGTCCTGGACCTGTCATGCTCGACTGGGCTGTGCTGGTCTGTGGGGCAGTGCCTGGTTCATGCGACTGTGAAGTGTGTGAGTATGTCTTACAACAAAAATCTTAGAAGAAGAATTACAATCCAGTCACTGTACCCACTGTGCTTAGGAAATTCATGTCTGATTGTGTGTCACTAAGCAATGTTTTGCTCATGCATATATACCACCAACATGCTCTGTGACAGATTTCATAAAAGCATTACATCCATGCTCCAGAAGAGAATATGTGATGTTATTTCTCCATGTGGTAGAAGAAAATCAGTGTTTAAAAATAAGCAGATTTTTTTTAAAGGAAGCATTTTTCATTGATTGGAAGCAGATTTATTGCGGTACATGCAAAAAATGTCTGAGACCACTACAGGAAAAAGTGTATGTGGAGTCTCTCCTTTTTTGCACAAAAGAAAATAAATATAGTACAGCTGCATATGAAGCCACCTGAAAGTACCTTCTAAGTTTAACTGTGATGTGAATCATTCTATTGTGTGTTGGTCTTTAGGAGAACCATTGCATATGTTGCAAGAAAAGTCATTGTAGCTAATTCCCTAAGTACAAGCAAAGGGCAATAACCTTTAAGAACTTACTCTTTTTATAAGAAGAAATGGAATACGTGTTCTGTAACATATGGGGAAAATCATTACAACCTTGTTTGTATACTTACCCTATGAAAACAAGGACCATCTTCAGGCTTGCTGTAATGGCTAACTTAGAGTGCTCATTTCAGTGCTTTACACTAATGCCCACCAAATGGTGTGAGAGACGAAAGATGAGGAAGTCCAATTATGACTAAAAGCAGGAAGTTATACATAAAAGTTCACTAGAATTGCACAACCGACACATGACAGAGTACAGCAGATGGTGAACAAAAACACTCTTCACACAATATTTTGGGTTTGAATGTAATTGCTGGAAATCTAGCCAGTACAACTGTTTATCAAAAATGTGCAGTGACTGTAAGAGAAGTGTGATAATTATGAATGTGCTTGTTTGTGATACTACAAAGGAGGACCAGATCATTGAGACTTTGCCAAGAATCACTGCTGCACAACCCTGTTCAGCATCAGGTCTTCTTTCACATAAGGAAAGGCAAGCATCTGGGAAATTTTACTTGAACTCTACTTTCTAGATAGAGAGAACAGAAGAAAACACTTATTTCACACTGTGGTATTTGGCTTATAAGCAATTCTTGGTGTGACAGTAGTAACAAGCATAAATGTAGAGTCAATATTGTAAAGCAGAAAGAAGTGAATGCTGACATGTTTACAGCATACCAGACTGTATTTGAAGGGTTTGGGTGTGTTCCAGGAAAACAAACCACAAAAATGAACTCAAATGTTACACTAGTAGGAAAGTACTGGAGAAAGTAATGGTGACATTACAAAGCAAACTTAGAAACACAGCTAAGCTCTAATGGAGAACTGCAAGTTAGAGTTGCAGGGACTGAAAGGCAATTGCTGATATATCCGAAAGGACTCAGACAAAAATGCTTGTGTCCTTGTAAATCTAACTGCCTACAAGATAATAGCAGTCTTTGCATATTACTGGAGGGAAAAAAAAAAAAAAAGCAGTGGAGAATAGAAAATTATTTACATGTTTATGCAGTAGTAATTGTTTCGGTAATTTTACTGACCAAAAAATCGGAGGCAGAAAAGAATCTGCAATGGTTTATTTTTGACAATTTTTTAGAAAAACATTGATTTTTTTAATCAACAATTAGTGATTACTGACATCATTCCAGCCTTTTACAGAGACGAATACAATCACTCATCAAAATGTCAACACATGGGAAAGTACAGGAGGTGCTAATACTTCTTTTTCTGGTTACTAGATTTTACAAAATCCACCAGGGATTTTGGCTTGTTCGTCTAACAAATTTGATTTAAATTTTATATTGAACCAAGCTTTCTAATAGCATAAACAATGTCTTCACTAGCATTTTACAAATAGGCTGCTTATTTCTCAGTACTTGTAATACACATTGAACACAGGTAGCCCAACAACGTAACCTTGTAAAAGAAAGGAAAATATAGTGTTGTGTTTGGCCCTGGTCGTCTTCATCAGTATATCTATGAGAAAGAGATGAATGAACATGTGAATTGGAAGTCACTTGGAGTCACTTTTAGAAACATTTTGATAAGCAATGTATTACCACCAATATAGAGAAAGCAAGTTACCACTACAGAAATGCCAAATGAAAGCTGGATACAAGCCATGAAAGTGTTCAAAGGCAACAGATGTCTTTTTCAGAGTGTATTTGCATTATGGAAAAGTCTTGAGCGTGGAAGTCAGATCATAGAGAATGTTTGCATGAAGAGTTGGAACACATTGTGGTATACTCTGTGTCACCTTGATTGATCTGTGATCTTTGTTTCCCCTTGATGTGTACCACTATGACAGAGAGAGCAAATATTGGCCAAGTGACACTTCAGCCACAATAAATACTGAAACATACAGACACATCACAATTTAAATTAATATTGTCCCTTGACAATATCATAAAACAGTTGTTTTAGTAGAGCTCCATACAAGAAGGATGTAAATGAGCTACCTCAGTGGGTTATCTTCCAGTACCCTTTCATGGAGACTTTGTCCAGTGAGGACATACCTGTATTTTTCAAATGTGGCATTTTACAGTGAATGAAAAGCATAGAGGCAGCGGGTCAGCAGCTGTTACTTAGCTCAAGAGAGAAATGAGTATGCAGATGCACACCAATACACTGTTCACTGTTCTCTCCCCATGCTTCTTTCTCCTTAACACTAAAAATGTCCTAGGTTTCACCTTGAAGTTCTGACATCACATCTTTTCTGTATTCTGTCATCATGTCTGACCCACATCAAACTCATGGTTGGCCCATATCAAAGTCTGTAGCATAAATAACCACTCTAGTTGCTTCATTCCTTTGCTTAGTAAGTCCATTAATAGTTTGGCATGTTATGTTAAACAAAGCCATCACCAAATTCCTACTCTCTGTTTCAGAGGTGACTTCAGATCATGGGTTCACCTCAGTGTATACAGAATTTTCAATAAGTCTTCATTACTTTCTTTTGCTATCAATTACACTCTACTGTCATGTCATGAAAATAATGCCTGCCTGTCGGGTTCATGATGTCATCTAAAACATCTTTGTGGACCTGACAGACAAAAATGCAGAAGTTTCAGCAAGGATGAAGGGACAAAGTGTCTACAATAATGGTTTTAATGATCTCACTAGTGTATTTATTAGTAAGTCTGTAGAGCAGAAATGAAACTTGATTTACTTATCATTACAATTTCCTCTGTCAGTGTAGTTCTATTGCAAAGAAAATGTCCAATTTCCTAAAGGAAGCTAGTTCTGTTCTTTCTTGCTTTCTAGTATACTGAATTACAGATCTGGATTGTACTCAAGTATTTGACAATCCCAGGAGGAAAACTGCAGGATACCAAGGCTAACGTTTCAAAATTGTGTGTATGACATGGGAAGCTAATGACCTCCTAAATAATATGGGTGCTATTAAAAAACTTCACTGTATCCTCTTATTATTTTTGCATGCAAAGCAGCCAGTATTGCCTTATGCAAACTCGTGCTTGACCTCTTTTACTTTACTGTACCTGGAGTCAAATGCATTGGTCAAATTTTCTGGAAGGATATACATAATACTCTATATCTGATTTCTGGTGTTTCTACTCTAATTTTCATATGATAAATTAATTAAATTGCTGCTTACATTCTCTTTGTCTAGCAGTAAAGCTAGTAAGAAATAAAACACACTGTAAGAAATTATTCTCAAGTAATTAGTTAAAAATTGCCTGTTGTTTTTTTAAAAATATTTATTAGTCTCAGAGGGTTAATGGTGTCATACTGAACAGAGACATAGAGTGATTGCGTCAATATTATCAAGGGCAAATGAAGCGCCAGTGACTCCAACAAGATTTTGACACAATGCAACTTGACTAATAAAATAAAAAAACTAATTTTAAAAATAATTTACCTCCTGTAGACCTTAAAATGGATTTTACTAATGGAAACTAGCATGGTTTTTTCTTCCTGATAGGTGAAGCAATGAGACTGTGGGAGCAAGTATATGTTGACAAGGACAAACAAAATGTCCAATGAGATGGTCTCTACAGTTAGAAGTAATTTTGAACATTGTCCCTCAGTGTTTAAACACAAGGGTTTTCTAGTGCAACCCCAGCAAATAAACCCAAAAATTGTTTACTTAGTAAAATGTTCATTAACAAGTCTATTCATTAGAACTGCTCTCTAATGACTAAAAATGCTTAAACCCGAGAGAGAAAACTCAAGAGAGAAAAGTGCTCTATGTTATTTTCAACTGATGGTTAAGACAGACTAAGAATTCAGTGAACTCTGTAGAAGCATCCAGCACAGTTCTTCAACCTGACTTTTCTTAAACAGAACAGTCAATATGCCATAGGCAGAAACATCCACCTGCAGAGATGTGTTTTTACAATCACAGCTTCATTTACTTTGTTCGTATTTTAGCTAGGTTTTATTTTACAAAAGAAATTTTAGGGAACTGAACCAGATAGTGTACCAGAAATACTTCAGAGAACAAAAGGATAAGATCTACAGACTCCTAAGTATTAACCACTTAGAGAGGTGACATCTGCATAAGAAGGAAACAAAGTTGACACACACAAGATGAAATACAAGCTGTATACTATATATGACATATGCCCAGAAAAGTATTTTGGTTTAAATCCACAAATCATTGTAAGTGTTACAAAATTCCAAACAGCAACCAAAGTTTCAGGATTTGGTTCTTTGAATTGCCTTCATACCTGAAGTTAAATACTTAAATTCCCATGAAAAGATTAGTGTTAAAATGGTTTCCACTGACGAGGGCAAAGCCACTTTGATTGATGATTTTCACACTTGGGAATAAAGTAAAAGGAATCTTCCAGAGACTTTAAGTCCAACCTGTTAATATACAGACTGGATGGGTAATCTGCAAGATGGGCAGGAAGCTGCTAATTGGTTGCACTCAGTGGGTGGTGATCAGTGTTTTTTACTCAGGCTGGCAGCCTGTAACAACTAGTGTTCCCCCAGAGATGGCTCCCATGTCACTCAGCTTTTGCCCTGGATGATGGGATTGGAAGCACCCTTACCAGACTGCATGGTGGACACCTCACTGGGAGAGACAATCTTGCAGAGAGAGGCTGAAAGAGTGAGCTATCGAGAACAGTCTGAAGTTTAACAAAGACAAGTGGAAAGCCTGAACCTGGGATGACATAACCAAAGAGCTCAGTACAAGCTAGGACTGTGAGTTTGGGGAGCAGCCTTGCTGGGAATTCCTAGTAGACAACCTAAATAAACACAGATCAGCAGTGTACTACTGCAGCAACAAAGACAGAACAGATCCTGATCTGCATCCCTAGAGACATTATTAGCACAAGTAAAAATGGGATCATCCCAATCTTCTCAGTGCTTGTTAGACCACACTTAGAATATAATTTCCAGTTCTGGTTCCCACAATTCAAGAAAATCACGGAGAGAAGAGGGTGCAAAGGAAGGCCACAAATATGATCAAATATAAGAAAGATTTTTTTTGTAGGGAGAACAACCCTTCACTTGAAAAAGATCCCCAGGGGCATGTCAAAGTCCCTGTCTCTTGAGATCTTCCAAATGTAATAGGACAGGGTGCTGGATGGCTCAATAGGAGCCCTCTGTCCTACGAAAGGTGAATGAATTTTTGAGTCACTTCCAGCCTGGGCACTTTAATGATTCTGTGATTTCCAGACCTTTTCACAATCAGATTTGAACATTTTGTCCATGTAATTCAATTCTTGTTAGATAAGTAAAATAAAATATGCAAATGTAGGGCATATGAGAATTATGTTGCTAGTGGCAAGCAAGGTCTAAAACATTGTGGCTGACAAAGTCTTTCAAGGATTTCTTCATCATACAGTTCTACAGATCATTTGAATTAGGATGAAGTCTTACGTTATGAGATGCCTGTCTCAGCTGGGAAGCCATAACTTATGGCCAGTTGACAAAGAACAACTTTCTGAACACTCTTAGCTTTAACTTTTTGAAGATTTTTTTTTTAATGTGGCCGCTTCTCAGCAGCTTCAAAAGAAACTTGAACAGGCTGTTCTAAAGGAGGGCTTTGCACTGAAACAGAAGGCAGGAAGGCAGGAAGGTCACACCATTACATGAGCCAGGGCAACGTTTTTTTATTTGCTTCCATTTTCCCATTACCTGACAAGGCAGTAGCTCCTTATTGTCACATCTCCAAATTAGATTTCTGGTCTATCTACTGTGTCGGCCACATGGAGGTCAAGTAGTTACCTTTGGAGCTGAAAGCATAGGCCACTCCTGTCTGCTAGAATGTCTAATTTTTCAGTTTAGCATGTTTTCAACCCAAGCTAAACATCCTAGCTCTGACACTGCAGGTTTAGACACATGGAGGATACTCTGTGACCACAGAGTAGTACCATTTGCAAGACAATGAACAATTTTTAAAGGATTGAATCTGCTGCTTAGGAGGGTATCTTCTTACCTTTCAGTTACTGAAGATGAGAATTGCTTGATATAAATCACTGGCTAGATTTGGATCATATGGGAAAAAGGCAATCATAGGAGGTGTAATTGAAAGAATTGTAATTATATTAGATATTTAAAAGACTGATCTGATGCTAATATCAGCTTTTTCTTTGCACACAAATGTTTTGCTCTGTGGACATCCTTTCATATTAAATTGGAAAGATGTGCTAACTTAATTTATTATTTTTATTATATTCCAGATTAGTTGAATAGCATGTTGTATTTTGTTATTTACCATGAGAAATGCAACATTCAGAATTCTTGGGTCCTCTCTCAGAAACAAAAAAGGGCTTTGAATGATTTCTAGATAGATTAGAAGGGGTGAATCCAAATCTGAACTCTGATTCTTGCAAAACAGCATACCTGGTAAGTACACTGTACAGGCGTCCTGTGGGATAGTGTGGAAACAAAGTTTAGGTATTAGAACACCTGAGAGGTCTCTCAGTTCAGAGTACTCTCTGAAAGTTCTGAAGTTGTGTCAAATACACATTCAAAAAAAAGGAGAGAATTTTAGTTTGCATTCTTTCTTTTGCCACCAGCTCCTCTTAAAAAAATAATAATAAAAAAACCTTGATGATTTGGTGATTTTAAACTTCCTTCCTTCCTTCCTTCCTTCCTTCCTTCCTTCCTTCCTTCCTTCCTTCCTTCCTTCCTTCCTTCCTTCCTTCCTGCCTGCCTGCCTGCCTGCCTGCCTTGCCTGCCTTGCCTGCCTTGCCTGCCACCCCCCTTTCCCTCTTCTTTCTTTTTGTTCCTCCTTTCCTTTCTCACTCCCTCCTAAGGACTCAGCAGCCTCCTGAAAAAACAGAGCTTCTGTCAATTGGTTTGCTGACAAAGAGGTACACTTGAGTATATATCTGAGTATACAATCTTTTTCCCACTCCTACCACCTCCTTTTCCTCCACTGATAAACTATTAAAATCAAGGGCTGCAGGTTCATCCTTTCACCTGTCCGCTCAGACACACACCCTCTGTGCTGAAGATGCTCATGCCTGCAATACTGAATATAGGCCTTAGTCTTTTATCCTGTTTTTGGTTATGTGATGCCTGGCATTCTTCACTAATATATACACGTACATATATAGACTTCTCCTGGCTCTTTTTCAGTTTAGGAGTTCATAAAGGGTAGGTTCATCAACTGCATAGATTTTCTCTTTTTAGAAAAGAAGACATAAGGAGAGAGAGAAGAAAAATATAAAATAAAGTGTAGCTGTACAGTACATGCATACAAATGCTTGATTAACTCTCTCCTAGGAATAAACTTGGTTCAGTGAGTTTCGCCCTAGTAAATTACTTTCTGATCTATTTGTAATGCTTGCTAGAAGATACTTTCATCTTCTATAAATACCAAGTCTGAATTCCAGGTTTTTGTTGATCATTAGGATGCACGCTTAGAAATGCTCCAAACTCAAACACAATCCTTCACCCACATGATTCATTTTTTAACCTCATGAACTCCGTGTTTGAAATTAGGAGTATCAGGTTCTTTACTGAGATAAATATTTAATAATATAGAAATTGTTTGTTAAGTGACTTCTTCTCACCTATTATGATGTGCCTTGTCTTCCAATGTGTCCTCAATCAACAGATGTTTATTCCTCAAATCTTAAAACACTGTTTGACTCAGAACCCCCCAAAATACCCATTTTTAATTCCCTTCCCCCAAGAAATTATTTTTAATTTTTGTCTTTTCTATAACCAAAGAATTCTGTACTTTGCTACTGTTCTCAGTGCAACAAGGGGAAGTGTAAGCATATTCTGAAAATGGGGTTAATAATACTGCAGTGCAAAACTGCTCAACAGATTCTGTTTAACACTGAGATTAACTGACTGATATCCAGTTGAAACAATTAGTAAAAAAGACAGCATAGATGGCTAAAGATATAAGTGGTTAAGTCAAAATAAATGACAAATATTTGCATATAAGTCTTTCCCCATAGGATTTTTATTCTTTTCATAACAACACTATCCTGGGCATTTTCAATATCTCTTTATACACTGATTGGAAAAAAAAAAAAAAAAAGGTATTACTTTCTTATCAGTGATGTCACAGTTGGCCTGTGTGTAGTCAGTTTTGGCTCTTTGTCACAAGCACAAGCCAGTAGGCACTAATTCACTTTTCTCATGCGAGCTGTTCTCTTCTAACATGGGTGTAGTTTCTATGATCTGAAAAAATCTTCACTGATTACAAATCTCTGCCCTTAGAACATGAGCTCTAAATGAGCAACAAAGCAGACTTTATTTCCTGAGAATTTTAGCATTATCCCAAAGAATTGCAGATAAAATTAAGGTACTCTCCATATTAAATAACATTCAGTATTGGAACTGTTTAGTTGTACTCAACTTTGTCATGAAAACGCTTCTATGCCTTTTAGAAACAGTTTTTTAAGGTACTTGAGCCAGGAGATGACAATACATCAAACAATAAAACAAACAAACCCAAACAAACAAAAAACCCATTGTAGACAGAAATGCAGCTCTAAAGTCTGTTCCTAGGGTCCTCCTTATTTCCCTTTTTGAAGATGGACATAACACTGGCTTTCCTCCAGTCATCAGTGCCTCTCCTGTTTGCCATTATTTTTCAAGGATGAAGGACAGTGGCTTAGAAACAAAATCTGCCAGCTCCTTTAGCGTGCTCAACATCATGGCCCATAGATATATGGGTGTTGAGTCTGTCTAGCTGGTCTCTAACCCAACTTTTTGACAAGGGGAAGTCTTCCTTTCTCCAGCCTTATTCTCTTAATTGTCTTAGTTGGTATTCATGATGGCCAGCATCAACACTAAAGACAGAGGCAAAGAAGGCTTTTCTTCTTACCTTCTTTAGAAGGTAATTGTGTCTTCTCTGTATCTTCCATCACCAGGACACCCACAGATTCAGCAGTGGTCCCGCATTTCTCCTATTGCTCTCTTTGCTGCTGGTGTACTTGTAGAAGCCCTACTTGTTGTCCTTGATATCTCTTGCCAGACTTAATTCCAAGTGGGCCTTGGCCTTCCCTGTAGAATCCCTGTATATTTTGAGGATGTTCCTACAGTCCCCCCATGTAGCCTTGTCCCTTTTCCCACATCCCATAAATTTCTTTCTTGTGTTTGAGATTTATAGAATTCCCTTCTCACCCATGCAGGTCTCCTGGCCCTTTTGCCTGATTTCTTACTCATGGGAATACACTGGTCTTGAGCTTGGAGGAAGTGATACTTGAATATTGACCAGCTCTCTTGGACATCTTTGTCCTCTAGATCTCCATCCCAGGGGATTCTTCTATGTAGGTCTTTGAAGAAATCGAAGGTAGTGCTCCATAAATTTAGGGATCTAGTCATGCTTGCTGCTTTTTGTTTCCATACAGGATCCATCTCTTGGTCACTGCAACAGAGGCTGCCTCCAAACCTTCATATCTTCAACCAGTCCCTCCTGGTTCGTTAGTACAAGGTCCAGCAACACACCTTTCCTTGTTGGCGCTTCCACTGCTTGTGTCTGTATCATCAGAGGTCTGTGGAACTTCCTGGACTTTGTGTGCCAAGCCATGTTATCCCTCCAACAAATATAAGGGAAGTTGAAGTCCCCCAGGAGAAACAAGGCCTGTGACTCTGAGGCTACTTCCAGCTCACAGAAAGCCTAATAAACTTCTTCCTCCTTACTACAGGTGGCCTGTAGTAAACACCCACAACGGTCACCCACATTAATCTTTACCTCAATTCTTACACATAAGTTCTCAACTCTTTTTTCTGCCCCTGCAAAGAATTCAATAAATTCCAGTTCCTTGTTCCTCCTTCGATTCTTTTTCTTTCCTTTTTGCTTGTCTGGGTTTTTTCTCAGTCTTTCTCTTTCTCTTTCTCTTTCTCTTTCTCTTTCTCTTTCTCTTTCTCTTTCTCTTTCTCTTTCTCTTTCTCTTTCTCTTTCTCTTTCTCTTTCTTTCTTTCTCTTTCTTGTCCTTCCTTCCTTCCTTCCTGCCTTCTTGCCTGCCTGCTTGCCTGCCTTCCTTCCTGCCTGCCTTCCTGCCTGCCTGCCTTCCTCCCTCCCTTCCTTCCTCCTTTCCTTCCTCCCTGCCTCCCTCCCTACCTCCCTCCCTGCCTCCCAGCCTCTCTCCTTCTCATTTTACTTTTCTCTATTCCATTTCTGTATTTTACTCTATTTCTCTTTCTTTGACTCTATTTTCACAGTGTGTAATAAGTTCCAGATATACCATAATTAAGGCCATAGAAACTTTCACAATGAAAGCTTTAGTGAAAGTCAGGTTTAAGTGAAAAGGAATTTCATTGGTGACTTGCTTTAATTTGTAAGCGCATCACATGTATTACTTTTCATAAATAAAACCAGACACACCTACCAATTTATAAATGTCAATGTACACATTCATAAACTTCCTGTAAATGTACAACTAAGCTATCTAGACTGGAAAAGCATGCTTGACTCTCATCAGTTTTGTTAATGAAGAAATGAGGTGCAGACATATAAGAAGAGAAATTACCATGCTACAAATAGCACCTGGGAGGAACTGAAGTAATAGTACGAAAACATTAATCCAAGGAAATGGGAAGTATTTACTATTTTATTGTTTTAGCAGAGAACTGCTTATGTATAATATAGAAACAAACAATTAAAAAAAGTCCAGTGGTCTTAAACTGTACTTCAAATCAGAATATGCATGCCTTAACAGAAAGTGTGTAGCATTTTCAGCAATGATGATTGAGTATCGCACTAATTTTTTAAGACTAATGCTTGTGGAAAAAAACCCCAACCAAACAGTTTAATAGTTTACATCAATGGCTCATGATTTAACCTATTTCAAGACATTTTCCACGAAAGACTTCCAAATGTTCCAAACACATGAGACTTAAAAAGTACAACAAATCAGTCATCAGAAACCACTAACCTGAACTGAAGAACATCAACAGAAAAATGCAGTCAGAAGGCGTCATACATGTCCAGTATATCAATCAGCGTTCAACTTAACATAATACTGCAGTAGGTGAAGATACTACTAATGTATCTTACCATCGATCAATATAGCTCCTGCTTTGGTAAGAGGCAGTGAATGAGGGAGATGTCTGTTTATAGAGAATATTCAGGGTGTGCTAGGATAAACATAGCTTTCATATTTCCTGATTGCACCCATGAAACTGTTTTCTCATAGACATAAGTCTTCATAGATGACCTTGTTCTTTAAAAACCATGAGCCCCTTTCACAGTGTACACTAATGTAGCTCTAATGCTTATATAAAGTCCTTTGAGCTAGCAGCAAGACTTCCATTAGTTTTTTAAAGCAGTTTTAATATTTTTTCACTGTTGCTAGAAGTACTGATAACACATTAGGCAAGTCATTCACATAAGATGTCATATTTGTCCTGGATAACAGTCATGTGAGAAGGGGAGAAAGCTTGTCAACATAATTTGATCTCCATTATGTTTATTTCATAGTTTTATAATGTTTTTAATTTAAACCACCCCCCAAAAAATCTTTTAGAGCAGTGCAAAAATTTGGCACTGCACCCTCCCCTTTCTAAGAAGATCTGTTCACATAAAAGTTCCGCATACATGCACTTTAATTTTGATGTTACACAAACAAAATGAAAATTCCCATTCCTGCTTTTTGTTTGCAGTGTGGATTTGGAAAGATTAGGATATTCAAAACCAGACTAATCTTCTTATGCTTATATTTAGTGATGCGTTAATGGCTGTTCATGATCACTTTGGGAGAACTATACAGTATTACTTTCTAGATTTACAGATTGAACTCTGAGTTTAATAGAGTGCTTGGTGGCCGTTTGACTTTAATTATCTTATTCTCAGTGTGTCATTGACATCAACTTGTTTATCTTAAATGACTTTTAACACTTTTAGGAAAACAACATCCATCTGCTCCATAGTCTCCTTGCCCACATTTTTTCTAGTAGCGAAGTCAGTTCTAAACTGACTAGGTTTCACCCAAGTGTGCCAAGTAGGTTTCTGTCTCATTCCATGGCTTTCAGGTTGACAGGAGCAAGAAGTACATATTCTCTAGTTTAATTAAAATCTTACACCTCCTGAAAGGGATCAAAACCGTTCGTGCAGGCCCGGGAAGGGGTTTTGCCCTCCAGCGTCAGGCGGGGATGCTTTAAAAGAGGCCTTCAGGGAGCTCAGCGACCCGGAGCAGTGTGAAGAGGAGCGGGCACCAGGGGCGCGGCACGGCCGTAAGGACACGGCAGTTTGCGAGGAAGTTCGTGCAGGCAGGGCAAGCAGGTAGGGCTGAAGGTGTTTTTTTTTAGTTTGCAGTTCTGTTGGTTAGTGGGTTTTTGTTACGGTTTTTACACCATCCAAAACTGCAGTTAGTGAAAATGTGTGTAGCCAGGTAGAATCCTCCAAGAAGGATATGTCTGTCCAGACCATTCCTGTGAGGAATGTTTAAGCTTATCAGTGGCACCCGGGGGAGTTGCAGAAGAAGTCTGCATGCGGTGTGAACAAGTGAATGATCTCCTTTTGTTAGTGGCTGAGCTTAGGGAGGAAGTTGATAGACTAAGGAGTATTAGGGAAAGTGAAAGGGAAATAGATTGGTGGAGTTCTGCCCTTCCATCCTTAAAGGAGGCCCACCAGGAGTCAGAGGATTCCCATGCCTCCCACTGTCAGGCAATAGGAGGACACCTGGTGGATGAAGGGGTATGGAAATGGGTTCCTACTCTGGTAGGTAATGGAAATTTCCCCCAGTCCCCATCACCTACCCAGGTGCCACTTCAGAGTAGGTATGAGGGCCTGGATCTAGAGGGTCAGTTAGACAATGTAGAAGAAATTGATCTGCCCAGTGAGCCTCACAGTTATGCCTCATCAGTCAGACAGATTAATACTTCTAACATTAAAAAGAAGAGTAGTTGTCATAGGTGAATCCCTTCTGAGGAGAACAGAATATGTCGACCAGATCCAACCCACAGGGAGGCCTGCTGCCTCCCTTAAGCTCGGATATGGGATGTTACTGAGAGACTTCCTGGGCTGATTCAGCCCTCTCATTACTACCCACTGTCAATACTCCAGGCTGGAAGCGATAAGACTGAAAAGAGAAGTGCTAGGGCAATAAAAAGGGACTTTAGGGCATTGGATCAAGTGGTTGATAGGGCAGGAGTACAGGTCGTGTTCTGTTCGGTCCCATCAGTGGCAGACAAGTATGATGAAAGGAATTGGAGAACTCACACTATCAACAAGTGGCTCAAGGGTTGGTGTCAACAGCATAATTTTGGGTTCTTTGATTATGGGGCAACTTTCTCAGTGCCTGGCCTGCTGGAACTGTATGGGCTTCATTTCTCTGAAAAGGGTAGTAGGTTTTTAGCTTATGAACTGGCAGAATTCATTGAGAGGGCTTAAACCAGGTTTGAAGGGGAAGGGGATGCAGCTGGACTATCTGGGGGCAGGCCAAGGGTGATAAACCTTGTTAAGTTAGGGGTGACTAACTTAGGTTAGTCACTAACCCAACTGAGGTGCATGTGTACTTATGCACGCAGCACAGGTAATAAGCAGGAAGAGCTTGAAGCCGTGGTGCAACAGCAGAACTATGATGTAGTCACTATCTTGCTATCACAGAAATGTGGTGGGATGACTCACATACCTGGAGAGCTGTGCTGGATGGCTACAGGCTCTTCAGAAGAGACGGGAAGAGGAGGAGGGGTGGCCCTTTATATTAGGAAGGCTTTTGATGCCACAGATATTATAACTAGTGATGATGGAGTTGAATGCCTATGGGTAAGAATTAAGGGGAAGGCCAATAAGGCTGACATCCTATTGGGAGTCTGTTATTGTCCACCCAACCAGGAAGAAGAGGTGGACAACTTATTCTATAAGCAGCTGGAGAATGTTTCAGGAGCACCAGTTCTTGTTCTTATAGGTGACTTTAACCTACCAGACATCTGCTGGGAACTTAATACAGCAGAAAGGAGGAAGTCCATGAAGTTCTTAGAAGGTATTGAGGACAACTTCTTGTTGCAGCTGGTGAGTGAGCCCACCAGGGGTAGGACTAGGTTAGACCTGTTGTTTACAAATAGAGATGGGCTAGTAGGAGATGTGGTAGTTGGAGGCCATTTGGGGCACAGTGATCATGAAATTGTAGAGTTCTCAATATTCGGTGAAGTTAGGAGGAGCATCAACAAGACTTTTATATTGGACTTTTGGAGGGCAGACTTGGACCTGTTCAGGAGGCTTGTCCAGAAAGTTCCTTGGGAAGTAGTTTTTAAAAACAAAGGAGTCCAGGATAGGTGGGCATGCTTCAAAACAGAGATCTTGAGGGCACAGGAACAGACTGTCCCTGTGTGCCAAAAGACGAGTCAACAAGGCAAACATCCAGCCTGGTTGGGTTACGAGATTTTGAAAGAATTTAGGAATAAAAAAAACCTCCATCTCTGGAAGGAGGTTCAGGTCTCTCAGGAAACATTTAGGGGAGTTGATAGGGTATGTAGGAAGAAAATTAGGGAGGCCAAAGCACAATTCAAACTTAATTTGGCAACTTCTGTAAAGGATAATAAAAAATGTTTTTACAAATATGTTAATGGTAAAAGGAAGGATGAGACCAACCTTTGTTCTCTATTGGATGCCAGAGGAAACTTAGTAACTGCAGATGAGGAGAAGGCAGAAGTACTTAACGCCTTTTTTGCTTCAGTCTTTAGTGGGAAGATGCCTTGTCCTCAGGATATTTGTCATACTGGGTTGGTGGATGGTGTCAGGGAAGAGAATGGTCCTCCTGTTACCCAGGAGGAGGCAGTCAGAGAAATGTTGAGCTGTTTTAATGTCTATAAATCTACGGGCCCAGATGGGATCCATCCCAGGGTGATAAGGGAGCTGGCAGATGGGCTTGCGAAGCCGCTCTCCATCATTTACCAACAAACTTGGCTTCTGGTGAGGTTCCGGATGACTGGAAGCTGGCCAATGTGATTCTCATTCATAAAAAGGGTAGTATAGCAGCATGAGTTTTTAGGAGTGGAGCTGAAGCTTAGGTCCCAATAAGTCTCTCCAGTGGGAAGGCCGCTTGGGGAAACTCAGGCAAAGCAGTCAATCTCACACATCCACACAGGCCATGTGGCTAGCTCAGCAAGGAGAGGCAAGAAGGCCCTGACACTAGATCAGTTCCAGCCAGGTTTATTTCCAGAAGCTAAAGGGAAATCCAGAATCAAAAGGGCTGAGGATCTGCCAGTTCCAAGGTTAAGTATTGAGCTACAGCAGCCAATGACCTTGAGTCACGGGGCTGGAACAAGGGGCAGGAAAGGTCAGTGACCTATAGGGAAAATGGGGCAGAAAAGGTCAGCGACCTATAGGGAAAACGGGGCTGGTCACCAGGGACCCAAAACCAAAGGAGTCACAGAGGAAAGGAGAAACCAAAGGGCCAGGGGCATTACGGAGGAGGGAACCAGGGCAAACCATGGTGTACAGAGTGCCATTGGAGAGTTTTCTCTATCAGGCTGGGATGGTGACCCTATGATCTGTCCTGCCAAGGCCAGACCCTAGGTATCATGTCAACGGGCTGCAGAGATTCCACAGGGTAGAAAGAAGGACCCTGGTAATTACAGATCAGTCAGCCTGACCTCAGTACCAGGTAAGGGCAGTTTTTATTGAGAGCTATTATACAGGATGGCCAGGGTATCAGACCCAGCCAGCATGGGTTTGGGAGGGGTAGGTCATGTTTGACTCACCTTTATAACCAGGTGACCCTCCTGGTGGATGAGGGAAAGGCTGTGGATGTTGTCTATTTGGACTTCAGCAAGGCCTTTGACACTGTTTCCCACAGCACACTCCTGGAAAAGCTGGCAGCCCATGGCTTGGAGAGGAGTCTCTTTGCTGGGGTAAGAACTGGCTGGATGGCTGGGCCCAGAGAGTGGTGGTGAACAGTGCTGCATCCAGCTGGCAGCCAGTCACCAGTGGTGTTCCTCAGGGGCCTGTGCTGGGGCCAGCTCTGTTCAATAGTTTTATTGATGACATGGATGAGGATATTGAGTCTGTCATTAGTAAATTTGCAGGTGTCACTAAGCTGGGAGTGTGTGTCAATCTGCTGGAAGGTAGGAGGGCCTGCAGAGAGACCTGGAATGGTTGGATGGACGGACAGAATCCAACAGGATGAAGTTTAATAAGTCCAAGTGCCAAGTCCTGCATTTTAGCAACCATAATCCCCTGCAATGCTACAGGCTGGGGACAGTGTGGCTGGACAGTGCCCAGGCAGAAAGGGACCTGGGGGCACTGGTGACAGCAGCTGAACATGAGCCAGCAGTGTGCCCTGGTGGCCAAGAAGGCCAATGGCATTCTGGCCTGGATCAGGAATGGTGTGGCCAGCAGGAGCAGGGAGGTCATTCTTCCCCTGTACTCGGCACTGCTGAGGCCACACCTTGAGTGCTGTGTCCAGTTCTGGGCCCCTCAGTTCAGGAGGGACGTTGAGACACTTGAGTGTGTCCAGAGGAGGCAATGAGGTGAGGGGCTTGGAACACAAACCCTATGAGGAACGACTGAGGGAGCTGGGGTTGTTTAGCCTGGAGAAAAGGAGACTCAGGAGTGACCTTATCATTGACTACAACTTCCTGAAATGTGGCTGTAGTCAGGTAGGGGTTGGTCTCTTTCTCCAGGCACCAGCTGACAGAATGAGAGGACAAAGTCTCAGGCTGTGCCAAGGGAAATATAGGCTGGATATTAGGAAAACATTTTTTTACAGAAAGGGTAATAAAGTATTGCAACGGTCTACCTGGGGAGGTGGTGGAGTCACCATCTCTGGATGTGTTTAAGAAAAGACTAGATGTGGCACTTGGTGCCGTGGTTTAGTTAAGGTTAGGGTTGGGTTGGACTTGATGATCCTGGATATCTCTTCCAGCATCATGATTCTGATTCTGAAAATATTTGAAGATAAAAGGGCCTATCACATTTTCCTAGTTTCCCTTCAAAATCCAAAGCTGACTATGATCTGCGAGCCAAGTGAACCATTTGTTGGCAAGTATGAAACTATTTATTTATCTGTCAAGTGCCCTAGCTCTAGTAGTCATAGTCGGCATTTTAGCTGCTTGTCAACCAAAAGTTAAGGATGATAAAGAAGATTTAAAATGAAATTTTTTGTTAGACTTATAGGAACTTGGTTTCTATTTGGCAGCTGTTTTAGAAGTAACTGTGTTGCAGGAAAACTAGGCATGGTAGTAACTCAGATTTTTTTTTTGTTACAGTCTGCCTGATACCTTCATTAAAAAACCCCAATTTTTTTAGTCAGCTGTTCCAAACATCCATAGTACCTGTCTTTCACTCATATAACTCTTGTTATTACTGCTGACAATTTATGATCCCATTTTCCTAAAAAAACCCCCAAAAAACTAAAAAAAACCCCAAACACTATGATGACTGTAGAATTAAAGCTCACATTGTCTCATAACTATTTAAAGTTAGCTGAAAGCCCCTGGCTTCCTCTGTGACTGGATTGTCATCCTCTCATAATTTTGAGTTTGAAGATGTCACAGCATCTTTTGAAGCAGCATAATACTGTCAGAGATTGACAAATTATCATGCAGGCCACAATTCTGCTTAGCAAAGCGCTCAGCTTCTTCTTCATTAACATTCCAGATAAGGAAACACCTTTGCTTCTGATTTGCTTAAACCACACCAGCAGGCCAGGCAGTGCACTAAACTCTTCAAAGGCAGCTGCCCTTAACCTTTTATGTTTCAGTGCTTTTCTTTTATAATTCCTTTCAACTAAACTTAAAAGTTCCTGCTTACTTCATTGCCAGTCCCAGGGCAGGTTTGATATATAGCACTTCAGACAGAATCTGTTTTGCCCTTCACCACTATCGACTTTTCCTGTAAGGCTGCAATTCTTCTGAGAATATGTATACACATAGAAACACACATGAAGACACACACATGTGATGCCTTAGGAAGGCTGACCTGAAACAGAGGCAATAAAGTAGATATTTATTAAAAGGCTTCCAGGACCCACCCTGGGCATTACAGGAGCCTGACCAAGGCTGCACCCAGGGTGGGTTAGGAATGGTCACACAAAAATGCCTAACCAGTCACGAGATTTTACATTTTTATAAGTTTTGGTCCATTTGCATATTGGGGTTTAATTGTCCAATTACAGCTTCAGGTTGTGAGGTCCCATCCTTCTTGTTCCTTCCTTCAGTCCACTGTTGTTTATGCTTTTGGGGCTGAAAGTTGTCCTTGGTCCTCAGCAGGATTTGTTTTGTCTACTTGTTCTGTAAAGAGAGCTTACTGGCACTTAATATGAGGGTCAGAACTACATCCTTAGGCGGCACAGAATCTGAAAATATGAAAGCTAAAATCTAAGGCATCACATGCATGGCGGATTTACAGCACCACAGTGCTGTATCTTACCTCAGGAGACAGCCCACTCCTGCTCCTTTCCAGAGCAGGATCAGCTACAGCAGGTGGCCTGGACAGGGACATGTCCACGCAAGTTTGAACATATCCATGGATGGGGGTTCCTCAGCTCTGGGAAACCTTTGCATGAATTTGACTCTACCATCACAGGGTAGGGGTTTTTAATGTTTAGCCGGAATACTGGAATTTTTTTTTGGTTTGTGCTCTCCTCATGTCACTAGACACTACTGAAAAGAGTCACCCAATAATAATATTTAAATATTTTTATTGGCTCTCTGAGCCCATTCTTCTGCAGATTAACTCTCCCAATGTTCCAGGCTTCCCCCCTCTCCTTCCCCCACATGACAAATGCTCCAGTTTCTTCAACATCTTTGTGATCCTCTTCTGGTCACATTTCAGTATGCCTGTCTCTGGAAATCCCAGATCTTAATACAGCCCATGGATGTGGCAGAGATATGCCAGAGAACAAGAATCGCAGACAGTGATCTGCAGACAGTGGTCTTCCTATTGCAGCCCACAGGACTGCTGGCCTTCTTTTTGGGAAGGGCACAATGTTTTACCATGGCCCAATGGGATTATTTGTCACATCCCCTTCTTAGTTACTGAGGTGGTGTACTGCCCTGTAGTTCCATGGATCCTTCTTTTTACTATTCTTGGAAACAGGAATGACACTTGCATTCCTCAAGTCCTGATGTGGATGATGTCCTCAAAGATGATGTGTAAACTGAGGGATAAAGATAAAATTCCTAGATATGGAAATTCCATGGAGGTACAAGTAAGCAATAATGGTGTTTTATGGACATAGCTCAGGCTGCTAAGGATGTTCTGGTTGGTGAGGAAGTTGAGTTCTTCATTCCTCTCCTCAGAAAATTCAAGGTGGCAGCTCTAAAGAATTAGTCATCTTTCCTAAATGCAATCACATATGTAGCGTTGAAAGAACCATCTTCTCTCACTTCTTTCTGATGTTAAGTACACCTAAAAATACATGTAATATAGCAATGATTATGCAGGTTTCTGCATTTCTCAGCCAAGAAAAGATCCTCTTCAAACTGTAATTGACATTACAATGTTTTACAGCTGACTACAGGTTTTTCAGTTCCAATTTGCTGCTGTTAGCACAAGGGCAATATTTTCGCCTTTCACACTTTTTGTGAAACCTAAGTCCTTCCTTTACTTCCATTCCTGTGGAACTAAAGGTGACAGGTCTGCATGCTTTTTGATCACAATTATGACCTAAGGGAGCTTCAAGAAACAGAGGAGTGGGTTTTTTTGCATTTTGGGTTTTTTTTGAAGTCACAGTATTTCTGAACATAACAGTTGGAATCAAGGTTGAAAGTGCTCCGATTTTATGTTAGGGAAATTAGTAGTTCTATACTTGGAGGAATGAATGAAACTTCACCTCCTAGACTGTGGGCACATTCTCTCATAGTGTGTCCCAGCTGATAGACTTTTTTTCTTTAAGTTAGATTATTAATAGCTTCCCTGCTTTATGTGTCTATTCTCTTTCTTAATAATACTTCAGTGTATGCTATTGCCTTAACCAAGGGAATATTTCTCATTCACTTGTTTTCATTAACTCTACTACTTTGAATTCTGCAATCTTTTGATGTGTTTCAATGACATTTGGAAAAGGATTTTTAAAAAGGAAAAAAAAAAAAAGAAGTAGGCAACATACATAATATGAAGGGGAAAAACAGTTTTGAATTTGAACCACAGATTTTGCCTAAGGAAACTAAGTTGGAAAATGACACACCTCTGCCTATTGTCCTAGCCTCAGTTCAGGGAGTAAATATAGGTATGCACTGTGATGCTATGCATGGACAGAGAGAATTTTTGGAGTGAGAAGGGGCAGGTCTTTCTTCTCTTCCATGTATTCTTGCTTTGTCACTTGTGTCAGCTTCTGAAGGATAAAAAGAAGAAAACAGTAGGCTTCAGCTCATGCCTTACTCCTAAATAGTTGTGAAGTGGTTTCCATGTTTATGTATTACAAATAGATTATGCAACAGGCTCAGTTTTTCCCTCTTCCCTCACACAAACAAAACCAGAGGGCATCAGAAATGGAGAGCTTTTGTGACAGGTCTGATTTTTGGGTATACATGAAACCTGTTTATGTTCAGTCGTGTTCTGAACACAATAATTTCATGATTATCCTGAGAAACATCAGCTGAACTCACAATAAACACTTGTACCCAGTACCTTTACACCTCCAATGCTGCTTCTTGGTGTTCGCTTCTCCTAGAAAGAGACAATTCTGTCCTGCAGGTGGGTCACAGTCATGACAAATAATCTATCTCCTTTCCCATTGTGTCTTTCAGCTGTCTATATTCAGTTTGTAGTATCATCTAGGTATGCTAAAGTCTATAAATATTGCCTGTAAGATGGAAACAATGCTATTTTCTCTGAAAAATTTCAACATGGGTAGTGTCAAGATCTTATATTTCTCCACTGGATATCCTATTCTGGTATCAATCTCATTTTTACTACTTCTGGTGCTAGAATTCCTACTTTAGTAAAAGGAATACCTATTTTCAAATTTCTCTCAAGCTCTTTTCTTCAGTATTTTATGTTGCTGACACTAACTTCAAGACACTTCAGAAACACAAATAAACTCTATAGTGAAGAACAGGACAAAAAAACCAACAAAACCGCAAAACTCATAGGAGAGGTACCAGATAGTTCTAGCTGCTGTCTTATAGGACTTTAAATAGATGTAGATTTAAACCCACCCAGACAAGAAAAGACAATCCACAGCCAGAGTAAATTGCTCTCCAACATATATTATTAATAAAAGGTGTGATGAAATTTTCCTGGTGGCTTCCGTGCCACCATATCTTCCAAACTGCAAGACACATTAATCTTTCGAAAATTAAAACAGGAAAATACATTTAAATGTAGTTTTTATGTCCAAAGCATCAGAATAGAACCTTGTGTTTTCTCTTCATATGACCAAAAATAAGTTCAGTATCAGATCAGGCCCACTGAAAATCTTAGACTTAGCACTGTGGAAGACAATTTACTAGGTCAAGGAAACATGCAGATTTTTCTTAGTTTTACAGTACCAACTGATTCATATCTCATATATATAAAGAAATAAATAAGGAAAAATTTCCCTCATGTCCTCTATAACCCTTTTTTTCCTGATATTGTTGTTCATAATCACCACTGTATGAACTCATGGATGACACCTGTCTAACTTTTTACATTAAGAGATAAAGCTTCAATTATTATGCTGAATTGAAGAGAGAGGTTGATTTACCAGTGTTAAAGTTGCTGTTACTGTGTGACCCAGAAATAAGCATGATTACAAAAATGTAGTCCTCTGAAAACTTAAGGATAAATAAAAGCAACATTTGCGTGTCAAAGCATGCTTCAATAGCTTTTGAAGTAAACCCCACACCATATTAGAAAATACAAATATTGAAGTACCAACGGAAATAGATGGGCCATGGACCTGAACTAATGCCAGTTGAAGTCAACAAAACAGTTTCCATTCTCATCAAAAGAATTACTATCAACCTTGAAACATGAAGTTTCATGTCATAGATTTATTAATAACTTCAAAGTTTTTGTTCCTTGCTATTACTTGGAAAATTGCTGTTTTGCCTCCCAGGAAATACAGGACTTTGTTACACAGACCATTACAAGGACTAGAGCAAGTTTATAGTGAGGAGATTTCTATGGAAAAATACCAGCTGCAGAGTTGTTAAAAAGTTTGCAGAAAGATGTTTGTTTCTGTCACCTCAAAGAGACGGATGTTTATAAGTACAGGGAAATAATGTAATTAAAACTAATATACAAAAGGGAGTCCAGTAGACAAAGGTAACTTTCAGGCCTGTGATCTAAACAAAAGGACTGGCAAATACAACTAAAAGACTGCATGGACAGTCTTACCATTGAAAAATTTTCTTAAAGGAGGGGGAGATGACAGATGATCAAGATCTGAAATAGTAGAGCAAATTGAACTACTGTGTGGCAATGCAGTAAGTGCCAAATTTAAACTACTGATCTGGATCCTACTTCTTGAAGGAAAGGACATTTGATTTCTTCCATCTCTCGGAAACCTTTCCTGGTCTCCACAGTCTCTCAGAGATGATTGAGTGTGATTCTCACAATTACATGGTCCAGCTCCCCCAGTCAGATTATGTACATGCCATTAGGACAAGTGGGCTTGTGTGACATCAGCTTTTTTAAATTTTCACTTGTCTAATCTTTCTACAACTGAGGAAAACTTTCAAGTATGCCAAGCCTTCCCTCTGGTCTCAGGGGCCTGGAAATTGTTAGAGGCTTGTTCTTACAATAAAGACTGAGCTGAAGAAGGCAGTGAATATCTTGGTTTTCTATACATCCTTTATGCCCAGATCTCTTCCATATTCATCAGTGGATGTTCCTGTGAAGACCATTTGCAGCTGATACACCTGTAGAAATCTTTCTTGTGTTTCTTTATGCTCCAATTTTTTTTCCAGACAGACTTTATCTTTTCTAACCCCACACACTTCTGCACTCAGATAGTGTCTCTTTCTATTCCTCCCAGGTCACCTCCCTTTCCTTATATGTTTTCTTGGAAGCAGCTTGTCCAGCCATGCATCCTTCTGTTATCTTTGCTTTATTTCCCACAAATAGGGGTTAGCCATTCCTGAGCCTGAGGTAAGTGATACTTGAAAAATCAATGAGCTTTCCTGGACTCTTCTCCATAACCATTTTTCACAGGATTCTTCAAGCCAGTCCTTGAAGGTGTCAAAAGCTACTCTCACGAAGTCCAGAGTTGTGGTCTTTTTTTCTGCCTTGCTCCCTCCTCTCAGGATCAGTGCTGAATTTCACCACTTTGTAGTCACTGCAGTTAAGGATGCCTTTGACCTTCACATCCTCATTGAGTCTTTTCTTGTTTGTGAGTGCATGGTCCAACACAGCTCCTCTTGTCATTAGCTGTTCTACATTTTAGGCAACTGCCATTGATACTCTTCAGGGACATCATGGAGTGGTTTTGTTTCCTGCTGTAGTGTTTCTCCAGATGATATCAGGATAGTTGAATTTACTTATGGGAAGCATGACCTGGGAATTTGAAGTCAAATTCTAGACTCATCTACTTGTTCTTCAAGTGACCAACATCCATTATGTCACCCTTATTGATCTGCTCTTTAAGCCTTACTCATAAGTTCTCAGTTGGCTTATTATCTGTCTCCCCAGGAAGAATCATAGAATAGCTTGGATTTGAAAGGATCTTAAAGAGACCTAATTCCAACCTTCTTTCCACAGACAAGGATACATTTCACTAGACCAGTCTGCACAGTGCTCCAGCCAATTTGTCTTTAAACACTTTCAGGGATGGGGCATCCAGAACTTCTTCAGGAAACCTGTTCCAGATCCTTACCACCCTCACAGTAAAGAGTTTTTTCCTTATTGTCTAATATAAACCCACTCTCTTTCAGTTTGAAACCATTCCCCATTCCCCCCTGTCCTTTTACTAGGTTTTTACTAGGACATGCTCTTGTAAAAAGTCTCCCTCGCCTTTTTAGTAGGTTTCCTTCAGATACTGGCAGGATGCAATTAGGCTACCCCAAAGCCTTCTCTTTTCCATGCTGAGCAATCCCAATTCTCTCAGCCTTTCCACACAGGAGAGATGCTCAATCTCTTTGACCATCTTGGTGGCCTTCTTCAACAGCTTGATGTCCTTCCTGTGCTGGGGATCCTGATTTAAAGCCTTTTTTACTAGTTTAGTCTTACTGGCAAAGATACCTTCATCCTGCTTAGTGAGATGTAGTCCATCTCTTCCAAGTAGATGTTGATCCTTGAAGAGGTACCTATGGTCAAAGAAACCGAAGTCTTGTTGCTGACACCAGCTCTGCAAACAATTGATGCTACACAGTCTTTCTCTCTAGACCCTTTTCCACCACCACAACGTCCGAGGAATGCACTGCTTGGGCCCTCGTTTACCTAAATGCCACCATCAGAGCTCTCCAGTCATTTTTGATTCACTATAGGTTGCCATTGGTGTACATATGGAAGAAAAGCTTGTTAGAAGTAAAAGCCTCCAGTACATCTCACCTCTTTTGGAAGCAGCATCTGCTCTGAAGTTACTCAAATAATTCCCAGGAATGCCTCAAGAGTCTTCAATGACTTTAGCAGTTTATTTGGAAGTCTTGAAGCAGGATCAATGAAGTGTTTCACAAACTTCTGTGTTTATTGACTGCCTCTGTTATCAACATTGGGAGGGAAGAAATAAAATAAACCAGTCTTTGATCAAAAACTTTTCGATGCTTCTATCTAACATAACCTGTACCCTACTCTGACCTTCTCATGCCTTTCCCCCAACCTCAAAACCTTCTGCTCAAATGACCTTCTGCTCATTTACCCCAAAGGTGACTGGGTATCCAAAAGGTGCTCCTGAACTACTCTTTGTGGGACCCTCACATACACAGCCACCTCACTCACTCTTTCCCCTTTGCAGGTCAATAGGAAAAACTTTCATAAAATCTAACTACGGTGCTTGTGTAAGCCAGGAACTCTTACTACTAGCTTAAAGAGAGCCCTTTCTACACAGAAGACCTTGCAGTTTTATTTTTAGTGCATGGATTTCTACGTATCACTAAGTCCCTCCAGATTTCAGAGGATTGGGATCACCTTTCCTATTTATCAGAAGACTGCAAGAAGGCTGAGTTTTCTGTGTCTCGCTGGTAACCATATCTCTGTCACTTCTGACTGATTATACCAGCTCCTAAATGAGCTCTTGGAGTTGACTGAGGTAAAATGCACCCATAACAGCAAATTCGAGAAAATTGAATTTGAAAACAAACAAAAAATTCCAAAAAACCCTTCCAACCCCCACCCCAAACTGAGCCAAACCAAACCAAACCAAACCAAACCAAACCAAACCAAACCAAACCAAACCACAAAAACTGAGGAAGATAAAGTGAAAACATGAAAGAGAAAGAAGCATGCATTTTTTGACTTTCACCACCATCAGAGTTACATAGTCTCTCTTCTTACTGGCATGACTGCTTTCCTTGATCCTGAAATACATAGTTGTCAGGCTTTATTTCCCCAGTACAGCCCATTCTGCTGATCTGCCTTTGCTCTTTCTGCTTTGACACTGCTCAGAAACTGCAGTCATGTTTTGTCATTTTGTTTTCCCTTGTCTTTCCCTATTACAAGCCTATTTACCTCTTCCTAATTGAGACAGTCAGATTATAAAACTGAGAAAATGAAGGACTAGTTATTCTGTGTGGTGGGGCAAAATTTTTTGTGGTTAAACTGGTGGCGTGGCCGTGTTTTTCAGCCTCCCAAACTACTTTATTCAGCCAGTAATTATACAACTATATAATTCCATAAACACCCACCAAAAATTAGTAGCAGAAGTATACTTATTGATCTTGCTTACAAGTATACTTGTCTCTTGCTTACTTAATTCTTTATTTATTATTAATTATAATAATTGTTTATTAAGTAAGAGTTAGGATGGCCACTGAGTATCAAACTCCTCATATCCAAATTCTTGCTCAATCTTACCTTTCAAGGCTGCTTCCTAAGGACACATGTCCTAACACATCCTAAGTCAAGTTGTTTCATAAATGATAGCTTCCTTTGTTATACTGGAAAACTAATCTTATAGTAGTTGTTCATACTATTTCCCTAAATCCCATTAATTTAATTACAGTTGCCAGCATTCTTTTTATTCTCAATGACATTCAACCTGTTGGTGCTATTGGCTTATTTTCTGCTACATGCTGCCACACAACATTTGCTCTAACACCGTCTTTTGTAATCAGGTCAAGTAACTGTAAAATATTTCATTTATTGACTGATTCTATGGACTCCTCATCGCCCCTCAGTGCTAATTCTTTCTCTCCAGGCACAAAAGATAATTTCTTCTATTACTGTCTAAAATAACATATTTAATTGACAGTCATTTTCTGAAGATGCCCATTAGTTCAATGGCACCTCAGCTTCCAAGTGACAGGGGTTGAGTATATAATTTATTTATCCTTGAAACCCCAGTACAACACTAAAACCTGATGAACAGTAAAGCACAATTTTGTACTCTGTTTTTCAGCATGTTTAAGAGAGACTAAAGAATGCTAAATAATCTTTACACTGTGGAGGAGCTAGGAGGCTGGAGGTACTCAGGAAGTTGAGAATGTCCTACAATATAGAAAATATATGTCCTTTGATATAGAAAACAATATATTTTTCAGTCTACATTTAAATTAAACTAAAATTAGATTAAATTCAATTAAAATGGAATCAACAATGTGATGGAATCACAATGATTCCAATGAGTGTGTATATTTTGTGTAGGTAGGATCTTCTGTCATTTTAGGTAAGATCCATGTATACAGTTCATCCTCTAATTCAGAAATCTTGTAAATCAAGAATAAAGAGCAAAAGTAGGAAAACATAATGCCAAAATGTTTATCATAAAAGGTGTACCTTCTGCTTGCACTTCTCAACTTGCGAATAAATATATTTATTTGTTATATGCAAATATATTTCTTTCTATGTTTCATGATGTTTTATCTTCTTTCCCCTCTACATCCAATATTTTTGTGAATAGTTAGAATAAGCTGGACATTATTTTTCCTACATTCCGTCCAAGACATCCAAAATTTAAATAAAATTTTCAAGATAATATTTCTACTGCACATCTGCAGAGTCACTAAGCACAAACAGCTTATTTAACTCAGAGACAAAGAATGCAAAACAAGTGTACTTTACCTCTAAGTCCGGATAGTTTCTCACATTATCATGTGAGACCTGCCCTTGTTTACCCACTTTGATTAGAGAACTTTTTGGAAGCATCAAAAAGTATTGGATATCAGAAATGTTGTATTTAAAAATTATTATCATTAAAGACTAAAAAAAAAACAAAAAAAAAAGAAACAACAACAAAAAACCTCCACCAACAGTTTGAAAATCACAAAACTGTGTACTTAACAGAAAAAAACCCACCTGTCACTTGCTAATATAATTACTACTATAATGAGTAAATGCAATATTTTGTGATGAGGGAGATGTTTCTGTACTATCCTTTCTTCATTTTGCATCAAAGCACTGCATTAGATACAGTACCTGTGGAATGGATATTTCAAGCCTAATGTAGTATGGACAAAGCCATAACTAACAAGTTACTGGGTAAGATGTTGTGATAGATTAGACTTCCCTTGACACAGTTGTATTTTCACGGACTTGATAGAGGAAATGCCTCCAAGGGAAAAAAAATGCACTGGTATTATCTAGTTTCTTCTTAACCTGATTTTGGGAAGCATAATTAATTAGAATTTATTCCAGATTCCAGAACTGGAAAGCACTTCATACTGGCGAGTTACATTATAAAATAATGCTGTTGCTCAGGAACAGTGATGATGAATATCTTCTTTCTTCTTACTACTGGAACTGCAGTAAGCTGGTAAGCTAACAATCACTTGTGAAGTTTGGCCATCTCTTCAGGTTTCTACCAGTGACCCAGGGGTTACAGAAAAGCTATAAGCAGTATACCAAACTCTGTGAGACCTCTGCCTTTCTTGTTAGGTGAAAGCCCAAGGGGAATGCACAGAAGCTCATATTATAAAGGGTTGCTAGTACAGCTTTGCAGGGTCAGCTGAAAGAAAATCTGTAGCAGTGTGTTAAAGTCTTATTAAAAAGGATTCTTGTGGGAAAAAAAAAAAAAAGAGGCCAAATTAATATTTCTTAATAAAGTAGTGGCAGGCCAGCCTTCTTATTTGACATCCTTTCTATCTTTGGATGCCAGAAATACTGCCTGTACAGCAGCTGGTTATCCTCCAGCAGTAATAACTAGTAGCACTGGAGGAGAAATGTTCTTCCTGCCTGTAGAGCAGGTCATTGATACTTCCTATCACAACTGTATGTCATGACTGAAGTGAATAGTAAAGTGAAGTTAGTAATAAAAAACAACTCTTTTGTGAAGCATTTCAGAAGCCATTTCCTGCAGTCATTTGAAGATCTAGTGTCTGGGAGGACTGAGGCTTGTTATTCCCCTTGATGTTTTTGTGAAAGAAGAAATTGTACAATGCTGGACAGGATGCTGGCACCTCAAATGACACCCTGTGCTCCTTTCTGCTGACACAGGGCTCCATGTTGTGGCAACTACCTATTGCCACCGCTGATATGTGAGTAAGAGACAGTAGGATGTGCTCCTGTGAGTCAAGAAAAAGCAGGTAAATGATAAAAGAGGGAAGTGAGTCAAAAATCTCAGACAATACTGAACAGGCTTCACAAATATTCCCAGTTTGCTTTGTAAACTTTATAATTCTGAATGCTCTTGGAATAAAACAACACCTCTGATGTTTTTTCACCATTCTACCTTCTTTGTGCAAAGCTTTTGTGCTCATTTTTTTTTGACAGGGACATTGTCTTGAGCATGTGTGTCACAGTCATATGTGTCAGTCTTGCTCTTCCTGCCTCTGTAAATTCTGCCTGAAACTTAGAGTTGGTGAAAACACTACTGTTCATCTGATGAAAGGAATACATCTACAGACCTGTTGCATTCTTGTCCAGTTTTCCCTCAATTACAAAACTTCTATCTAGGATACTCTAATATGGATAGACTCAATAGGATTCTGGAACTTCTAGGACAAGCTGGAAAGAATCAGTGAATCTGCAGCTGACCAACTCAAGTTTCCAGGGAGTATACACGTGTAAGGAAATAAATATATCAACTGAAGTCTGTCCTAGATGTCTGCCTAATTCTTGAGAATATATGAGTGTTCATCTAACACATGCCAACCTTACCTTGTTTTAAGAGAGCACAGCAGGTTAGAAACTTCACCTGTCCCTGATGTCAAAGTAGTATCAGGTGAGGATGGCTACTGACAGCACTAAAAGTGGAAGCTAGGTGCTCTTGATGGCTGTTGATTGTTGAACTGACAGTGTGTAGTGCCTGTGTTAATCTACATGACTTCTGATGACACTGATGAGAGCTAATTTCCTAAAGAAAAGACATTTCCCATCTATAGCACAGTTATGAATCATGCCTAACGCTGATCTCTGTTTATCTGACAGTTTAAGAACACAACTTTGAGACTCTGTCATGGGTAACATGAAATGTTACTGTATTCATATCTACCTGTGCCTCAAATGGTTACAGTCTCTTTAAAGCCCTGTAGTTGGGAAGTCTCTTCAGGTGCTTTTAAAGTCTCGTCTGGCAGGAAGCTCCTGCTCTTTTGCTTCCTGGTTTCTGCCTTGCTGTCTTCTTGGGGTTTTGCCCTAGGGGTTTTGCCCTAGGCACAGGCTTTTTTTTTTTTTTTTTTTTTTTTTTTTTTTTTTTTTTTTTTCTTCCCCCTTTGTCTCAGAGATTGCACTCAGTGGTTTTGAGCTGCCTCCACAGGTTCCTGCCTGTCTCCTGGGAAGAGAGCAAGTAGCCCCACTCCATCAAGCCAGTCCAGTTTGCCAGGCACCCAGCCGAGGAGAAAATACCACAAGTCACCCTGGTGCAGCCTCCTTGCCTTGCCTGCTTCTGCTGTCTCCTGCCACAAGAAAGGCGAAGTCCCTCTGTGAACTCTAACCCCTGGATCCAGAGAATGCCAGCTGGTGTTGGGGAGATGGTCTGAGGGGGGCAGTGGGGGAAGACTGACACTGTCTTTCCTCTGTCCTTCAAACTACATGCTCGGCTGCAGAACACTTTGTTGGTGGGGCACCCCTGGTGGTTTGGATCTCTCTTTGTTCTAGAAACTCTGTGAAAATCAGCTGTTTTTTTTATCTGGGGATTATTTGCTGATTCTTGGCTGTTACTGTCCCACTTGTTAGTACACTTATTTTTTTCACTTAAATCTACTTGTATGCATTCCTTATTTGTGGAAAGGAATTAGTTGAACCTAGAGGGGGAGGAAACGCATTTGAGAGTGTTCTCCTTCAAATTGTTTTAAACCAAGACACACTTCTACTGTGCTACTTCAACTACGGCAAAAATGATGCTCGAGTTTCCCAATAAAAGTAAATACAAGTAAGTGTATGAAAACCTGTATGCAGCTGACTTTTGCAGAGAACACAGGTTTCTTAAGCACCCTCATGTTTCCTTGCAGTCCAAAACACACCCAGTGATGGATGAATGATGTAATTATCAGCATGATAACAGCTTTGGAAGAAACACATACTATTAAAGAGAATTAAAAATATGAATAGTATTCATCATGTCACCTAATTTTATCTGAGCTCTTAGCTCACTGGAGAGGTGATTCTCTGACAATACACCGTATTAACAGGTAAAGAATATCTTGGTAACTAATAAGATTAGTAAGACTGGGTAACACTCTGCTTATTTTTTAACAATCTACCAGCAGCTTTCTTTTGAGTGGAAAATTGTATAAAAGGCATTCTCTAAGTTATCATTTATTAAAAGCAATATTTTATCTGAAAACCTGCACTTGTTCTGACAAAGTGTTGCAAAGACAGAACTTTTAACACTCCCAGAAGGAGGGTTTCTGTCTTTCCCTATTCTTAGGTAATTGGTCACTGAATTAAAATCTTTTGTCATTTCTGAAGTTTAACAGAGACTTGGAGATCAGAATGTTGGAGCATATTAACTCAATCTTCACCCAGCACCACCCATTCCTGTACACCAACCGCTGACGACAGGCACAACAAGGATTAACGCCTAGAATACTTGTCTCCACCTTGCTTTTTGTTGGTTCTTTTTCCCCCATTATCTGAAAGGTTTAGCAAAATAAGTCCTATACATTTGAAAAGTTTGGGTTATTGTTCCCTTTAGGATCACAGAATCTAGAATCACAGGATTTTTAGAATGATGACAAAGTGCAGAGGATTTCCAGACTGACTAGAAATTAGTCAGTAAATCACTGATGCATTAATAAGACATCTATCAACAGTTTTTTATTTTAACTATCCTTAATTTAAGCTGTAATCCAAAATGAGTGACTTGGATATAGAGATGTCCCTAATTCAAAATGGGTGACAGGGATGCAGAGATGGCACTTCCGTTCCAACTTCTTCAGAAAAAACCTTGAACATATAGTTTTATTTTATGAATGTTCTGAGAAAAAGAGCAATTGGCACATTGCGCGAACTGCCTTTTCTTCCTCAGTGACACCTCAAGTAAGATGCATGGGGACATATTTTTTCCTCCTTCTAGAAACAACTGAAGCATGAAACCTCCTCAGACCTAGATTTGAAAGGTACAATATACTCAGTCATATCCAAGCAGAAATACTTAGGGAAAGCAAATTAATCATCTCTTATGTGTACTCATGATACATGGGTGTTTCACAATATGCAGGTTTAATTTTGGAAACAGAAGTCAAAGTTCATTCTTGGTTAACTAATGCTTAGGTAAATATTGATCAGTGAACACTGTGAAAAGTAACACTTCTAACTACTTGGTAGAAAAACTTGTACAAATAGTATAATAGTCACGGTGGACATCAGGTTATTTACCCTGTTCAAGCACAGTGTCAGCTAGGATGGTTTCTAGTTAATTAGTAGCTGGAGTAGCAATACCACTGCAAACATAATGGTTCTCTGTTCAAAGAAGTATACTTACTGTGCAGGTAAATAGTGAACTTAATCCTTAAATTGTAATGTTAGCATTTTTGATCCCACAGTAGCTGATGCATAGCCTTTCCTTTTCAAATAAATTCCCAGTATAAATATTACATTAGAATTAAGGGAAACAGAGGTAGTATTAATAATCATCCATATTGCATAGCTTCACTTATGCAAGCCTGCATTTTGGCATAAAGTCTGTTGTGAAGTGAAATGGGACCCTGCCAGAGTCATTATTCCTATTTATTGAGTAGCAGACTAATTATAAGAACAAAAGGTCAATATTAATGGCCGGAACAGAAGTTCGGCCTGACCCTGAACAGGACTTATTAAAGCAATGGCATTTTCCCTTTTTCTTATCTCTTTTACTTCTTGTTTTGTTTGTGTATTTGTTTTTTTGACTTTGTTTGGTTTTTGTTTGTTTGTTTGTGTTTTTGGTTGTTGTTGGGTTTTTTTCGTTGTTTAAAAACAAAACAAATTTCTTGAAGTGTCAACACTCTCCTGTTTAATAATATCCACATAGCATATACCTGTCTTAGAAAAATTATATGTGGACTTTCAATTCAACAATACTTTTTACAAATGAAAAGTACCAAGTCCAGTGTATCTGCATTTCCTTTGTGATTTCATTGAGATATCTCTTTCTTCTGCCCTAGACAGTGCTAATTAGGACCATATATAAAATGGATTTTGAGTTTTGTCTGCCAAACTGAGAAAGAAAATAAAATTAGAATTTACTGAATTTTTCTTGTTTTCCATGGGAAGAAGAAATAAAAACTCTCAAAACACACTGCTGTTATAAAAGAAAAGCATTAACAATCTGCTCATGCATTCTGCTGAAAGATGAGCCATTCTTTTACAAGAAGAGTCAAGGAAGTAAAGAAATTAAATAGGCATATATGCACTAATTTCCACATGAATAAAAATATCTTTCTAAAGAAAAGAATCTGAGCCAGAAACCTAACATGTAAAATCTCGACTTTTTTTTTTTTTTTTTTTTTTTTTTTTTTTTTTTTTTTTTGTCCTTTTAGGCAAAGAGAAAGGAATTTTAAGAGAATATATAAGTAATTTTATTATACAGTATTTTGACTGGTACACAACATTGCACTTAGAATAATATAATCATAGAATATCCTAACAGACAAACAAGAATTTAGAAGTGGTTTATTTTTTTCATTAAAAAATATACAAAAAGAAATCATAGCTATTCATGCTGTTCCTCATGCATGCTTGTTTGTTGTTTTTGCTTTTGTTTTTTTTTTTTCTTGTTTTGGTTAGGTTTGGTTTTTTGCTTGTTTTTTGGGTTTGTTTGGAGGGAAGCATTCCTTTTCAAATCAATAAACAATTTATAACAATAATGTATATCATATAAGAATATTATTAGTGTTTACAAGAATTACTGAAAAATACTAGAGTAGAATGCTCTAGAGTAAAGCTGAAAGATGTATTTTGGCTGAGAATTGTCTGTCACTCCTAATGACCTCTTTCTTAAGAGTTTCTTAGTGTAACTCTTCAGAGGAATTTCTATGCAGCTAGTTCTGTTTGTTTGTATTTTGGTGAAAGCTCTACTATGTTTTTTCTATTAATCTTTCTAGACCCAAGTTATTTCATTCTGAGTTTGGCCCAATAGATTAATTTTGACTGAATTAAGACACATTCTAATGAGAAATTATGTTATCAAATTTTATAAACTAGACTCTAGCAATAGTTGAAGATAGTCTTTTAATAGTAAGGAAGAAAAATATTCTCACCTCATTACAGATTGTGACAATTCTTGCTTATGAGTTGACTGTTGAGAAGAGAATGGATGTTCACGGTATTTAGGTAAATTAGGCAAATCTGTAGACTTGCAATCCCAAGCAATGATTTTGAAATGAAATAAATGCATAGAAACACAAGTTGTCACTGCAATCTACTTGCTCTACAGATTAGCAAACAGATTTGTATACCTTCCCTCAACAGCCAAGTATATCAATACCTTGTGAGAAGAACTTTAAATGTTAAAGAATCAGTACTTAAAGTTGAATGAAATTTCCTTGATTTATGATGTTGATCAAGATTTGTAAGTACACAGGCAGAACTGCAAATAACTTTGATTTTAATTACCTTATTCAAAAATAGCAAAACCCGTCCTTAGTCTTGAGGGCAACATTGCTTTCATTTTGCAGTGGATTATTTATAGCTCTTGGTGATGGAATCTCTTCACAGACTAAGTTGAAGGGCTGAAGCCATCAGTCCATAATAAAATTTACATCATTCTAAACCCTGGAGAGAAACATTAACTGACTGAAACTAGCATTAATGCAGTACTTTTCCTAATCAATTAGGCAAGTCAAAAAGATATTCACTGAGATGACCCTGTGGAAGAAGAGTGATTCACAGACTTAAGCCCCACCATATATCTTTTTTTAAAAAAGCCTGAAAGTGGAGGCAGAAGGAAGATAACCCTCTGTGTATGGGAACAATATATTTCTAAGCCACATCACTGTTTCTTTCCAACAAAGTATTTCTCTCTCACATACCCTTCCCTATAGAATTACTGAATGAGGTGTTTAAGAAGTAAAATGGTATAAAGTACATAAAACATTATGAAACTGAACACATATGGAAAGCCGTTCTGAGATCTCATGGCTCAGTCATATGTAGAAAATAGAGGCTGAGAACGCAGAGAACATCCTAATGTTATTTTGATCTTGAGAGAAGAATAATTCTAGCTATTTCAAACTTTTGATAAAACAAGACCTTTCACCTAAGCTAACATTTGAACTAACATTTCTGTCATTAATATTTATCTCTTTAATTCTATCTGCAAATTCTGTATGTAATTAGAGGCATCATATAAATCATAAATCAAAGCCATGAAAGTTACTAAGCAAAAATTGCTAAAGCATGTTTGTGCACTTCCTATTTACCAGACTACACCTATTAAATTGAATAACATTAATTACCTTAGGAATTTTAATGTGTTTTATATGATGCACTACATTTTTATGGAAGTTTTTCCACAGATGTCAAAGAATTAACTCAGTTTCAGAACTTAGCTTGAAACTATTAGAGAATATTTTTTGAAAAAAAAGTTTTATTTCTATAAATGTGAATAAATAAGTCTAAATTTTTGAGGATGGATTTGAAGTTTTTAGGAGTACCTAAATTCATTAAGGAAACTATAGAATTTAAAAGGATTTGCCAGTCCCCTCACATCTGAGTAAGAAAACTCACAAGTCATGTATTCATAAATTTGATTTATTTTGATTTCTTAGTGTGCTATAGACAGTATTTAACGGCAAGAAATAATCCAGCACTTTTATACCAAATAAACACCAGCTTGTTTAAAAGATACTTGGAGCAGCACTATCTCACTGAAACAGTACAAGTTTGGTTTCCAGGACAGGAGCACCTACAAAAGAAAGGCAATAAACTATAGAATAGAGATCCTTTCTTCTCTGAATGTCAGCTTTGAAGTTATTATCAGATATACTATGACTGCAAATTCAAAACTAGCTTCAACAGTTATATGGCTGGAAGATCAGAACAGATCTTTCTTTGCAAGTCTAGGCTAACGAGGACACTTACAATAAACAATAAGATAAATACTCTATCTGGTCTCATGACTCAGAATTTCAGATGGAAATCAATGAATTCCGGTTGAATTTGTGCTTGTGAGAGATGCGAAAGTTTTCACTTTTGCAGGGATAATATAGTCTGTGCTCAGAAGGTGCAGGTGTATTTCCAGAACAAGGTAAATGAAATGTTGGCCCAAGACTCAGCTGCACCAAGCAAGAACGAAAAATAAACTTCACACAAGTTTACTCAGTGGTGTGCATTTGCTGATCCACATTTCAGCTAACTGTTAAGATTCTGATAAGAGCATATAACATCAATTTCCTCAGGTGGAAGTTGTGCTTTGATGAAACACTTAATCCTCCTCTGGGAAAAAATAGTTTTCATTATTCGGAGTTTGCCTTTCATAATGCAATACATAATGCAATAGCTTTCATCTGTTTGTAAGCAACTGCAGTGGGAAGATGAAGAAGCCGTGCCCATCCCTGTGAATGAATTGTCTTTGGGCAGGGTACTATTGCCCAAGCTGTGCCTTTCCTGCAACAGCACACTTCACACATCTGTTGTTGGTTCCATTGATCTAAGCATATGGGAGACTGCATTATGCCTTGAGGACTGAATAGGCCTATCTGAATAATTATAATGATTTTGAACATCTTAAGAATTTCTGACTTTGAACTGAATGACATGATTTCTTGCATTTTTATCTTAAGAAAAGGATAGCTTTCTTAATCTTTTAAATAATGAGAAATTTACGTGGTTTTCTTGCAATTTATTTCACTTTAATGTATGTGACAATAACAGGAGTAGGAAAATGTCACACCTATCTGAGCTGATACCTCTACTTTTATTGACACCAATAATTATATTCTCTCTAAAGTTTTTTTTCTAATCTAACCCAGGGGAATCCATTAGTATCATAAATAGAAAAGTATTTTGCCCAATCCTCCCTTGGTCCTTCTCTGAATCTGTTAGAGTTTGACTTTAATAAAAATTTTATACATATTTTTACTTTGGTACAAGCTCTTCTCTTCCTCTGGAAGTCTCTGATGTAAATATAAACCCAGGATTTCTTCTTTATTCTTGCATCATCATGGAGACATATTGACTCTATTTTTATAAATAACAAGGGTTTTTTCCTCTTGTTCTGCAACTGCTTGCCAGTGATCCTGAACTTAAAGGAATATCACTAATCCCTAAATTTGTGAGCTTGCATTTCATAGCACTGAGATTTCTCTCTCTTTTTTTCCTCTTCTTATGCTTGAGGTCATCTATTCTTTATACATGATATCTAATTGTATACTCAAGTATTACAGCCTAAATCCTTTTCCCATCAGAAATTCTCACAAACATTTGCTTATTTTTTTTCTTTGAAATGCATTAAAATATTGACTAAATTTAGTCTATCCATCACTGAGGAATTTCCCTGATAAGCTTCTATACCACTGATATTTCCTCTAAGAACATAACATATAAATCTCTAGTTCTTATGAAGTTCTTAATCCACTTGTTTTGTGTCATTATTCATTCTTAATTCTTTCATTCTTAATTCATTATTTTGTTTTAAGTGGCATCACAGCACATGATTTATTGAGTCCAAATTTGTCATATCTATAGTAAATTCCCCGTGTCTATTTATTATTTAATTGAAGATATAAACAGAGATCTTCAGGATTCTTTTTTTCTTTATAAAATTGAATTGCACCTTAGTCAGATGTCTGTTTCCCATGATATTTTTTTAGTAATTATTTCCTTCAATATATGAGCTTCAAATGTCTTTAAAAGCGGTTCTTTAAAAATAAATGTATATAATCAAAGAACATTCTCACATAAATATGAAGGATGTTAGAAATATGTTAATTTAGATTTAATTTCTTTTTACTTTTGAATGAAAAGCTTTACTTATGACCATGAAAATCTAACCTGGTTAATGATAATCTTTTCCAAAGCCATTGAAGACAATTCAAGTATGATTAGTAAGAATGTCAAAGTATAGGATTCAGGAAGATCAGTACTGTGAACTGGGATCTACTACAGATCTTGAATTATTTTAGGTATATAAATTCAGTATGTGCAGGTGAGTTGCTTAGTCATCAATGTCTATTTCATGTTACCAGTAAAGACTGCTGATATACCTTAGCAAACTGGATATCATCATGAGTGGACAGGATATACTTTTGCCTTTCTGCATATCTACCATATTCATCACACTATTCTGAATTAATTTGCATTAATAGTGATCATTATAGAAAATAATTTCAACTGTTTTTCTCTTTTTTGATTAGCAGCAGAGTATTTATAATAGTAGTGTTACAGTTATTGCCTTCTATGTAAGCCTTGAATATTATTATACACAAGTCATTTTTCATATGGGCTTTTACCACTACCAGCTATGTAGAATTGTATCTTTGGGAGAAGGTGTTTCTAAGACTCTAAAGCACAGAATTTATTTGGTAAAGGAAATGCGCCACAATGAAAATACTTATTTTCCATTCACTTGCTCCTACAATATTTTAGCAAATGTATTTGTAATAAACCAGTCTGAATAAAAAGTAGATACATCTTAGTTATATTATAGTTTGCTAAGCCATTAAATCTAAAACTGGGATGGTGTGAAAACCTCAATTGTAAAGAATATTACAGAGAAAGACATGTACTATTTGATTTCATACTTTAAGCTTGATGTAGATTAGGTCATTAAGTTGTAAATTCTACTACTACATAACAACAAAAGTAAGCTCTGGACATTGTGTAGAAGAAAAACCAAATTATGTTTAATTTACACTGTACTCGTGTCTGGATAATGCTGTAGAATTATATTGATATTTTTAAACATGCCCTCATGTCTCAGAATCATCTAAAAGAGGAATGCATCCTAGTGAACCTCCACTAAAAATCAATCAATCAATCAATCTTCAACATTATTGAAGAATGAAGAAAAGGAGACTGAACCACTGGCAGCCAACAGCATTAGATCTATTTGTGAGTGGTATCCAACAGAACCAAAGTCATGCAAGCCTAAAATTATTATCATCTAAGAGGATCTCTCAGCAGCAAAACATTCTGCCTACCACAACGTCTTCACTATCCCTTTGCCAAGATGCTAGCTGCTTGCTTAGGACAAATCTGAGGGGAAACAGGGCAAAGTTCAGAAAAATGTCTAACATATCCTAACTGTGAAGTTAGTAATAATTTGTACATTTACCACTAACATTTGAAAGCATGTATCTGGATGTGAGTTAGAGCCTCTACTTGAATGTATGCCTTAAATGTGAGGCAATACTGATGCGTATGAACTGTGCATCTTACAAGGGCCTTGTGGGTTTCACAGAAGTTAGTGCAGTTTTCCTAAATGGCAACTGGTGCACCAAAATAGGTGACTGATCAGATTGTGATAACAGATTATCTGAAGCTTATCCACAGATAGTCCTTCCTTCCTGCCTGCCTGCCTTCCTCATTAGCTGAAAGTTTTTGAGTTTTCAGTAATCTCTTAATCAAAATGATAGCACATAATATTATCTCAAAGTTTTATTTAAAAGCAAATGTAGTTCTGACATCAGGAATTGCAGCCTACTCTACCCTTGTAAGTACACTAAATGGTACTTAGTACCTGCAAGAGCTTTCCAGAGACATCAGCTGCAGAATAACATGCTCAGTATTTTGACTACTCTCAACTCATTAAATACACCTGAGCTCTGCAATGTAGTGCCTACAGCTTCCAACCTCAGGGATAAAGTAATTACTGCAGATAGGATGAGAAGGTGTCTCAAAACAAAACAATTCAATTATTTAGTTTGTCAGATGCAATGGGTAGAAATGGATGTTGTGGAGGCAGACCCTCACTGAGGTCCTGAAGAGTTCCCAACTGAGTAAGAAAGGACAGTGCAGAGCAGGTTATTAGCATCGACTGCTATGAGTGAGAAAGCAAAAAAAGCCTCAGACCTTCATGGCCGTCATCCTTCTTTGCCTTATACATGTACCCAACTTTGTATGCACATAGTTACTCAACATGGACTCTAACAGCCTTCCCATCAGCTGATCAGATGCTTTTTTACCATTGTAAAATGCTACAGCTTTAAGCAAAACCACATGAATTAATTCATTGCATAAGTGCAAAGTGTATTTTATGCAATGAAAAAATTCAATAATTAGAGTTAGGAGGGGACACATCAGTGTCATCTTTTAATTTCTTTCTTAGATTTTACTTCTCCTGCTACATCCAACAGAGAAATTACAAACCTCACTTTAAGCATGGAAATTGAGACTCTTCAATTGTATCTCTGTACATGCAGGGATTTTTCTCAGGCATTGCGTAGAAATTATTCAGTGATTTCACTAAAAATATTTCTAGATTCTATTTTAGAGAATATAGATCTGTCTGAATAGAACCATATATACTCTGCCTCTGACGGAATAGCAATATATGTGGTTGTCACTCTTAAAGCAATTCCAGAGAATTTTCAGAAATACAGCTTCAGGTGATAAAGCAACTTTTACCATTCAAGTAAAGGATGATAGCTTGGAGCTGTCAGTCACAAAAAAATTAGAATTTGTTTTAGGGGGGACTGCCTAAATTTCTCTCATGAGCTGGCATTTAAACACATTTATTGAAAATTCATTTCTGCTAAAAAAGTTTGGAACAACCAGAAAACCAAAGAATTGCCTTTCCCCAAATGCTATGCCTCTCCACTGATAGGATGAGAGTATGAATTTACCACCACATAGTAGGTAGTCATATAAGCTACTTTCCTGTATATTTATTTGAAATTTTGAGATATATAAAACTGTGCATAGTTCTAACACCTAGAGGTAAGATCAAGCTATCAGGTATGACAATAAATGATAAATTTTAACTGAGTCCTTGGAGCAGCAACAGTGAGAGAACATCACACTCACAAGACTTTTTTATATTTGGGGGCAATGCCATGTCCTCAAGATGTCCTGGACCAAACTCGTATTGCTGTAACTGCTGTACCGGCTAATTTTGGTCATATTCCATGATTTTAAGAGATGACATCACAGAATCAGAGTGGCTGATATTGAAAGGGTCTTATGGAGGTCATCTGGTGAAACCCCATGGCTGCTCCAGTGCAACTGGTCATGCAGATTCACCTAGAGACATTATACCCAGGACTATACCCACAGACTTTTGAATATCTCCACAGGTGATATCTCCAGAGATTCTCTCTTGGTTTGGAAAGACAGATATCCACCAGGGAAAGCTGGAGTTTCCCTTGGAATGGAGAATGTAAAGCCCTCACCCCCTCCAAATTATTATAATTTTGTAATTAAGGGCTTTCAGGCAAAGATTTGGGAATAGGAATAATAGTTCTTTGTTAGGAATAGTAACAATACAAATGTAGTAGAAAGAAACCCAAACAAGCAAACAAACAAACAACAATCCTAGAAACCCTGACAGCATCAAAGATACAACCTGACACCCTGTTGGTCAGGGTGTTGGAAACAGTCCACAGTAAGTCCTCCTGGAGCAGCAGATGTGGTTCTGCTGGAGTAGAGATGATCCTGAGGGTAAAGGGTCCAGTGATGGCGAGAAGGGTCTGGTCCTCCTCCAGGAATCCAGTGGAACCAGATCCCTTGTGTCTCAGTTTTTATCCAGGTAGGAATGGTTGGCTCCCCCTCCACTGGGTGGAGCATCTCACAATGGGATGATGGAATGTGTTGTGTCCTTGGTGAGCCTTAATGGCCCATCAGCAGAAAATATCCCCCTGGAGGGAGGACAGGTGGTGAAAGAGATAAGAAACACTACCCCACCTGGTTTTAACAGTTGGCTCATTATCAGAAGGCATCTGCTCCCCTCACTCCAGAGTTACAAGAGATAAAGAAAAACATCTCCCCAGCTGCTTTCAACAGACGAAATAGAATACACATTTTTGGTTCCATAACCCAATACAGATGACAATTCCACCACCTCTCTGGGCAACCTGTGCAAAGGCTCAATCAATCTTACCATGAAAAAGTATTACTTGGCATTCAGACAGAATTACTCGTTTCATTTTTTCCCCTTTGGCACTGGTCCTGTCCCTGGGTACCACTGAGAAGAGCCTGACTCCATCACCTTTGCCACCCTCCCTTCAGGAATGTATATACTGTAGTCAGACTGTATATACAGTCTAAACCTAACTTTCTCTAACCGTTTCACCTAGCCCTTCCCACTGTTCTTTTAGTATAAAAAAGGGGGGAAGAGAGGGTTGGTGGGAAAAGGTGAGAAAAGATTGGGAAAAAGAAAGTTCAGTCTTAGTTCCATAATGTACTTACATCCTTTTAACAGAAGTACCCTTCCCAACCACACAACCATCAGTAAGTACAGCCATGACAGCCAAGAGAGTGCCTGAGGTGATGTTGCTGGCAGTGGCCCTGTTCTTCTCTGCATCCCATGGCAGAATTGGGTAGATCTACTAAAGAGCAAGTGCCAGGCAGTGAACAGTCCCAAAAGCACCCAGCCATCAAAAAAAGGACGAGGAAGATACTGACAATGGAAAGGATGCTGAGCGAGCTGACAGCACAGTTAGACCTGTGGGACATACTGATGGGTTGATTTCTTTTTCTATGGATTCTTTTAATAGTTTTTGTTGTTTTATCTATGTTCAGTTGTTTAAAACGTTGTCTGTTAAGGTCTCTGGGGGAAACCTTCATAATTAATAAAGAAGGGGGAGTTGTGGAGACATCCTCCTAAACCAGAGCACCTGAGACTCCCTTGGAGGAATGTCCCTTAATAGGGACAAGTCCCTTCATATTAGGAGAAGAAGCTGCCTCCTCCCAGAGTTCTGTGGTTGTTGTTCAAATGTACCCCACTTCTGCTCTCCCAGCTGGCCCATTGGCCTCCCCGCCCTTTCTTATATGTCTTTCCCCTCAAATGTTCTCCCTTCCCTGAGGCCCTATTGGCCCTGATTTGGTGCAATCCTCTGCCCACGTTCCACCCCTGTTTTCCCATTGGTTCTCCTTGTCCCTTACTCAGCCTCTGCACCACTTTCTCCCTCACCTATTGCACCCTGTTCCCAACCCCTGCTACCCCACATATAAACTCCGGTACCTCACTTCTGCCCCTGCCTTTGTCCCTGGACCACTCCATGTGAAGATGGAATAAAAGCTTTCCCCAGAACTCATATAAAGACCCTTCCCTTTCTTACTGCTGAGGGATTTATCACAGCTATCTGGTGTGAGTGTTAAGTGACTGTGTTAGTGTGTCTGTGACTCCTGGCGGCTCTCCACTTGGGGATGCTTCCAGAAGGTTGAGGCACCTTTCTAACCTCCACCCACTGCAACACAGTTCTGTCAGCTTTTCCTCATAGGAGAGATTCTCCTGTGCATCATCATCTGTGTGGCCCCTTGCTGGGGTCTCAGTGTGTCCGCGTATCACCTGTATGGGGGAGCTCAGAAGGGGACAGAGCATTCCAGAGGGTAAGGATCCCCTCCCTTGACTTGATGGCAAGCCTTTGCCTAATGCTTCTCATGATACTGTTAGGATATCTTGTGACAAGGGCCCATTTCTGGCTCTTGTTCAACTTGGTGTCCACCAGGAACCCCACGGCCTTCACAGTAAAGCTCTTTTTCAGCCTACCAGCCTCCAGCCCATATACCCCAAATGCCTGGGATTTTCCTCACTAAGTAGGGGACTTTGTCCTTTGAACTAAATATATGTAACAGATCTCTTATTTTCCTGATCATATTTTAGGTGTGTATGATTCACCTAGTTTTAAGCGCAAAACCAGGCAACGATGAGTGATAAATTACATTAAAATTATATATGTTTAACTTACTATCTTGAAGAAACCAAAACCCATTTATAATAGACGCTGAAATCTTCTTGTTGGGCAGTAAAAGAAGAAGCTACTTGGCTACAGGGGTCAGCTGAATTTGCCATTAAGTCCTGAACAGATCCGGTATCCCTAATTGTCGAGATATCTGACTTGGCATAACCTCTAACCAGATGAGGGGTAAATCAACTGTTAACATGATCTAATTTATGAGAGCTTGGAAAACTAGGCATAAAAAGTACTTAAAAATAGTACTAACTGCTTATTAAAGTATTTCAATTCCCTGAATCCAACTGAAATTTCATTGTAATCCAAAAACTGGTTGGGGGAAGTACCTTGGAAGGAAACACCGTGGAGCTGGAACTGTCACTGTATCAACAACGTTTAAAAATAATTTTTGCATCATTTAAAAGGTTTTCTGCCTTCTTTCTCATTCAGTAGTTTGGAGAAGTACTCTCTATACCCAAAATTGTCAATAACTGTGAAAATTCGCAAAATTTAACAATAGCTATAGATTTTACGAGTAGAAAAGCAATTTAAAACTCACCAATTCTGGTCAGGTACCACTTACACATTTCTGAGACTGAAGTGTTTGATTCATTACATTTACTGGGCATTCCCAACCATTAGTCTCCATTCAGTCTCCTTAGACTCACTTTCTAAGACACAGGGTTTTTGCATAATAACCCTTACACCAAATTATTCTCACTTAACTGGGCAATCAGCTCCCTGCATCAGGACCAGAGACTTTTGCTCTTCCCAAAACACAGCAGAAGAAAAGGAATTTCTGATCCCCTGAACTTTTTCAGAAACAAGAGGTGTGGGAATTAAGTCTTCAGCAGTCAGTCTAAATTTTCAACTTTTAAAGAAGTCTACTGTCCTCTCTTCCCTTAATTAGACTGTTGGTTTTAAATACAATCTTACACATACTTTGCAAGCCTTTAACACTCTCCTGCCTTATTGCAGTTGTATACACTCCTTCTGGAGGAAAAAGATGATCCTTCCTTCACAAGCGGGGACTCCAGAAAGGGAGTTCCCCTCACATAACTTCCACAAATTACAAAAAAACATGTAACATCAGGGCTATGCAAATGAAAAAAAAAATTCCTCTTTTTCCACTGTATTACTACACAGTGCATAAAGTATAAAAATCTGGATGAAGAGGGAGAAAATTCTTAATTTATGGTGTGTTTACTCTCCTTTTCAACACCCTTTTCCCTTTGTCTAGTATTTTGTGTTTATCATCTATTTAGAATATAATGATAGAAAAAAGGGGAAAATCCAGCTTCCTGCATTTTCACCCCATCCTGCCTACACACCTACGCATACAATTACATACTCCCAAGTCTCCTCTTTGTTCCAAGTTGCAGTCTTGCCCTTTAAATGTCTTCTCATTCCACTCTTTCTCAAGACCCCTTGGATTTTTGTGTTATGACTACTAAGCCTCAGTATCTGCCCAATGGGAGCTCAGGCCCTGCTTGGTATATTCAGGGAACAGGAGCCTTCTCCTCTGGATACAGATCACAGAAAGGTGTATGCACACATTTGTACTGAAGGTTGTCATCTGCCATGCAGAAAGTAAAGTGGCAGTGAAAGGAGAGGGAAGTACATAGCAGTGTATGCCTATTGTGTCTCAGCAAACCTGCTGGCAGACCAGGTGTTGTTTGTGTGTGTACCACTTTCTCCTGCTGAGGAATTAGGTGCTCAAAGGGCCCTAGACACACTCCTTTCTCTAAGAGCTAGTTCTGAAGCCTATACATCCCCTTTACTGTCTCAGATGTCACCATTCCTCCTGACAGAGGTCAACTTAGTTCTGCTAAACAGTTTTTACCAGCCTGTCAGAAAGGCAAGTAGATTGTGTCCTCAATGCATTTTGCACTCTGCCACTCCATTTTCCAGAACTTTATTTCTTTACTTCTACTTAAAAATATAAAAATAAAAAGTTAGCTTTTATTTTTCCCTTTCAGTGTGCAGTGTTTCTCTTGTTCTATGAAAGCAGACTTTCTCTTCTCATTCTATAGAAACATCTATGACCTCCAAGCCAAACCTGTATTTCTGCCTGTAAAAGTAAGGAGAATATGTTCCCTATAAACAATTTACTTGTGTCTTTCCTATAGCAGGTCTTCTGTACTGATAACCTATTCTAGTTTTTCCTATCAGGTAAAGTATTTCTCTGAGGCACAGAGAACTCCAAGATTAAATTAATGTCCTCTTGGCTTTCTGACCTCTGGTTAGTGGTGAAATTACCTCTCCTCCAGACTAACAGAAAGAAAAAAATAGAAAAGTAAAGGATGGCAACAAAAAAGCTGTTAGAAAGGGAAATAGGATCTTACAATACCTCTTCAGTATGACATTATCTTCTTCATAAAGTGTTGGGTAGTGTTGGGTGATGGAAGAAATATCGTTTTCTATAATCTGACTTCATTTTTACTCAGTTCCTGTTTTACACAATTATCCTAAAAAGCACTTCATCAGTTGCCACTGCTTGATGTACCTTCTCTTTATGTATCTTCTCTTCTAGGTCCTCCCTTTTTTAGTTTACCTAGGTTAAAATTTCTGATGTGGCGGATACACTTAGCATTTTTGAAATCTGCATGTTTATTTCCTTTGCTTTTTAAAGTGATTGGGAAAAAAAGTAGCAGGGCTAGAGATTGTTCAACGGGACCATTTAAGCCTTATATTCTCGAATAGCAAAAATGCAGGTACATTTAGGAAATAAACACGTGAAAAAACATAGATATCTTCAGAAACCACTGAGGCAAGGACAAGGGCAAAGAGAAGAACAAGGGCACAAATATACCAGGATCACACTTGTAACTCAGTAAGTAAGGTGTTGCCCAGGACATGAGGGACATATATTCCTTCTCCTAGTGTCAAGAAATTTGTGATGTTTGTGTGAATAGATCTCCCTCAAAAAGGGTTTCTTGTTAATAATTCTTGAAGCAGAGTCAATATGTTATCATCCTTCTTGGCAACATTTAGTCTCATTGAAATGACCAACTCTGTTTAACTTTTAGAATGCTTTTTTTTTCTTCTTACAAACCAGGGTATGGTTCCCTTTTCAGATGCTCCTCTGAGCTTTCAGTAATGGCAAGAAAAAAAATTGAAATGGGAAACCCTGACTTGCTCCAAAGACTAAGGTAAACTGAGATTGAAACCATTGCTGAAGGATCATTGTCAAAAAGTGTAAAGTTGTGATTGTGAGAGGTTAATTTTTTTCTAATTGTGATCATGCTGAGATTACCTTCTCAGTAATACCTTCTGGACCTGACAGCTGGTTTGTTTCAATGTTTAGGACCAGTTCTTTCATGATGCTCTTTTACTTAACAAATAATATATTCAGCATTTGTGAACCTCATTGGACTTGCAGTAAATAGTATGAAAATAGTTGGTTCAGGTTCCTCTTGTGTATTTATTCTTTTATTTATTTGCTTTTTTTTTTGGTCAGAATATAAGTCACTACAGGCTTTTAGAATAACAAACTAAGAGCTCTTGTTTCTTGGGGCCCAATGGCAAATAATATATGATTTTTGTATGGGTTTTAGTTTTTTTCTCCCTGTGGAGGTTTGTTTCATTATTTGTTTAGCATCAGTAAAGTTGTTGGGCACCTAGTATACATTTCTTAGACATCTGGTATTAAAATAGCCCTTTTCCTTGTGAACATCTTGCTTGTCAACTTGGGAAGTCACTGTTTAAATTCCACTTGAATGGAATATACTGTTATGCAAGTGATACAAGAGGAAAGAAATTAAGCACAAAAATCTCATCTCACATGACTGTCCTTGTTATTTTTGACAGGAAGCCAGGTGAGAAGCCAGGAAAAAGGAGCTGACATCTGAGTCCATTGGTGGAGAAGATCGGTGCACAGATAATGATACTTTCGACCTTGCACCTGCAATCAAGACCAATGTTGAAGGGTAGCTGCACATGCAAAATGTTGACAGCGTTCTGCACTCCCCGCAACAAGGGAACGGCCAGAAGAGGAGGAAGCATTATAAATGAGGTAATCTATTTTTGAAGTGCAATGCTATTTTAAAAGTAAATACTGACCTCATGGTCTTGAAGTTCTGGAGATGGATTAGTTATGAAAAAGTAGTCTTTCACCTTTGTCTTTCTAGTAATAATCCAGTATGCATGAACAGAGACTGAAGGCTTATAAATTTGTGAACTAATTCGTAAGACTTACGTGAAGTGAAGCAATGGACTCAGAAAGTAATTTGGATTGAAAGAGGTCTCTTGAGGTCATCTGTTACGAATCCCACTTAAGACAGAGACAACTTCAAAATTCCATTGGACTACTCAAAGCCTTGTCTAGTATCTCTAGCAATGGACTTTCAGTTTCTTTGGTATATCTATTTTTGTGTGTAACAAACAGCATTGTAAAAATGTGCTCAGCTTCTACCTGACATGCAGTTCCTCTGGGAGAGTCACATGCTAATTCTCATCAGGAAGGTCAATATTTAACATGCAAGGAGGCTGACATCTCTTGCTTTTGTATCAGATTAATGATAATGCCAGTGGACCACACGCTGGCTTTTCCCATGTAATTAAGTTCTGTTGAGTTTTTCAAAAGCTGCTTTTCTTTCCTTGAATATTCAGTTATCTTGCGGGAGGGATGGGGTAGGGGGGGATGAGAACAGAGAGGGAGAAGACCTTTTTGCCTTTTTTCCCTTGCTGATTAGCTAATAAAGAAAAAAACAATGTCTAAGAAAAGAAAGTTCTAACATATGAACAAAATATCTCTCAACTCTAGAAGACAATCTATGCCACTAAATATATTAATCTCTATTTTGAAACCTTTAATGAGAAGTATCCTCAGGGAAAAGTTTTCTTTCATTTCACTGAAGAATCACACGTTTTATCATTTGAGTATCCATCCGTCATATTAAAATTCAGACAAATATCTGCATATTTTAAATGTCTGCTTGAATACTGAGATCATTTGTCAATGTCCTCACTGAATTGTTAGTCAGACAGTTGTGCACATTATTTGAGACAGCAAATGAACTGTTTGGGTTGCTATAGTTACAGCCATGGAGAAGATAAATTTCTGCAGCTACTATCTTTCTTGAGGGGCTGGGGCGGAGAAAGATAATTGAAAAACTAAAAGTTAATCCGACACATTAGGGTAGGGTCAGAATTGTAACAAAGCTTTATGTGTGCACTTCATTATATATGTGGAAGGAACAATGTATCCATAAAAGTAAATAAATATTGATGGATGCTTCCATTACATTTCCTTTCTCTAAATTTATGCTGCAATTTGTACCAGTCAGGTAGCAGTGATTGAGCTTGTTCAACCAGCAGGAATTGTTAATTTGGACAGTTATCTGATTTAGAACAGCATGATGAGGTGATAATTTCCTCCAAAATTACCACTAACATTTTGGGTTCATAGAAAAGCAGAATCACAGAATCATTTAGATTGGATGGGATCTTAAGATCATCTATTCTATCCTCTGTGCTCGAGCAAGGTCACCTACAGCATTTTATCCAGGACTGTGTCCAGTCAGATTTTCTGTGTCACCAAAGATGGAGATGACCTCTCAGAAAAAAAGGTTTCCTTGTGTTTACACTGAGTTTACTATTTTTTTTTAAATTTGTGCTCATTGCTTTTTGTTTTCTAGGCACCACTGAAAAAAGTTTAGTTTTGCTTTCTTCGTTCTCTCCTGTCAGATAGTTATACACAATAATAAGATGCTCCTTGAGACTTTTCCACAGGCTAAACATTTGCAGCAGTCTTCACATATGACACATGCTCCAGTCATTTCATCATCTTTGTGACCCTCAGGTGGATAGGCTCTGTGAAGTCTGTGTCTTGCTTGAACTTAAGAGCCAACACTAGACACAGAATTCCAGTCATGGTCTCATCAGTACTGATCAGTTGAAAGGGCTGGCAATGCCATTTCTAACGCACGTTAGCACGCTATTCTTTTTTGTTGTAAGGCTGTATTATTTGTTCATGGTTAACAAGGTGTCTACCAGGACCCAAGGTCCTTCTCTGCAAAACTCCTCTTCAGTGAGGCGCCCTCTCAGCTGAATGAGGGACTGGGGTTGTTTAGAGCCAAGGCAGGATTTTGCTCTTCCGTTTGTTACACATAACATCCTTTTATGCCCAGCTCTCCAGCCTGAATGAATGCTTTGCATGGCAGCACAATCATGTAGTGTATGAGTAGATTTTCCCAGATCTACACCATTTAAAAACTCCCTGAGGGTGCATTCTCTTCCATCATATGGAAGATGTTAAAAAATAATGAAAAGTATTGCTTGACTAACATGCTCTCTTTTTATGACCAAGTGACTCTCCTAGTGGGTGAGGGAAAAGCTGAGGGGCATGTTTCTACCTGGACCTCAATACAGGCTTTGTATTGTCTCCCACAGCACTCCTGGCAAAACTGGAGTTGCTGAAGCAACTTCACCTCATCAGAGTAAGCTGTAAGGTTCTATAAGCATTATTTTCCTTTTGTAAATCCATGCTGGCTAGTTCCAATCTCCTGGTTTTCTTTCATGGGTTTGGACATGTTTTCCAGATGGAATTGAGATAAAACACATTGAACTGTATTCTCTAGATATTCCCTTGACCTTCTTGAATATAGGAATGTCCTTTCCTCTCTTCCAGTTTTCTGCAACCTCTCCCAGTTGCTATGACTGTCCAAAGACAATCAACAGTGGCATCACAATGACGTCAGCCAGCTTCCTCAGCACTTGTGATGACAAGTGCCAGAGGCCATGGACTGCTGTATGTCATTTAAGTGCTCCCTAGCCTGGTGCTACTGCACTGAGAGCAAGTCTTCCTTGTTCCAGACTTTGCTTCTGGTGTCTGAGTCCTGCATTTCCTTATGGAAAATGGCCAGTTTTACTGGTAAAGAGGCAAAAAGGCACTGAATCTGTTTCCACCTTCTCCCCACCCCTCACATATGGTGGGTTGAGAGTGGATTTTTCTTTTCATCCCTTTTTCCCTTCTTTCTTAAAAACAACACATGACGTTCTTTCATAGGTCCTAGTAGCCTTTCCTTATGTGATAAAACCATAAAAAGCCTAGCATACTCAACTTCTCCGCAAAACCTGTCTTGGCATATGTGAGACATTAAATTTGATATTAATTCCTTGTTTGAACTGCAAATTCAGGCCATGCCTCATTGTTGTCTAATTTACGAGTTGGCAACGTCATTTGTGAGAGTCTGATCAATTCAGGTTTTGAAAGCAATGGATTTTTGCCTGTTAATCTTTGCCAATTTTTCAATATTAAGCCTAAAGGGGAATCTCTAGGTACTCACGTTGTATCTTCACATGAGAAGTCGCATCCCATTGTTGGCTAAACAGGAAAAAAACCACAGAAATAAAGTGAAGCAACCTAAAGACAAAGATGAATAAGCAGGGAGAGAGAGAAAACAAGAACCACACAGGATTCAAACCCACAACTTCTGGACTAGCAGTGTAGGGCCTAACTCACTGTGCTACCGCTGGCCCCAGACCAAAATTTGCCACTGCAGTGCTAAAACTCCACCTTTCAGGGGGCATCCCCCCACTATTTTATGAGCAAACAGGGATAACAACAAACAAAGAAAAACACCCTCTTGTACCCTCTCAGATCCTTCCACACACCAAATAAAACTAAGAGATCTCTTAACACTAAACCTAGGTGCTAACAACAAAACACCACTTTTAACTCACTTACTCCTGTGCCTCAGTGTTGGGGTTGGGCTCTGACACCACCTGGACTGTGGCCTCTGCCCCCAGAGTGCTGGCAGTGGGGGGAGAGAGGCAGCTGGGTCTTTGTCAGTCCAGAGGATTTACCAGAAGCCTCCCATATGAGTTACCAGAAACTGATGTCTTTTTCGGGTTTACCTAAAAACAGAGTCCAGACAAAATTAAGGGATTAAAAAATGCTTGTATTTATTGAAGGGCCTTCAGGTACACCTTGGGCAGACAAATCCTCCCCAGGGGCTACACCCAAAAGGGAAGATGGTTCAGGAGTTTTCACACTTTTATAAGTTTGGTCCATTAGCATAATAGGGGTTAATCTTCCAATTACGGCTTCAGGTAATGAAGTCATTTCACCCCAAGTTTACTCCCCCCAACTCACTTTTGTTTACATTTCTCAGAGCCTGAGACAGTGAGGGTCCTTGATTCCCAGGCCTACAGAGAATTGCTTTCTCTGACCAAAATGGGAAGACAGTAGCTAGCACTGCATTTGAATTTTAGAGCTATACACTAACGAATTACAGGATTACTAATATATGAAAAATGTAATAGCTAAAATACTAAGGCATCAAATAACTTAACCTATTCCTTATTTCTCATCAATTCTCCTGCTGCTTTGAGCAGCAGTCCCACATTTTTCTGAGTATTCCTTTTGCTGTTCACAGACATGTTGAAGCCTTTCTTGTTACCCTTCACATCCCTTGCCAGATTCAACGCCAGCTGGCTAGAAAGGTCAAGGCAGCCTTTCTAATTCTATTGCTTCACTATCAGGCAGCAACACCTCTTGGGTCATGTATGTTTGATTTCCATACCTTGTGAAGTTCCTTTTTATGTTTGATTTCATTTTGGAGATTTTTGCTCATGTAGACATGCTTCTTCACAGAATCACAGAATTCTTGAGGTTGCAAAAGACCATGGAGATCATCAAGTCCAGCCTATGACTGAACACCACCTTATCAACTAAACCATGCCACTAAGTGCCACATCCAGTCCGTTTTTGAACATCTCCAGGGATGATGACTCCACCAACCTCCCTGCACAGCCCATTCCAGTGCCCAAATACTCTTTCTGTAAAGAATTTTTTTCTAATGTTTAGCCTAAACTTTTCCTGGCACAGCTTAAGACTATGTCCTCTAGTCCTGTTTTTGGTTGCCTGGGAGAAGAGATGAACCCCCACCTGGCTACAGCCTCCTTTCAGGGAGTTGTAGAGAGTGATGAGCTGTTCCCTAAGCCTCATTTCAAGGCTAAAAAACCCCAGCTCCTTCAGCTGGTCTTAATAGGGCTTATGTTCTAGACCCCTCATCAGCCTTGTTGCCCTTCTCTGGATGTGTTTGAGCATGTCAACATCCTTTCTAAATGGAGGGGCCCAGAACTAGACATGGCCCTCAAGGTGTGGCCTCACCAGTGCCAAATACAAGGGGACAATCCCTGCCCTGGTCCTCCTGGCCACACTATTGCTGGTACAGGCCAGGATGCCATTGGCCTTTTTGGCCACCTGGGCACAGCCCAGCTCATGTCCAGCTGCTGTCTGTCACTTCCCCTAGGGCCTTTTCTGCCTGGTTGCTGTGCAGCCACTCTGTTCCCAGCCTGGAGATCTGCCTGAGGTTGTTGTGGACAAAGTGCAGGACCTGGCACTTGGACTTTATATTGTTGGACTCAGCCCATCGATCCAGCCTGTCCAGGTCCTTCTGCAGAGCCCTACTACACTCCAACAGATCAACAGTCGCTCCCCAGCTTGGTGTCATTTGCAAATTTGCTGATGGTAAACTCAATCCCCTTATCCAGATCATCAATAATGTTGTTATACAGGACTGGGCCCAGCACAGATTCCTGGGGGACACCACTAGTGACCAGCCACCTACTGGGTTGTGGCAGCATTCACCTCCACTCTCTGGGCCTGCCATGCGGCCAGCTCTTAGCCCAGCAAAAGGGTGCTCCTGTCCATGGGCTGCCAGCTTGTCCAGGAGTATGCTGTGGGAGACATTGTCAAAGGCCTTGCTGAAGTCCAGGCAGACAACATCCACAGCCTTCCCCACATCTACCAGGCAGGTTACCTGGTCATAAAAGGAGATCAGGTTGGCCAGGCAGGACCTGCCCCTCCTAAATCCATTCTGGCTGGGTCTGAGCCCTTGGCCATTCTGTAGGTGCTGTGTGATGGCACTCAAGATGATTTGTTCCATAACCTCGCCAGGCACTGAGTTGAGGCTGATTGGCTTGTAGTTTCCCAGATCCTCCTTCTGGCCCTTTTTGTGTATGGGTGTCACACTGGCCAGCTTTCAGTCATCTGGGATGTCCCCAGTGAGCCGGGCCTGATGATAAACAATGGAGAGTGGCTTGTTGAGCTCTTCTGTCAGCTTCCTCATCACCCTAGGATGGATCCTATCTGGTCCCATAGACTTGTGAGATCTAAGTGGCTCAACAGGTCTCTAACTGCTTCCTCCTGGATTCCAGGGGATTTATTCTGCTCCCTGACCCCCATCTACCTGCTCAGGAGGCCAGTTGTCCTAAGGATGACCTGCCTTACTGTTGAAAATCGAGGCAAAGATGTTAAGAACCTCTGCCTTTTTCTCATCTTAGTCACTAAATTCTGTCCCACATCCAACAAAGAATGGAGGTTGTCCTTGCCCCTCTTTTGCCATTAATGTATTAATAAAGTAATTTTTTATTATCCTTTACAGACATGGCCAGATTAAGTTCTAATTGGGCCTTTGTCTCTAATTTTTTTTCCTATATGACCTAGTAACCTCCTTAAACATTTCCTGACTTACCTGCCCCACTTTCCAAAGGTGAAACACCCTCTTTGTTTCCCTTAGCTCCTTCAAAACCTCCTTGCCCATCCAGGCTGGTTGTCTTTCCCACTGGCTCATCTTTTGGCACATAGAGACTTTGCTCCTGCACCTTCTTGCTCCTGCAAGATTTTTTTCTTGAAGTATGTCCATCCTTCCTTAATCCCTTTGTTTTTAAGAGCTGTTTCCCAAGGTACTCTCCAAATCAGTCTCTTGAATAGGCTGAAGTCCACCCTCTGGAAGTCCAGAATTAGTTTTGTTACTGCCCCTCCTTGTTTCACTGAATATTGGGAGCGCTATTAGTTCATGGTCACTGTGCCCCAGGTGGCCTCCAACCAACACATGTCCACCAGCTCTTCTCTCTTTGCAAGTCTAGCAGAACCTCACCCTTGTCTCTCTCACCAGCTGTGTCAAGAAGTTGTCCTCCATGCAGTCTAAGAAACTCCTAGATTGCCTCTTTGCTGTGTTGAGTTCCCAGCAGATATCTGGCAGGTTAAAGTCACAGGTCATGCTGACTTTCACATCTCTGGCCAGTATTTCCTTGTTCAGGGTCTAGCCATGCATGTCTGCTTGTAGGCAACTCTGTAACGTGGTTTCAATTCACTGTGTAGTATAAAGTATCAACTCAAGAAATCAGACTCCTAGACCTACCCTTTCACTACTAAGTGTCCTCATTACTAAGAAGCATATTCTACCCCCCAACTTCAGTGAAGCAAGAAGGGCAGCAAGGCAAACATTCAGTTCTTCTCTAACGTAGTTTTCTCTTAGGGAATACCTTTCTGAGACATAGGGCCTGTGTAAAACCTTTTAGAATGAAGATGGTCTTGAAAATGCCTGTGCTGCTTTTTAAGACTTTCCTGATGCTATAAACTATGTGCTGGCTATAGCCAAACTGCTCGTATTAAACTGCATATAGCCTAAGTGGAGATTCCTCTGTGGAACCATCTCATATTCCTCAGGACCTCAGGTTTTCCAGAACCGCAGGTGGGGGAAGAAGCAAGTTAACAGGATCTTCCAAATCCTAGCATGCGTTTTGTTTACATCCAGTTCAGAAGACAGTCACACTCATCTCCTTAGTCATCCAGCACACTATTTTCTTGGACAATCTTTGGCAAATCTTCAATATATACTTGGTCTATGGAATTTGACAGTCTGGTATTATTACTGGTCTAGCACGAAACCAGGAGCACCCTGACCACTTTGCCTGATTACATATATGAATAAAGGTGTCTTGCTTGTCTGCTTTCTTAAGTAAATGCTTCTGAGCATACCCGGAGCACAACTGTCTGGACCTTTAATATCATAGCATAGGTGAGCAAGAAGCTTTCTCTTTACCATGCCAGTCAAGAGCAGACTGAATGAATGCAGACACTCGAATTTTGGTTCTTATTCCTCCAAGAATTACCTATGGCATTTTAAACACCTACAGGAATAAACAGTTATGAAGAGAAGAGTTTAGACACCACTGCCTCAAAATTCAGATAGTATTGGTCTTTCTCTTATTTGGTATACTTCAGTTTAGTACATAGAAATACAAACTTACTAAAGACGTGATCGAAATTTGGGTTCAGTTTTCTGCTGGGAGGTCTTTTCTGATGTCATCCAGAGGTGCTATTTAAGTCAGAGAAATAAGATCATTATATATAAAAAGTTGCTGAAACCACTATGAATATATTATTTGACACATTTATTCCTATTGTGATTTTTTCATATAGAAGTCCAGAAATCTTACAATGACAATGTTATTTGAAGCCATCCACTTGTAGATTACTAAGTAAGCTAATTTCATGAGCATATTTGCATGCTATTCACCACTGGTCTTGTTCATTGCTAAGATGCTGTATCTGCCAGCTCTCACCTTTCTGAGAAAAAACACCCCAAACATTTCCCAAAACAGAACAAGGTGAAGAGTTTCCAATGTTACTCTGATCTACTAAGCACAGTAAGAGATTTTGACACTATGAGAGAAAATTTTGAAGTTGAGTAATAGCTGCAATTGCTAATGTTCATTAAACACGTTGAATGAATAGGAAAATATATTGCTGAAAGGTCTACCTACAGTTGTCAAAACATTCCTAAATTCTGAATAATCACCAGAATAAATGCATGTTGTTACATCACCACTATTTTCCTCACTCTTCTGTGGATCATATTTGCTTTAGGAATTGTATTAGTGGTGAACTGTACTGATGTAGTGCTTAATACTAGGTTTTGATTGAATCAGGTTTAGTAAGAGATTTAATGAGCAAGATGGTTTTAAGAAAAAAAATCTCTTAAGAACCAAATTCATATTAACAAAAAACTTCTTATAGCAGGCAGGATTATGATTACCCAAATCTAAATTAAAACCTGGAGTCCCTTTTCATACCAGTACCAATGTTTTTAATTTATTTCTTAGGAAGGATTATATCAGATATCAAATAAAATTAGATTAGACACATTTTTTTTCTGCACATAGATACAGGATGATAATAACTTTGGTAAAATTCATCTTCAACACAAAAATCTTCTGGGACATATGAGCTCAAGAGTGGTGGGGGCTTGTCATGGCAGCTGGATTTATCCCACTGCCTCAGCGAGGAGCAGGGCAGGCAGGAGCACTGGGGCTTGCAACTATTGAAGTTATTTAAATGCTGCATGTTTCCAGTGGGCTATTTCAGGGGATGTACACACGGAGCACACACAGGGAACTGGATGCACAGCATGAGAGACTTGAGGCTGACAGAGTAGATTCAGGTTTACTGTGAAGAGCCCTGGAGGCCAGGTAGGCTGGGAAAATGATAGTCATCATGTACAAGAAAATACTCTGCTGAAGGATCTGCATTCTTTCTCTTCTAAGAGAATCTAAGAGATTCCTCTTAAAGGCTATTTTAATCAGTCATAAAGCCATTCCTCTCCAGATACTAAATACAAAGGGCCAGAGCTAGGGAAAAAAAAGGCAAAAAATGTCTTTTTACTCTACTTCAGCAGATTTTCCTTGTTTTGGTTTTATTTTCAGGTGTGAAAATAAAGCCAATATGCTGACATTTTTATGACACTGCTTTCCTATAATAAGTAAAAAGTCACATTAATACAATAATTTCATTTTCCAGTTCACTGGCCCATAAAGTGGCTTATTGCAATTGGGTATTTAATACAAACACAGAAAAGTATTTACTTTGATATATTTTAATTCTATCAAGAGTTGTGGTGACATTTTAATAATAAGAAGTAGCAAATGAGTTGTTTAGACTATTCATTTCCCTTCCAGATCAGTATTAAAATACAGCTGAGGTGAGAACATGCAATATTTAAAATAGTTTTTACTCAGGATCTGAAGCACAATAATGTACAGAAAGCTTTGTTTGGAAAACCCTTGCTCCTTGGAAAGCCTAGGAGATGCCACTGTTTCTGGATATAGATGCTGAGTAGCCACACAGGGCTGGCAGGGGCACTTCTTCTGCAGTTCATCTTGGGGAGCTGCTCTGCTCTGCCCGCACTGAGCTACAACTGCCCCAGGACCAGCAGAACAGTCACTCTGTTGCACTCCCCATGCTGTCCCCAGACACTGCAGCCCCTCCTGACCCATCCCCTCTCCCTCCCCCTAGCTATCTTTTTAGCAAAACAGGAGCAATTACAGTTGTCAGAACTAGCAAAAGGACAGGAGAGAAAACAATTTTTATAGAACAAGTGGGTCAGAAATCCTGGACTCTCACATGTTAAGAAGTGATACATGGAAACTCTTCTCCATATCTCTACATGTGGTCCATTCCTTCTCCTCTACTCCCCAGGTATTTAGCTCTCTTTGAACCCAAATATTTGTCTTAAATTTTGTGAACGTAACACTTCTCACAGCTAAGTATGAAATGCAAGTGTTTCCAAACTTATTGCCGTGCTAGCTTTTGAAACCGTAAAGCCCCAAGACAAGTCATTTGATAACTTTTGCTTTTCCCCTTCTCAAAGGCTCATACACTTTTCTGGATATGCATAGCCATTACACAGGGACAGTGAGAAGTATTCCCACCTTAACTGTCCTTGGAAGCTAGTCCTGTTTTTTGAATCTGGGTGGAGAGAAGCTTGGAGGTGGTGAGAGGCTATGGGTTTGAACCGTGTAAGGACCTAAGGAGGCAGAACCACTCTTCCAAATGCTGAGCAAGGACAGCAGCAAAGTGTCGGGTTCTTTACAAAAGGGATCGCACCGCTGTTTGCGAGGGTCTCGTGTTGCTGGGGAAGGGCACAGCACGGAGTAAGCATCTAGCAGAATGGTTTCCTTTGGGGAAACTCATGCTGAAGAATGTCTTGATCCCTCCTCAGGATGTGAGAGATGGGACAGAAACCTGTGCACACCAATAATGCTATGTGTGCTCAGACACATAAATCTCAAATTATGAGTTAACAACTTCAAAAGACAGATGTTCTTGAGAGATGTACTCTGTGCAAAAGCTAGAGTGAAACAAAGATCTAGAACTTCCTTGCCGTACCTGGAGGGGCTCCTATTTTGATTTTGAAGAAAATATTTTTATAATCTCATTTTAACTATTTTTTCTTAAGACTTTCTTCTTCAGATGTTATGAAGCAATTCATCTAGCTTTACAGAAATTAGCATATCCTGTTTCATACAATTTATTCAACATTTGTCATATAAGCCAGGCCAAAGGAATGGTAAATTTTTATTTTATATTTTAGGAATTTATTTAACCTTTATTTAACTTAAGTTTAGATTCATTAGTTTACTTTGGGTTCATGTTTGTTTCGCAATCAGTAAGTCGTCAGTCCAAAAAGGAATCAGGTCACATGACTGAAGCAGGAATGATCATTTTTCCTGGGGTAATAGGCTTCTCTTGGTGAAAGAAATTGAGGATTATTATTAGTTCATATGGCAGAAAATTTCAAATGAGAGAAAATAAAAATATTCAAAGAAGACTATAACTATACTACGTTCTGTAGTGCAAAAATTTGATATTTGACTTTGTCAAACGTCTTTGTCAGAAGATGTTTTGGCGCAATAAGTAATATGGGCATTTTTTAACCAAATAAAGCTAAAGTAACTTTTTTCCAAGGATAGAAAACTTTTAAACATGGCTCTAATACTCAACACAGCCAGGCAGAACTGCAGTAACATATGAAACCTCTATGGTATTCTGTAGGAAGGAGGAAGAGAAAGACACATGGATGATTTGCACAAAATCATGTAATATCACTTATTTGCTTACTTGCTTTTATCCTTTTTTATCTTTCAAAACTGTACCAGGTATGACCCACAGAAAAAGAAACTCACCACACGTAGTGCCTTAGCCATACCTTTTCAGTCAGGACATGTCCTTGCCTTCTCTTCCTGGTATCACACCTCATCTCTCAACAGTCAACCCTCATTACTCCTGTTGGCAATGGGATCCTTTGATAAGGAAGATGCCCTGCCTCTACCAAATAGAAATTAAATAGAGCCTAAAAATAATCTCCTCAACCATTCAGGTTACAAAAGAATGAACCTTTTCTTAAATCAGACATACTTATTTCTTTCCCCTGAACTTCCCCACAACAATAAGTAAACAAAAAGCTGTGATGTTTCACTTCGGACACAAAAACAAACACACAAGCAAACAAGAAAAAAAGTTACTTTCCCGTGTCTTGTCAATTTGGCTCTCACTTATTCTGTTACTTTTTTTGTGGGAAAGTTTTTATTTTAGATTTTTATCCTTGTCATCTTATTGTGACACAATTAGGTGGCTGTTCTTAATTTAAAAAGACTAGGGTTTTCTGTGTTTTCTTATTTGAATCCGATTGTAATTAACAAATTTACCCTTTTTTATACCACCTTTCATCTCTCTAAATCTATTTATGACATGAAAGAATAGAATTTAATCCTCAAAATAAAGTATACAATGATTATCCCGAAAAAATCCCAACCAATGAACCAAAAGAAGGAAAAAGTGGGAAAAAATGTAGTGCAAAAATCTGCAAACATACTAAAAAGACATTTAGAGTGCTCTTTGTTTTTCTTAGTGCTTATTGATGCATTTGCATTTATTTCTTTATTTTCAGCCCTGTCATCAGTTCTATTCTCACTAAGCAGGTAATCTTTTATCACCTCCAGTGAATTCAAAAGTAAAAGCACACTTGCCTGTCATTTATCACAGGAAGAGTTACAGTCAACCTGCTTCCACCTGTGACACCTGTCAATGGCAGCACTTACAACACAACTTGCCTTTCACTTGGTGAAATACTCGAGTCATGCAACACACAGGAAACTATTGATATTTGAATTGGTCATCAGGTAGAGTCTGTCCTATGATGTCTGTCTCCCCGCTAGACCATATTTTCCATGAATGGACAAAACCCCAAACCAAACAAATGATGCAGTCAAATCCCACATGTTTCTGTGGAATAGCTCTCCTCTTTAGTTGTTGCTGAATGTTGCCCTGGAAAGACATGTGTTTCTCCTAATACAATGAGACCTCTAGACAGACAGCCATCCCTTGTTCAACCATGTAGCCATGTTCTTGGTCGTATTTATCCAAAACTTCATGTATTTTTTCAGGCTATGTAGCTGACATTATACGAGAGATTATGTGAATCTCCAGCTTAAGCTAAGAACCTAGGTTAAGAAGCCTGGAAGGACCTGATTTTAAAAAGGTTGGTGCCTTCAAAAGTTCTGAAATAAGTCCTTGAAGTTAGCTATTAAAAATTCATGAGAAAAAAAAGTCTTTTGAAAATCTGAAAAATATCAGTCTGTGTTTACAGACCATATTCCAGAATTTCAAAAAGGAAAAGGAAGATCAGGTGTTCTAGGAACTACTCTTCCATGTTTCAATGCTGCATTTTCATTATCCTGAAGTACAGACATGCAAGACAAGCATGTCTGGGCTAATGTGGTTTTGGAAGAGTGAAAATTCCCAGTGGAGCAGCAGTTCAGTGCAGATACTGTTGCTAGCTTCTCAAATTCCTAGATTATGCTACTTCTAGTTGTTACACATATATGGATCAGAGATCAGAGCTTAACCATTGTGAAAAGCTATTTTACATCCATATAAAAGACCTTATTTCACAAATGAACAAGCCAAAGGTTTAGCTTATTTGAATATCTGAATGAGATCCAAAACAGATTCAATTGAATATTCATTTCATGCAGCTTTGGCCAACTAAGTTGCTTAAATGAATTGATCCCATGAATAACACTCTATGTATAAGGATACTTAATGACTGCACTGACAGAAGTCTTCACCAGTGTCCTGCTTTGAGTGTCAACAGAATGATGAAAGACTAATTTGTACCCTAACATGCAATAGTTTTACAACACAGTATGAGGGTTGTGGAAGAAATACATGAAACTTATCTTTTACAAGCTGTCAACCTGTCTTCTGTGTCTACTGAGGCACCAAGCTGCTGCCATGCCTATACTGATCATACACATGCTATGTAGATTCACTTTTTTTCAGGTGCACTCTAGGTTTCTGAGTGGGATTTGAGAACAGTTTGTCATTCTCCTACTGTCAGCATACTTCTGAGACGAAGAGGTATTTGCAAGGGAATGCATGAAAATGCATTTCTGAAATTTTCTGCTATCATGACTTTTGAGCATCTTCTTCTGTTTTTTTTGGGTTAATTACTCTTCTCAGGTGAGGATGAGATGAGACTAAATAAAGACCTTAATCTTCCTCAGACTTTGGAGAGATAAGAAAGGGGATGTACTTTATATTAGTGCTGTTCTTCATACCATGTGATTATCACCTTCTCATGCTTGCTACAAAATCTACATGGCATAAGAAATGGTGCATTTTCAAAGGAGTTGCAAATATTTCTCATTAACCTGTGTAGTTGGTTGACCTTGGCCAGCTGCCAGGCACTGTCCTAGCTGCTTTGTCACTGCTATTCCTCCAGCAGGGCAGAGGAAGAAAATAAGATGAAAAAGCTCATGAGGCAAGGTAAATGCAAGAAGATTAGTTGGCAATTACCACCACAGGAAAAACAAATTCAACCTGTGGAAAATTAATTTCATTTTTTGCTAATTAAAATAGTTTTGGATAGTGTGAAACAAAGCCAAAAAAAAAAAAAAAGCCAAAAAAAAAAGCCTCTCCACACATACTTCCCCTGGCTTTTCTTCCCCAGGCTCAACTTCACTCCCTCGCTCTCAACTGCTCTTCCTCTCATCCAACCCTGGGAGGCCAGGAAGATGGGGAATGGAGTTTTGGGGTCAGTACATTATTGGTCTTCTCTGCAGCTACTTCCTCCTAACACATTTCTCCTGCTCCAGCATGGATTCTCCACAGGGTGAATTTCCTTCTGGAAATATACCTGCTCCAGTGTGTAGCTCCCCATGGGCTACGGGGTACATATTTGGTCCAGAATGGAGCAGTGCTGCAGTGGAATCTGCTTTGGGACATGGAGAGAAGGACCTCTTCCTCTTGCTCCCTAAACACTTACAGAGTTGATGTCATGTGTTTATTTTTTCCTCCCTTCTCACTTTGATGCTTGCATTTTGCCTTTCTTAAACACATTTTCACAGAAGTTCTGCTTCCTCATGCTCTGAGGTTGATGGACTTAGCTGTGTCTTGCATGGGTTCACTTTGGAGCTGGCTGGAACAGGTTGTGTCTGGCATGGGTTCCTGCCCTCTTGTCAAAAAGACCACCCCTGCAGTCCCCCACTACCAGTACCTGGACACAGACACCCACAACATCCTGACTGATTTTCTGTCACATGCTGTCCTACTTTCAGCAGATGTAGCAGCAGTCTCTTTTTTGGAGAATGTTGGTATGCTCCAGGACACTGTGTCTTTCTAAAACACAGGAACATGTTTGTGAGTACCCAGAAATGCTAGCTGTAAAAAAAAAGAGATATTTTTGATAAAATTGTTTTAAGAATCAATAGGTGAATGTGAAGGGAAATAGACATATAAATAGAACATTAACCCTGGAACATGTGGCTAAAGAAGTTCATACATTTTGTAGCTGCAGAAAGAACCAGCAGAGTGAGCAAAAACTTTTGTTGTCTGATTGAGGTTCAGATTACAAGCAACTCCTGTGTATCTTTTTTTTTTGTTTGTTTTTCCTGTTCAGTTTTGTGCATCTACTGTAATATAAAACTCTAGATTTAAATATAGGTGTCTGTATTTTCAGTTTCTCTCTTAACCTCTTTTCTTTTTAGTTCTTTGGTAATAACACTGCTCCTTTGTAAACTCATGCTGACTACTCCATCCACTTTCTTATTCTTCATGTGTCAAGAAAAGATTTGCAGGGCTGCTTGTACCTTCACCTTCTCAGGAGTTGGTGTGAAGCTGGACAGTCTGTTGGTCTCCTTTACATCCTGCTGGTATGACTTGCTCTGCCGGATTCCCAGTGTGGGGAAGAAAAAAGCCTGCCCTATTGTACACTCCACCAGTGAAAAAGAAAATTTTAGTCTGTCTAACTAGCTCATGAAGTAGATCTATTTCTACAGATAAGTACAGTTTAGGGCAAGGACACTCAGAAAGAAATTAATGATGATGATCCCTCTTTTTCCGTGAAGAAACATTAGAAACTAGAGTAGAGAGTTTTTTGTTAGCCACCCATTTCATACTGCACCTTCCCTGTTGCAGCTTGCTGGAGATTGGGTCCAAGCTGGAGCTGGAGTTCCAACCACTCAGCAGTTGGAACTTGACAGTTCTCAGCTTTGTGGGATACATGTCCATGCATAATCTGTTTTGGCTAAGGTAAGGACTTTCTAATACAGGTATCTCATGCAACAAATCTCTTCCCTCCCTAGAAACAGCCTGCTTGCAGTCTTCTTTCATTCCTTTCCCTGAAATCACAAGAGATAGTCATTTATTTCTCTCCTTTGAAAAAAAGAAATAAAGACAAAGACTGAAAAGAAGCATAATCAATGTATACAACTGGTGTACTAAATTAGGACCATTCTAGGAATGCTACACCCTACAAAATCTGGAAAACACCAGATTCACATTGCTCTGGGAACTTGTTTGTCAAAAGCATTCAACAATGAAAGAAAATAGTGCAGATGTTTTAATTAAGTAGCATAAAACTTCAGCTTGCATTAGTCTTGATTTTAGCCTCTGGACATGGCTTTAAATCAGGCAAATACAAAAACCTATGGTTTTCAATTATGGCAAAAAAAAATACACCTTCAAGGAAATTGCTTTCAATTTTCCCTCTCATCTGCACAGGCAGAAAGCCAGACAATGGCCAAAGAGCCACTGAACAAACTGCTTCTAAAACACCAATTCTTATGGAAACCAAATAGCTAATGAAAACACAGAAGGAACACAAAAGGGAGTGCAAGGGTTGACGTATACCTCACTTCTTCATGCTCATGAGACAAGAATTTTATTTTTTTTTTTCAATCTTAAGACTCTCTCCCTTTAGAAAAATATTGGAAGACTGTAGAAAGTAAAATGGAAACTTGTGGGCAGATGAGAAATTAAAAATCAAGAAAATTATTTCAGTTGTTTTCTTTAAAATACCAAATCACTTGTGCAAGAAATGTATAAAGAAATGTTAATACTGGACTAATTTTCAGATGTAAAAGTAAGGAGAGTATATAATCTGCATTATGTTATCTGGTTCCACTAACCTCACTTCACAATTGAATGATTATGGAATACACAAATTCCTTCTAAGAAGGGAAATTTAGTCAAGGGTTTGACAAGATAGGATATTTTCTTTTGTAAACACGATGTCTCTCAGAACCAAGCAGATTGGATGAAATAAGTGTTAAAGTGTTAAAAATGATGCTGCTAAAATGTCCTGTTTAAACAGATCAACCACCCAAAAAGAAAAACATGAATGACACAAATCTGAAAAGCTAAAACAAACAGAACATCGTTGAGTACAAATTTAAGAACAGCAGTACTGTGTTCATGTATATACAATAAATGCATATTTGTGGAGGTATACATGCATGTATATATGATTGAAGGTAGTCAAAATTCATTTATTGAGAAACAGAAATGTGTGTTAAATAAAAAATTCTTCTGTTTGCCTTCTTAAGTTTCGACGTTCAAAAACTGAAAATGACACTGAGTGATATAAGAAACCAGGTTCATCTCTAAAATGAGGATTTTATCTTTCATATATAAATGGTTACAGTTGGAAGAAACCCATGGATGTCACCTGGTTGAAGCCCACTGCTCACATAGGATCACCATTAACAGGTTGCCCAGAGAGGTGGTAGAATTGCTATCCCTGGAGATACTCAATTGGATACAGTCCTGTGCCAAGGCTCAGACAATCTTACCATGAAAAAGTATTATCTGGCATTCAGATAGAATTACCCATTTCATTTTTTTTCCCCCTTTGCCACTGGTCCTATCCCTGGGAACCATTGAGAAGAGCCTGACTCCATCACCTTTGCCACCCTCCCTTCAGGAATGTATATACTGTAGTCTGACCCCTCTGGGCCTTCATTTCTCTGGGCTGAGCAGTCCCAGTTCTCTCAGCTTTTCCTCATAGGAGAGATGCTCCCATGCATCATCATCTGTGTGGCCCCTTGCTGGGCTCTCAGTACGTCCATGTATCACTCGTACAGGGGAGCGCAAAAGCACTCCAGAGGGTAAGGATCCCCTCCCTTGACTTGATGGCAAGCCTTCACCTAATGCTTCTCATGATACTGTTAGGATACCTTGTGACAAGAGCTCATTTCTGCTCCTGTTCAACTTGGTGTCCACCAGGAACTCCAAGGCCTTTTATGTAAATCTACTTCCCAAATGAATGGCTGAGGTCGTTCTTTCTCATGTGTATGTGCAAGTCTTAGCAGCTCCCCTTGTTGAACTTCATATGGGTCTTCTCAGCCCACTTCTCTGGAATGTTGAGGTTTTAATGAGCATCACAGTTGTCTGGTCACTACTCCCAGCTGGTGTCATCAGCAAGCTTGCTGGAGGTATAACCTGCCTCATGATCTAGATCAATAACAAAGATACCCAACAAGCTTGGACCCAGTACTGACTGAAGTATATCATTAGCTACAGGCCTCCAACTAAACTTCCATTGTACTACTGGAATCAAACTGAGTAATAATTTTAACAGGATGTAGCTCCTAATCACCTCTGGACTAAATATCACCTGGGAAGAGCAATACTCAATTTCTTGGGTGCCCTGAAACTTGCTGCAATCCTTAGCCATGAGAACAGTACTTATGACTCCTCTGAAATATATCAGCTTAATGCTAAACCATGTCTACAAGGAGGATACAAACTCAACTGAGGTGCTTTGCTGACACCCTGAATGGACAGATGCTCCTGCAGGAATTGCATAAGCTTTGAGAGGAAATTTCCCAAATTCCTCTGAAAACATGAGGTAGGTTTTCCTCTATGCTTATGTAGAAAGGCCCTCATGTTACTGCTAGGAAACGGCCTGGTGATTAGTATTGTCCTCACTTGAGCAAAGAGAATGGTGGAAAAATAAGTTGTAGCTATCTCAGAATTCTCAGGAACCTACAAGTTTGCCACTGGGGATCTGTGCTACTTGTCAAATCTGCACTCCACCTCCCACTGCATAGCATAACTGAAGTTTTAAAATTTGTTCTGAACTTACCTACAATATTGGACTGAACTGAAAAAAAGAGCATGGGAACAGTCACTTTGAGAATTATTCTGTAGGATTCCCATTTGGAGTTTGAGCTGCTTTGTTGCATTAGACGTTAAATACGCTAGCATCCAAAATAGCTGGCAATTGAGTACAGTCTTGAAGAAATTTAAATGTTGACTTAAAATATCAAGTAGACAAATTGATATGTGTATACACAGGCCAATATTGCAGAGTTTACAGGTGCAACACAGAAACAATATCTTTGCATATCATAGGACTGTTAGAGAAAGAGCCATTATGGGCTGTGAGGTAAAAATACATAACATGGAAGAGGCTGAGAAGCCTATCATAATTCTATAATGAGTGAAACCTTGTGTTTATGAGAGCCTTCAGCTCTGCCATGAAAAATAGATACACCACATGGTTCTGTTGTGTCAGGTTTTTGGTTTAGATGTGGTCTCATCAAATTTTCCTGACTCATGGGAACCTGTAAGTGATTCAGCAGCCATTGTATACTACTTACAGAACAGAACACACTCAGTTTTTGCTCCATGAGAAATGTTCTGACATCTTTTCACATCTTTTGATTGTCTAGAAGGTATTGCTTTCCTTTTAGAAAAAGTTATCTGTTTTTCTGTATGTTTATGCGTGTCACTGGAAAAAGCTTTTATCACCTTTTTGAAACAGCTCCATTTTAACTATTTCCATAAAGCCATCAAGGTATCTGGTTCAAAGTTTCCTCCCCAGCTTCCTTTTCTGCCAGATTCTGAGAGCCACTAATTAACTAGTACCAAGAAGAAAAAAACTTATCTCTTTTGTTTCTCCTTAGTCTGTTTATTGTGGTCATGCCAAGATTGTATTTTGTTACTTATCTTTCTTGTGTCCTCCCTTTGATAAAATAACTTGCTCCAATAATAATTTTAGTATCCTATTATACTGATGAAGGAGGGAGGAAAGAACTTTGTGAAGTTTGTGTTGACATTAAATTTCATTGCCTGTCCATTTTTCAAGGATTTGTCTGAGCTTGTTGATTCTGAATTTATGTTATTTGATTCTGTAGCATCCCATGAAATAATAATTTTGTTGTATTTTATAGTGATTGATGCAGGTGTGTGCATATTGGCAAGTAAAATCTTTGCCCAAAGGAAATTTCTGTCAAAATAGCCAAAGCACATTGATATTAATCTCCCTCTTATACCTATTAAAAGGAGGGCAAGGTTGAAATATAAATCATACTAGAGTGATGCCAGCAACTTCCTAGAGTGGATGTTATCAACAGAATTTATTACATACATCTCTCTCTCTTCTTTTGTAAAGAAAAACAAAAGAAAACTTTTTGTAATTAATGGTATGTTGCTTCTGTGAGCAAATTCACTTGCAAGTCACTCTTAGCATGACTAAACTTCTAACATTCCATTTGATGAAACACACCCAAAAACATGTAATACAGAAGCCTAATGTTTTTCCTGCAGATTCTTATGTAGAACAGACCATGTTTATATATAAGAGAACAGAACTTTCAGCAGGCAATTAGCCTTTTAGCCATTTCAGAATTTACTCCTAGCAATTATGAAATTAACACAATCACACAAAGTGTTATTTACTTGTTTAAAATAACAATTTTGTAATCAGGAAAAGGAGTATGTCCAGCTGTGTCCTCAGAAGACATTGTCAAGAAACAGTAATGTAACAAAACACTTCTAAGGAATAAATTAACAGTATTTCTAAAGCCACTCTATCTCCATAATTTTCAGTTTGAGTACTGTTAATTTTAAGAGATGAAAAAATCTCTCTAATCTCGGTGCACAGAGCCCTGATGTTAATTTTCCATTACTTCTAAAGAGCACGTGTTAAATGAGTCAGACATAATGAGTCTACACAAACTTTTCCACACATCCTTAAATAATTACCAAACATCAGATATTTACCAAACATCTTGCATTTGGTATATTACTTATTTGATATTTCTTAGCTAAAATCCCATTAGTAAGGAGCTCAAAACAGGAAATGAAAATCTTTTCTTGAAGAAAGGATTTTGCTTTCTTCTAGATGGTTAATTTATATCTATTTAAGAAATAAATATTAATAATTTTAAACTTACTTTTAAAAGGCTTAAAATGCATTCTCTTATCTTAAATAGATTTGTACATGCATTTGATCCAGGAAGTAGCATGCAGGAAGGATAGTAGCTCTTTCACTTCTTTGAAGAGGCTTTCCACCTTGTATTAATTCTTCAGTTAGCCAGACAGACCAGTGCTGGTGATGCATTCACGTGAGTACCATGTGTAAGAGCAGTGTCTTGACTGAAGCGCCAAAGTCCTCATCTGTGAGGTTTATTTGTAGACTTGTACTTTTTCTATAGTACAAAAATGGTACTTACAGTGCAAAAATTTGCCTTCAGTCATAGTTGATAGTGTTAATATCTTTGTTGCAGTGTTTATCCCTCACACCTTATTATCTAGTTTTTAGACAGTAACATTGTTTCCCATTTTGTAACCTCTGTACTTGACCACTGTTTTCTTTCTTCTGCTTCTGCACAGTGTCTGCATAAAATGTTTCTCTGCAATTGTGTCCCCAAGATCATCTGAAATTTCTGGTCAATGTGTGCCTTGGAAGTTACAATTGCCAATAAAAATCTATACCCAAATGCTGTGGGTTAATCCTAGGCAGCAGTTAAACTCCACACAGCCATTTGCTCACTTCAGCCCTCAGTGGGATGGGGAGAGAATCAAATGAACAAATTTAAAAATGGGTTGTGATAAAGAGAGTTTCATATGCAAACTAGATGGTGCATGTGAAAGCAAATAAATTAATTCACTGCTTCCCATCAGTGGGCAGATATTTACCCCTTTCCAGGAAAGCAAGGCATCACATGCTACTTGGAAAGACAAATGCCTAACTCTGAACATCTACCTTTCTTCTTGCTCTACCCCCTTTTTGACTGATGAGCACAACATTTGGTATAGGATTTCCCTTTGGTCAGCTGTCCCAGCTGTGTTCTCTACAAACTTCTGGTGGACCCCCCAAGACCAATAGCTGGTGGAGCGATGACCTCAACAGCCTGAACCTAGCTTTGCTGTAAGTAAAACATTGGTGTGTTATCAACACTGCTTCAGTCACAAATCCAAAACAAAGAGCTGCTATAAAGGAAGCAAACTCAATACCCGACAAAACAAAAAACCCGATTTCTGAAAAAACCCTCAACTTCTGATTTTGAATAAATATTGTCTTTTTTAAAAAAGCCCTACAACCCTCAAACCACAATGAACCAAATTCAAACCACCCCAAATACCACTTGGAATATTGTTTCCCATACCTATATTAGATTTAAATAGAAGTCCACATTTTAGTTCTTTATCTAAGAGAGAGATCTACTTCACCATACTGATATGCTGCTCAGATGCCTACTTATTACATAAGACTTGTTCTGCACCCATATTCTACAGTGTGGCTGAATGTGTTTCTCCCTCTGACCTGAGTACGTAGGTTTGCGTCTCAACCTGTCAGTTTTCTCAATCTTCCAGTTTTCTGCAAGGTGCTGTAAATTGGGTAGGAGTTCTCTAAAACTGTGAGGGACTAAGCTTTAAAGGAAACAATCAAAGAAAAAGTATAAATAGGCATTTGATGAAAACGGAATAAGAAACTTTCATGGACCAAAACGAATGAAAGGAATTCAAACGGGAGGTATGAATTGTGAAATGCTCACAAAACAGTCTTTGGAAGTGTGGACTAATGAGAGTATGTTGCATTGACAAAAATTTTCTGTGTATGAAACAGAAGCACATAGCTTTGTTGTTGCCAGTGAAAGATGACTGTTTTGCCACATCTGTATTCAGTGATGTACTCAATATCAGTCACTATTTTTGGTGGTTTAGGTGTGCTTAATTTGAAGCATCACAATGCCTGAATTAGATGCCTTGCAATGGTAGTGCAAGCTAGTTGACTTGGATTTACTGTCAGTGATGATGCTGATGTGGTTGTGAACTTGAAAATCCCATCTAGAGCTTCTAGATGATGTTTTGTTTTTCTTTTACTGCATGGATAAGAACTTGCTGTGTGTGTGTAAATTGCCCGCTACAGCAGAATGCTGGGCTCATACAAGTCCTTTAGATTTAAGAGCAAACTGGATTTTTGAAGACCAGAAGTATAGAAACTCTGATGTGTATTCAAATAATTTCTTCCAGTGAAGAAAATCTTATTCTGTTCTCTTGTTTTTATGTATGAGAGAAGGAAAGGCATTTTCAGGAAGTTTTGACTTCAAAGATTTACATTCTATATCCAATAAGGCTGTTGAATGTACAATGAAGTACTTTTATTGGCAAAAAAAGGTTGTTTCCTTGTTCCAACTACAATAATTAAGACTTCTGCTGACAGAAGCAAACTGAATGCATTTTAGGTTCAAAAGCATCCTATTTATAGTGTAGATGCAAAATGATTTCTATTCACTACAATGTTTCATTTGCAGGTTATCATCCTGCTTTCCTCTGAAAGCTAGTCAGCAGATGTTTCCTTCCATCTTGACTCATTGCATTGGTGATGGAAAAACATTTTGCATCCTACTATGGTACTACTCATAAGTAGATCTGGAGGACAGAACCAACTTGTTGAAAACACAGGACAGCGTAGAGAGAAAATTCTCTTGAATATTGGTATACCTATGATACTCAAATCCTTTAGGTTTTGAATCAAGTAACTTTCCAAGCAGTTGCAGCAGCACTGCATTAATAGTTCCTCTTTAAGAAAAAACACAAAGAAATAAATAAAATAAACGAACAAGTAGTAAAAAAGTAAACAAACAAAAATGAAAAAAAAAAAAATTACCACAGGTCTTTGCATGAAAATTTGCTATGGCCTCGCACCCTATCAGTGCTTTATCTCCCCATGCAAAGTAAAAGCATGACAAAAATACCAGTCTTTTAAACTTCTGAAACTGCTGTAAAGATATTCTTTTACAGCGAAAGTAGTATTGATATCAATTGGTATCTTCTGTGGACATTTTTGCCAATTTGATCCAGTGCTGTTGTTGAACTTTCATTATCTAAAGCTGTCATATTTCAAGGTTTCAAAATGCAAAGCCATTTCATAGAATTCAGCAATTCTATGGGCAAGATACATTTTTTTTAATGTTAAGTGTTATGGAAGAGGAAGTGATTTATCACTGGTATGTTGGCTAACACATCAGCAAATTTGCTGGTTATTTTCCTCAAAATTCCAAAGTCTGTGAAAAAGCATTTAACTTAATTCTGCTTATAAAACTGGTTAAGAGGGGAAAAAAAGGGCATTTTTGCATCAGAAGTAAAAAAGACACAGCAACTTCTAGAAAGACTTTTTCCTGTCCCTTTTTTGACCAGTGATGGCTATAATATTTTTCAGGGATCACTAGGTACCGTTCCAGTTGTTAGTGAACTCTTCTGGGCACTAGTTAATGAACAATTTCTATTCATACATTCCTTATCAGTACTTTTTCAGTACTTTATCAGATTATCAACAGCTCACTTCTGTCCCACTTCTGCCTGCACAAACTGGAAGAAGCAGGCAATGAGTAAATTTATAGATGGAAGTCACTTATTACCCTAAAATCAAGACTGACCATTTGGAGAGGTAGTAGCATGAAAGAACACCAAAGATTCTGGGAATTTGGGAATTTGGTCCAAGTGATTGTATAATATAGAAAAGATGGAAATGTTATTTTATTTGAAGGTCTATAGCTATTGCTTTGCTTTGAGATGGGTTAATTTCACATCTCCACAGCATTTCTGAACAGTAATGATCTTGAAGTGACATCTTTTTTTCCTGTGTTAATCATGAATTAGAACTACTTTTGTTAAAACACCATTAACTTAGAAGTTATTAAGCCATACACAGCCAAATATTTTTGTCAATACTCATTTTCACACTTTATTATGGTCCATGCTAGATGCACAGAACAGGAAAATCCAAAGAAGTCAATGCTGACATTAAAGGGTACCATCTAAAGCCACTCAGATAGTTAAAGAAACCCTTACATAACACAGCTCTAAACCACCTTGCACAGACTATGCAAAAAAGGTTCAAGTCAAAGGCAGCCTGCAATGAAGTAATTGTAAAATCCACAGAAGTCAGTGGAAAAACATTAATAGGCCTCTGTAAGGATACCAAGGCTTCACATTTACACTATTATCAGCGTCTTAGTGGAAATTAGGCCAGGAACAAAACACGTTCTTAGAAATCACCCTAAAGTGAATGTCTTTGCACATCCTTCCAGCACAGAGAATGCTTTATTAACATGTACTTAACACTAATTGCTAATAGACTGTATTCCCTTACAAAGTAATCCTGGAGACAGAACCTGCCTTCTTTCAAAAGAAGCAGACAGAGCAAGACTTGTTTTCTTTGAGTAGATTGCCATGACATGGCCCTTGTAGCTTGCCTCAATACACCTGGTATGTTTATTCATCTAAAACTTTTTCTGATGTGTTTAAAAACTCTACCACAGTATTTGGATAGTAGCCTCACAGACTCACATTTGCACTCACTGCATATACAGTACATAACAGAGATCAGTCAAAAGTCATGCCAGCTTGCCACAATTTCAGAAACTGAATTCCGACAAGTGACTTTGGATTTACCCCAGAAGCTGCCAAATCTGCAGGAATTAAAAATTCACAATTCACCTCAAATGTGTGGATATTTTGCCCTCTTTGAGTTGCACCTATGAATGGAAAGAAATCTATTTTCTCAGTGTAGTGATACATTTCTAAAGCACAAAGGGGAACTCCAGAGGCATGTAAAGTGTGATAATTTCAATTAAGCTCATGAAGCAATGAGAATTTATGCCAAAGGGTTTGCATATGCTGGCTCAAAGCTTGCTGCTGAAGATGATATATATTTGCTAACCTAAGAATGCATTTTCTACTGTCCAGCAGCTAGTTAAGAAGATTAATGACTGCTTTGTAGTTCCAATTAAACTCCTTTATCACCAAGAGGGACCAAACAAGTTTTGATTTCAAAAGTACTGCTTAAGAAAGAAGACCAGGGCTGCATAACACTGACATTTTATTAGAATTCATCTGTAACAAATGGAACTTGTGTCAGCAAAGAACTGATTTTCATACAGACTTTCTTTTGCCACCAATGTAACGAAGTAAGAAAATAAAAAGCACGCCTTTCATTCTGTAAAACATTTACGCGTACTACTAATTAGAGGTAATTGTATCTTTTTTAACAAGCCATTTTACAAGGTAATTTTTTAAAGTTTTTCAGTCTATGCATCCAAAACAAGAGCAAAGAACACAAGTTTTTATTATCTTTGTAAAGACACTCCAAGCTTGAATGGCAAAGCCACATAACGGATGGTTATAATGAGACCTGCAGCCTTCTGATATCTGTGGAGTATCAGGGCACCAAGGAAAAAAAAAAAGAAAAAAGAAAAAAAAATAGAAAAAAGAAAAAAGAAAAAAGAAAAAAAAAAGAAAAAAGAAAAAAAAAAGAAAAAAGAAAGAAAAAAGAAAACATAAAGAAAAATGGGAAAGAATATAAGGAAAAAAAAAAGCAGTTGCTTTTTTTTTCCTTTTTACATGTTCTGTCTTTTAAATACATACAAGTGGATTTTGTAAGCAATTTCTTACAGATGGGTTCAAGTTATTATTGGGTGTAGAATCAATAGGGCAGTGCATAGTACAAAGGTATATATAGAAAGTGCAAATCTCCTTAGAGGGTCACTCCTTCCCCCAGCCATCTTCTCTGTTATCTAACGACTCAAATAACTTTTTAAAAAAGAGCTAAATTAAACTTCTGTATAAATCATATTTATATATTTTGTGGTTTTTTTCCCCATTGCAACTAATTACAAAATTAGACATAACTACACATACAAACGTAAATAATAGCACCGTACTGGTTATGCTGATGAAACGAATTTTAAGCTTGGAAATGTATGATGTATGTAGACAAAGATGCTCATAATTTAAATTAACTGTATAATGCATATATTAGAATACAGAAAGTGGAATGCACATCAATGATGCTAAGAGCTATCGTAAGAAACATAAAACCTGAAAGGAGTATTTAGTTGTACAGCAGTTTTTCTCACAAATTGGCTCTGCTTTTTTGTATTTCTTTTACTCCCTTATTTTCGTTGGAGCTTGCAAGACCATCTGCTAGGGAAAATGCACTGATCTTTGTACAGATCCAGTGTGCAGAAACCTTCCTTAGTCTATGTTTTAAAAAATGATACTTTGTTTTATATCTCTGATTTCCTATATTTGAGTTGAAGAACATGACCACACTACATAACCTGGCACTTCAATAATTATTTCAATGTATAAATCAAGAAAGAAGAGAAAGAAGCGTAGTGCACATTCTTCTCTGGTTCAGATGTAAGTTATAGAATCTCATTCTGAGGTAGCCTTCTATAATACTTCTATTCCATATATATATATATTTATTTTTCTGTTTTGATTTTTTTTTTTTTGGTTTGGGTTTTTGTTTTTTTTTTTTTTTTCATTACAAAAGTGCTCAAATACAATTGCTGGAATTTGGTCTTTCTTATTTTTATTTCTCATTGGAGTGGGGAAATTGGAAGAAGAACAAAAAATGTTGAAGCCATATTGAGAAGTCACAGCAATGCTCCTATTTGAAACCCCAAAGAAAGCATTCTTTGATGCTGATGTACTGACAATGGCAGAACACATGGTGACAAAGGTCAATATAAATGGCATTCTAAAGTCTCAAAAAGTACTTTGTACTGTTTAGAGAATTTTCCTTTTTCCCAGAATAAAGTCTGTCAATCTCCAATATGTCATGTGGGCTCAGTCTTGCTAGCCTTACATGAATCTTCCCACTGAAAGCAAGACTTTAGCAATTTATTGACACAAGGGAATGAGAACAACTTGGACCAAAATAAATTTGAAGGAAAAAAAAGAGAAAATAATAATAAAAAAAAATGCATAAGCACTGCTGATGTCAACTACTGCTACTGTACTGCTACATCTTGGCAATGACAGATAACACTACAACCAGTGACAAAGTAGGTTTGAAAAGCCAACCAGAAATAGATTTCCAATTTGTGGGCTATTCTGTTATCAGAAATATGGAAAGATAAAGGGCCTTGACTACCTATGTGTTTTGGGTTATCATTTATTACCATCCATACTTGATTAGAAACTGCAAATGCATATTTTTCAAAATTGTTTGGTACATGTATTAAAGTGTTTGAAAACAACAGAGATAGAAACAAACTAAACTAAATACAAATGAAGGCTAACTTAAAGAAATACTATTCAAAATAGGCATCAAATATAAGGCACTCTACATGTAAAATTAAAATAAACCCCAGCATCCCCAAACAATGCTGTATGCCACAAAACATTTGATTTCACAGAGCAATGTGTGTTTGGCTTTGCCCTGTTACATACGATAAATGTAAATTATATAGCGCACACTATAGACAGTATACTATTGAATACAATTTTAAAACATCTTAATACCTAGTATATTACAACATTCTCCCCTCCTAAAGGGATATGCACTGACCTTTCCCACATGCACACCTCCTACATTTAATAATATGATTTCTTATTGCACTATAGTGTTACAAATATTGAACTTCACTTGAAGCCTAAATCACATACTCTGTGTGCGTGTGTGCATGTGTGTGCTCTGTATGTGTGCATGTGTGTGTGTTCAAGTGGAAATGTGGATAGAAATATTATATATTTGGGATAAAGATGGCGTTCAAATATCAATGATGTGCATTCCTCACTTCCCTTTGAAACAGAACTGAATGGACCTTAAAAACGCAGAGATGATCAAATTGTAGTTTGATATAATTGCAGTATGTGGAAAAACCTTCCCAATGCTTTGATAAATCCAGGTACATAAGGATTGATATGTTTATGTGCATGTGTGTGATCTGTATCTGAATCCATCTGTATTCTCTGCAACTATACAGAGTCAGAAAAGGGTAGACAGTAATACATATATATATATATAAAAGAGAGAGGGTGTGAGTGTGCATGTGCCTATGTGTGCGTGTGTGTGTATGTGCTAGCAGCATCTTTATACTTTGCGCCTCCCTGTTGATTCCAAAAGAAACCAAAAAGCCCCATTTTGATTTAACTGATAACAATGAATATTTTCTTAAAGAAGAAAAACCCAAATAAAACTACAAAATTAATATCTAACAAGACTGTGGTACTGTAGGACTGCACAAAAATGTGCAAATTTTCAAAGTATCTAACATTTCTACAGCACAATATTACAGAGAACAGTTCTACAGCTTAAAAAAAATCTACATTTTTAAACAAAAATATTAACAGTTATGCAACCTTTTCTTTAATTCACTTCATTGAATGATAAACTCTTGTTAAAAAAAGGAAAAAGTTTACACAGTTAAAAATGAAGCACAGGTCAGCAGTATCTTTACAATACTAAAAAACTAAATCAAGGACTTCCTTTTTAAACATTCCCACATTTTCCCTAAAGTGTTATGATGAGCAGTATGATGGGAAAGGGTGATGTTGAAGTAAAGAGTCCGCTTTGTTTGAGAAGCCAGAACCCAACCTTGAAACAAATGTCTTGCACTGAACTGCAGTTCTCAAAACTCCTCTTTGTAAAAGCATGTAATCCTGAATAAGATGATCACTCTTTCTGATTAATTTCCTCTTCCCTTTAACTTCAACCAATGTCGAACCCTTGAGGTATCTGTAAATGATATCCTTCAGACGCCTCAGTGGTCAGGATTCTTTTATTATGGTTAGGTTATTAAACTGTGAATTCTTGGTCCACATGGAATACTTCTTGTTGGGTGGGGTTTTTTTTTGTTGTTTTTTTGTTTTATATATCCCCAATATTTTTGTTCATTTGTTTTTTTTTATTATTTTTTTATTTTATATATCCCCAATAATTGCTCCTTAGCTAAGAGTTAAGAAGTACTTCTAAAGCACATCGTATGGCTCAGAAGCGGCTCTCTGGATCTTAAAGGGCCTGCAATAAAAATCCACAATGGGTTTTTATGTTGCATAGTGATCAAAGCTGCCCAGATACTCCAGTGCGGCTCGATAGCAGAACTGGTATTGATCCTAGAGAAAGAAAAATAGAAAAAAAAAATGCATAAAAAAGTCAGCTTGTTGGTTGGTTTCTAGTTTCTTTCAAATAATAGTGAATATTTTGTAGCTACAAACAAATATACTGCAGAGGCATCTGCAGTTCAGCAATATTCACTTGCTGACATCAACAGAAAAACACTTTGAGTTAAAACAGATGAAGATAAGACACTCATTTAATGCAACAACAGAATGTGTGGAATTTTCCACAGAATGCAGCTTCTTTTTGTGCAGACTACATACCCACTATTGACAGTCTGTTATTCTGGATTAAAACAATTATCAGCATGAAGCTTTCCTCTAATAGGAACATGCTAAAATGCTTTTCCCCCACATATTTGAAAATAAGTAGCAAAGTAGACAATGAACTCTACAGCTAATACAACACTAAGTAAAAAGGTTCATCATAGCCTTAATATGGAATGCTGTATGGAAAACTATCAGTTTAAAAGTCATGTCAAGAAAGCAAGGGAATCCAAATCTTCCAGTAATAAAGGCTTTGATGAAGATGTGAAGATACCTTGGCCTGTGGCAAGAAAAGGGCCTAAGAGAGAAATATGGAGCTAAAGGACCTTATTCACATAAAACAGACTTCATTTCAACCGATATCTGGAAGCAGAGAGAAGTTTAGTGTGGTGAGAAATTTGCTTATACCTCTGATGAATTCAACATTTGTAATTTTGTGCTATTCTAACCTTCATTAAACCAGCCCTTTTGGAACATTTTTTATGCTACACACTTACACTAAAATGGCACATCTGTGTACTTATTTCCAACTGCCATTCTTGGTTTAAATGGTAAAAAGTGAAAAATAAATAAATAAAAAGAAAACCATAAAAGAAATTGCTCAACAATACAAGGGAGATCTGTTTATTTTTCTGGTAGGGCTATGTGGTAACTGCACAGGTTGCAGCTGTTAAGATCACAATTAAAATTCTTCCGGAGACCAGGAAACTAATCAGATATTTGCTTACTGAGGTGGTGTGATTACTAATAATTCATTTCTGTTAGCTGTAATAGTTAGAACAGTGGCATACTACACACTACATTACACATTTGCCTGAATTTTAAGTGTATGTGTGGTCCACATGGAAGTGCTTTGTTTAATAAGGATTAGATTTCCTGGCAGTTTGTCATGCTGAATGAGAGATTTGTTTGCCACAGAATCGTGGAAGAAATGTGTGCACAACACTTCTGCTTTCAGCCAGTGGGGATGAAGGGTAGCATACAGAAATAAGTCAAAGCAGATGGAGGGAGCATATATTGCAGAATTGAACTCTGTATTTGTCAGGTAGGCTCAAAGAAGCACAGTTTTCTGTATACTTGTAGTCATTTCTTGGAGACAAAATGACTGAAAGCAGTAATTTTTCATTTTGCTTATCCAGAAGAATGATGGTAATGGAAAAGAAATGGAATTAACTCTTCAGTATGGTCACAGTGATTTACTTGGCTAACTGACAAGATTAAAAAATAACTATCTGTATTTTTCATATAAGTTTTTATGAAGTTGTCTTCTTAAAAGTAAAACTACCCAGCTTCTACCGAACAAGTTTAATTTTCTTGTGGGAAATGGCAAACTCTGGGGAATGATTTCAAATTTCACAGAATTAATTTAAAGGCCAGTGTCAATCAAATTATACTAAATAAATGTGTAATCTAAAATGTTTTCCCTCTTTTGCCCTTTTTGTTGGTTCTCCTAATCTATTGGCTCTGACTTAGTCCAGGTCTTCTGCTCAGAAATTAAGGTAAAAATTAAGCACAACATAAAATGATAATGTTTAAGCATTCTTTATAACAAGACAGAGTTCCAAGCATACAGGTCCAGGTAACTGGCTTATACTACTTATCCCTTTCTTTATTTCTCTATGCCACACTTACTAGCATAGAAGTTATTTACACTATAGGTATCCTGCATGCTGAATTTACCATTAGGATTTTCAGGCTAAAGGGCTACTTGCTTGGTGACACAAAGTTAAGAAAAACATGAAAATAATAATGTGTCAGTCTGAAGACATGATCAAGACCTTACTTGCAGGAAAATAAAAATCAGTGGATCCACCTGCAGAAACAATTTGCCTTCTTCTTTACTGCCACACATTTCTGCCAGGGAATAAGGATCAAATAAAAATGTGTGATGCTTCACAAATGGATTTTCACAAATATCATTATTTAGAATGATTGAAATAATCCTAAATGATGATTTAGAATCATTGAAATGATTTTGTTTCTTCCTTATCTTGCAGTAACTACTGCAGTAACAGGAAATAGTCCTTGCAATGCCTGTATGGCAGATTTTACCCTGTAGTCACAGGGCCAATATACGACTTCAGATACAGCAGTAAGCATGTTTTACACAGTCTCTGTGCATTTTTTTACTTGTGTAAATACCACTTCTTTTTCATCACCATTGCAAATGGATACTGTTTTGCTCACCTCTGTCTGTACCATGGCTGGCCGCTGTGTCCTTAACATTTTGACAGTCTGGAAGATGTCTACAACACCTTCATATCTCATTCTTTCTAACACAATGCTCAGGGTTATGAATACTCCAGTCCTTCCAACACCCGCACTGTTAAAGAGAATGAAGAGAAAATAAAAGGAAAAAACCCAAATGTTAATTGACAGTTAATGCTGAAAGAATTGGCTGACAAATTCTTTGTGGTTACAACACACCATATGTGTACAAACTTCTATATGGGGAAAGGCTCACTAAGCAAAATTCCACAGCAAATCACCACATTGCATTCAAAAGAATAACTGCACTCAAGCTAACTTTACATCTACTGAGCACATCCTGACTCTTCAGTCTTCCTTGCAAAGTGATCTGGTTTGTTCATACAATATTCAGTGCATGGTGAAGGCAAATGTTAACATTTATTGTCAATAACATACATTGGAACTGACAAGAGAAAATGAAGCCAAAAATGCATTTTACTGCTTGCTTTACTTTAGTTCATCATGTATATATCCTGTTTTGTACATCTTCGCTGTGTTATTTTACCTTCTAATTTGAATAAGAAATATGGAAATTCATTTAATATTGAACTTGTTCATACATGCTCCAAATAATGGACAGAGAAAAATCTCAGTTCAGGTCTTATTCAAGTTTGGCAGTCTGGATCTTTGCTTTCCAATGCTGATATGCATTTACCATGTTGTCTACATTGGTCTTAAAAATCTTCTTTGAGTATATACAGCTTGTTTGCTCTCTGTTCTGTCTTGGGTTTCTGCTATTAGCTTTAACCATCAAGATGTGATGGAAATTCTTGCCCTCAATAGAGCCAATAGCTGTCAGTTTTTAAAATTAAACAATCACTTATTGACGAGGTTTATCCTTTGCAAAAGAGAGAGGTAACTACACAGAAAAAAGGACTTTCTAAGTCTGAATTTCTGTGGGTGGAAACTAAGCACCTTGTCATCTCACTGTTGATGCTAATAATTTCACAAGGTTTTCTCCAGCCAGATAACCTTGGAAAGATGAATATTTATGAGACCTATTCACCAGACAGATGAATGGAACAGCATGAACAGGGAAATCCTGAGGAACTCTTGAATGTTCATATGAACTATGACAGAAATCCAGCAAATTCACGAAACTGAATGTTCAAATTGTATGATGGCATTTTAGTGTTTGGTCTAGGTCAGTGCACTTCTAGGGCTATGAGACATATGCAATTGGATTTATCAATTTTGCATGGGCTGTGTGCCTTCAGATTGCTGAAGCCAAAGGACAACTGACACACCACTTGATAGAATATCATGTTGTCAGTGATGATTTACCTATATGGGATAACAACAGTTCTGGACATCAAAGCAATTGTAGTGTAAGGTACCTGATGAGGTAAATTAGACAGATAGTAATTAAGGAACATCCTGAAAAACCCTGGAACCTGCTCATTGAAATGAGCTCGAACTTAACAGACCTGATGACAATGTGATCTAAACTAAGTAGCTCAGAAAATGACCAGCAGAATGAAGGCAGATTACGATTTTATATTCTCCTTGTTCCCATTCCTGCTCTTCCATTTAAATATTAAAAAAAAAAAATAAAAAAATCTACATCCGTGAGGATTACTGGTCTCATCCATTAGACAAATCTTTGTTACTTTAAAAAAATTACTCAGAAATCTCCACAAAAGGAAGAAATTTATTTGTCATGTGTACTTAAAAAATCAGCAAGTATCTGGAGACACTACTTAATGAGGAAGAGACATTAATATGGAAATATCTCAATGCTTGCAAATCCTAACTGGTCATCAAATGTAATGTCTTGAGAAAAGTCTGCAAGAAATTGATCCTGTTCCCCTTAGAGTAGCAAGCATACTTTAACATGAGAAAAATTCCCATCCAAAAATGCTTAGGATTTCTAGAGTAAAGTTAAAGAAATCCTTCATGATGTATTATGACTCACAATGATCTATAATTTAGACTAGAAACTAAAGTTAAGATGCCTTAATGAACTATGTGGATATATTGATTTTTTGTAAGAGAGAAGAGCTTGTAACTACAAATACATCTTGAATGCATTCTGGGAATGGAGTCTTCTGGAGTCTTCCTCACTCTTGAGCTAAAAGTTGAATAAAAAGACTATAAATATCTAATATTGGTTGAAGTGAAACTTTTGCTTCAAGATGAACAGTCCTTTGCTCTCTTAAATAGTTTTAAGTATCTGCCTCACGAGGTTAGATATTTTTTAACTCAACACACTGACCTATTTGTGAAAATGCTAGGGAAAGAAAAAAATTAGAATTGTGGGTTGTGGGGGTTTACTGTGTAACAGAGAAAGCAAGCTTGTGACAATTTTGTAGAGTGTAAAGGAGACCCAAAGGAAGTGACACTAGGAGAGTTTTAATTCACTGTAAAACTCATCATGGTACAAACTGGAGGCATTATTTCAGTAATTCCTCATAGACTAGGAAAGTGCTGGCATCCAGAATCTTGTGCTTCCTGAAACAAACAAACTTACTTATTTGGTAGGAATACTTCCTATTTGTGTCAGCTGAGTAACACTGGCAATGATTAACATTACCAATCCCTAAATTGTCATTACAAAAATGATAAAGATAATTAAAAAACAAGCCATGATTAGTTACACTGGATTTGACTTTGTTTCTAGCAAAGTCAGTGGTAGAAATCCGCAATTTTACCATGAACGATCATATCCATTTGGGAGGGATATATAATGTACTGTAAGCAGTATTCACTGTAATCACAAGTGGACAAGTCTGCATGGTACAAAGAACCTAGGAGAATAATATCACTTTGCTTTCTTATCTGCATAAAGGCATAAATATTGCTTATTACTCCTGTCCTCTCAAAACTCATTAATGTTGAAGAATAAGGCTTATTCTTATCTGGGTTGTCCTTCATATCCCTTGCGTAATGAATCCCAACCAGTGCTCTGCAACTCTGTTCTCCTCAGCAGGCCATAAAAAAATTTAGGCACGCAAGAAAAGTAGGATTCAAGTATTCCAACACATTCATTTTTGCCTGTCTTTCCGATTAGGGAATCATAAAGAACCCAACTTCTGTTTACTCCAGCTTTTGGAAAGATGAGAATTTCTCTCCCTCTATTTACTAGGCTCTAGTAAATTCATTTGTCTTCATGATAGTATTGGGGCACTATTTGGCTTGCAGTAAGGACTTGCAACTTGTGTCAGTATTTTGCATCTCTGTTATATAAATACTAATATTTAATCTACAAAAAATGCTTTCATATTACAAAAATGAGTATCTGAAATCCTAATGGAATTTATAGAAAACAATTTATTAAATAAGAGATAAAAGATAAAGATATTATTTTTGGCCATCTGCTGTAAGACTCTAGAATACTGTAGAGAAAATAAATAAAGAATTAAAGAAAAAGCCCATGCTGGATTATTCATAACTACTGTGCAAGCTGTTTTCATCTGCATATCAATTGCAAAGGAATTGAAGGAAGTCATCACATCAAAAATGAGCACTAAGTTCTGAAGTTAGAACTCATCAACTCAAACCTCAATTACTTCCTTGACAGGTAAAATTTCTAAACACCACTTTCTATTCCATTCCTTTCTTGAGATAGCTACCTTTTATTTTGGCCTCATCTTGATTGCTACTAATGCGCCACTGAGGTGTAACTAGCTTGTTTGCAGCTAATAATTCCCACCAAAGTAAAAGCCTCACTTTCAATTTCTAGTGAAAAAATATCAGATGTAGCAGCCTGTGATAAGGCTCTTCTATGCCTTCTGTGTGAGCACTGACCAGACTGCTTAAGCATTAGATGCATTTGTAAGTGAAAAACTCATGTGTTTCCACATATTTCTGAAGAACCATTTCTGTATAAATGGAATATAACAAAACAGAATCACAGAATAAAAGCAGTTCATTGTGTTCCTTTTTAGATCCTCTATTTGATTATATTTTATGATAGTTAACCTCTGCAATGTTGTTTAAATATACACGTTCACCACAATCAGCAATCAGCTTTGGAAAAAATCCCCAAATCTGCATATAATATGTTTTTAAGCTTTGTTTACTTACCTGCAATGAACAGAAATTGGTCCATCCTGACCAAATTGCTCTTTTGTTTTATGCACTTGGCCTATGAAGTCAATAAATCCTTCTCCAGACTTTGGCACTCCTTGTTCTGGCCAGTCAGTGAACTGGAACTGCCTCACTGTTCGGGACTGACCGTCCTTTAACAGAAGACACAAATAATGTATCTCAAAAGCATGTTGCTGTGGCTTAAAGTCAGTCAGCCAATACTCATAAAGACAAACACAAAGTAAGGATGTTGAGAGGAGCTAGGGAATGGCTAAGATCACATTTATGGAAACTCTTTCAAATGCAGCGCTACTGTCTGAAGCTTTTGTATTGGCCCGAAAGTGTTATTGTTTCATTAACAATATTGCATGGATTCTCTTCCACACTGCATAGGAGAGTTGTCTGGCATTCTGATGGTGTAAAAAGTGTGCCTGAGGCCAAAGGCATAACAACCCCACCAGGGTATGTAACTATTTTAGTATGTTATGTTTCGAAACCTGTGTACTACAAATTCCTTTATATACAGATCAGGTAGAATAAGGTCATCTAATCTGACTTTCCACTTCTGAGATATGCTGAACTACTTCACAGCAGGAATATCTTTACTGATAAGACTTGTTTAGTCATTGCCCTCCTTGCAGATGTTATCTTTAACAGTAAGCTGCTTTCTATGAGGTGAACATTTTTCCTGGAAGAAGATGGATAAACAAGCCAGTTGTTTAACAAGTTTCCCTTCAATAATGGTTCATTTAATTCATTAACAGCTTGGAGTTAGTTAAAATTGAGAGCAAGAGCTTCCTTTCTCAAAACAAGCCATTTGAAGCTCTACAACCCCTGTGGTTAGTAATACTAACAGCATTTTTTCAAGTGCAGAATACAGCATCATAGTTATTTTTATAATAAGCTACTGGAATTACTAAATGCCAACTTGTGCTAAATGCCTATTTAATGTGTAAAAATCAGGACACAGAAAAAATGCAATACAAATGGATAAAGCAAATTCGTTCTGCATTTTCAAACTATGATTTTGACACCATCAATCTGCACAGCTGAAACGTTCAAAATCATGGCAATATGTGCTACTGATGTTAACTTGTGTCTCTAGACATCATGTTTTCTAAGCACCCACCCTACCATGTCTTCAATACGGTCTTCCATTAAGTGAAACTCATGAAAGTTTGAGATTTTTTTCTAAGTAAAAGTCATGAAATATTGAAATTATTACTGGAGATTCCCCTCAAAAAGCAGCAAGTTATGCTGGAGGCAAGAACAATCTTTCTCTCTTTTTCCTTGGACCACAAGCATTCAGCTGTTACCTTTGAAATAATAAAAAAGTGATTTTAAATACAATCAAAGGAAACACCAATACTTTGCTTTTATATTTCCTCTATTTCTGTGGAATTTTGTCTCCTGTGTCTGAGATGAGTGATGAAAACAGAAAAAAATGTGTGTGTGTATCAGCAACAACTCCATGAGAGGACAATCATACTGTCTACTTCCACTAGACCACAGTGACAATTTAGTAGTCTGTGTATGTGAAACACTTCTCTTCACTTAAGCAATATGTAATGTTTGAAAATATTCACCCAATTTGATTTCTTGTGGGCATCAACACAAAGAACTAAATATTTACCTCCAAAATGGTATTTTGTTAATACAAACATCTCTGATAATGGTCTTTGTAATCCTATTTTCCTCCAAAAAAAAACCCAAAACCAAACCATAATGAAATTGCATCCTCCAGATAGCCTTAGGCACATGATATAAATTTGTCAAGAAGACACAAGTATAGGTTGATTCCCTTCAAAATAACCTTCCATTCTTCTAAAGTAAGGAAAGAAAAGCTGAAATCTGACTTACTTGCAACATGTTGTTAAGGAGATGGAAACTCTTCAGCAATTTCTGACCCTGATATGACTTACACTAAATAACAGTATTTTTTTCCAGACAGAAAAAGTAAGAAATACACTAATTTACTCAAGTCCAGTCTGTCACTGAAAAGTTAACGCATTTCTCGGTCATAAAGAGATCTAATGGGAAATATTTCTTTTTCAGTATGTATATATTGACTGTATTAGTATGTTCAGTGATTTCAGTAACTCAGTATTCCAATGCAAGTCTGTGAAATGACAATAACCTCTGTTGTTTAATATTATTTAATGAGCAGAGGAGTAAAGTTACTTAGTCTGTGTTAGACTAGCATTAAAGCATATTGAGAACTGATCTGCAATTTTTTACAGTTCCCTCTGCTACTGACATTATAAAGCGTGTTGATTTCTTTTAATGAGATTCTTGCCAACAGCAGTCCAGATACAAATGCCAAATTTTATTAAAATCTTTACTTTCAAATACTGTGAGAGTTCGCACAGCTAGTTATCAAAATAAGTACTTTCAGATCCCTATGAGGCACAGAGGGCTTTTAATGTATCATCCTATTTAGTGGCTGACCATTTGGATTTATTCTTCCTCCTCACAGGGGATATTCAATTGTCTTTTGATTAGGCTTTAGAATTTATAATACTCTCTTAGAGCCATCGCTAATAGCTTAGCCTTAAATAAGACTGGCCCAACGTATTGACCTCTTGAGTTTCCAGAGAAAGTGAGTACAAAGCAGTCAGAAGCAATAACTTGAAACAGTTACAGAGGTCAGTTTCACCGTAGGACAACTCACAGTTCAGTTTCAGAAATAACAGAGAGTTCCACACCAGACACTTGCTGCTGGCACCTACACAGGTGCAGTGCCTCATTTTTTGTCCCTGTGGAATAACTGGTCATCTTGGCTCTGCCAGAGCATGGATGGTATTGTAACAGTACAGATGGATTTGAGATGAGAGGGAGAGAGGATGTTTGCAATCACTCCAGCATTTACTCTTCTTTGAGTGCAACAGTCAAATGATCTCAATTACTGGGTGTGACAGGCACAAAAGCCTAACTAGAGCAAAACTATAATGTACATTTTGGTGAGTATTTCCTACTTCTTCCAGTAAATTTGGAAGAAACTATAGTTTCCAGCATATCTACAAAAGTTAGGATGCTGCTGTAAGCTCACCGAGGAGTTTACCAAAATTGTCCAAATTATCAATTTAATGAATTTTGATGGTCCACATCAAGATAAAGAGGTTTTTAAGATTTGAGAAGCAACAACATGTGATAGTAAAATGACATACCAGGACTTTCAATGTGCTTAATGCTTTCTAAATTATGTTTACTAATATCATGTCAAATAAAATTAGTTCTGGCAAATTTAATTACTTAATTATTTGATCCTTTTTTACTGGTTTGATAGTTGTACGCAAGCAGACTGAAATATTCTACTTCAATACAAAGTCTTGAAAGAACTTTTTAAAAATATAAAATGTTTGGAGACACTTTATTTACAGCTATGGCTTTTTGTTATAACTAGTTTTGTGATCAGAGCTTTGTGAACTATGTCACACAATAACTCTTCCAACTTGAGGCAGATTTTTAATAGGAAATCAATTAAAACTATCAGGATATTTGCAGTGAAATTGAATTTGACTATCTCTGCTTACAGGTGTGTTTAAAGACAAATCTAGAAGCCTGTTGTCTACTTTTCTTAAGCACAAATAGGTTAGAGAAGCTATGAGTCATATTATCTTTACTACATTTCAAATAGAATGAAAATCAGATCCAATGTATCTACAGTTTCTTTACAAAAAAACCTACACCTAAATCTCATTTGCCAAACAAAATGTTTATATGCTGATGATACAATACTAACAACACTATCCAATTTTACTTGAAGTTCACATTAAAGCAGTAGTCTAGTTAACCATGTGGAAGTCTAATGTTTCAGATGCTGATAGGCAACTCTGATTAGTAACTCATGTTATTCCTGGACAGTACATCCTGCTATTTCGCTTGATCAAGTATTATTCCACAGTGTCTAGAGAAACAGAGGCTGACAGTATGTTTTCCTGCCATGCAGACTGAAGTGCTAGAAATCAAGTCTGAGAAATGCCAAATATATATTAAAAGTTTATGTATGTTTTTTATATGAGTACTCAGTTTTGGACTCAGAAATTCAGATAAGAAATGAAGTATGAAAATGAGGATGCTAAGGTCACAGCTGCATGTATCTACTCTGCAGATATACTACAGAGCTGAAAATATGCTATATGAAAAATCAAATTATAATGTGCAAAGCCTGTCCAGCTTTTCATATGAATGCCATTTGCTCTGCAGTTTTAAAATTTCAGTGTATTAACCTTCATACTCACTCAGCCTCAAGGGTGGTGCAAAACAACAAAACAACACTCTGTGGTAAAAATTGTACCCAATAATGATCAAGGGGAAAATGAGGAAAAAGAGAAAAATGGTCCTCAAATAATCCAATGTATTTTGGCACAAATAGTTCAGAACTATAAAACTGTGCTGCCCAGATGCTAGATCTGAATGAAGTCAATCATTCCTGCAGAAAGATCCCATTTATTTAGAAATAACTTCATCTGTTTTTTAAATTATTGCTTGTAGAAAGTATATCTCTAGGGTTTTCCTAATAATAATAATAAAAAATTTAAAAACCCCGGACATAGAAAAAGAAAGAAATGGACATTTTCTTTCAAACTTATGGGAACAAGTGTAATGTTATGTTGACTTACCCTTGCATCTGTAACCTTGAATTCCCTCAGAATATACTGTGGCATGTTGTACTCTGCCATTGGATCTACCACAAAATACTGGTATCTGGCTGAGCGCTCCGCTGGCCAGTACTGATGGCATTTTTCCTATGAAATAATAAAGTAAAATACATTTCCTATTACTTGAGAGCACTACCACAAACTGCTATAAACCCTTTTTTACTCAGCTAAGTATAATATTCATGGAAAGTGCAAATAGTGACAGGAACATGAGCTGCTTGTGTTGGTGTGGAGTAAAAAATTATTTTTAGTGCTGCATTGCAAAGGGTTTCTCATTGGTCGCTATATATATCTGAACTTGCTTATACTTCTATTCAGTTTTATTGTCTATCAGTGACAAGAGCTATCCTTAATCTAATTTTCAACGGTGAATTTTTATTTCTATTTAAATCTTGATAACACCTTCAGTTTTCTTCCTTTTTTGCTTGGTGGAGCAAGGCCTCCCAGCCTCAGTCATGACTCTATCTCTGCATCCACTACCCATGTCCTGAATAATCTCTGTTCTCTCAGACACATGGCCTAATTCAGATTTCACTTATCAGATGCCAGCTTTCTCTTGACATAATCCTGTCCAGATAGAAGACTGCTTCATTCTTTCCAGCATACAGAGTACCAAAGAAATGAGTGTAGAACTGTAAATTGGGGGCTGAAACTTTAATGTACAGCACAGAACACACAGACGACATTCAGATCTAAAAAATACCACTCTTCCTTTTAACATTTTTATAAGCAGATGCTGCAAAAGTGAAGTTTCCAAAAGGAGATATTTCTTTTATAATAGACAGCAACAGTTTCTCTGTACACCTTGGAACATCAGCATGCAAACCCACTTGCTGAATCTCAGTGTGTCCCAGAAAAACATGCCATGTCGAGTTTGTCTATTGCAATACAGCAACAGATTGGAAAAACTCGTAACTAGTGACCAGGAAGACCACTCCTTTTTCAAAAGGAGAAGGAACCAAAATTCTCATCTTTGGATATTCCTAACAATGAAATATTTTCATGAAAAGAGCTGCTGTAACCAACATTTAAGTAAAGGAATATTAGAGCAGTACTTACTCTGCCCATTTCTCGTAGCTTAGTGAGCATGACCACAATTGTGGAATTATGCTCCCAGAGCATTCTCCAGAAGTCTTCAGTTGTTTCTGCTAAAGGACCCTGTGTAGCTATGTAAGCTTTTTGATGTCTATGTAAAAAAAAAAAAAAAAAAAAAAAAAAATTTAAGAGTATTATTTTAATCAGAAAAGTGGATTTATACTCATGTTCTCTGCTTATATGAAAACATTATCTGGAGGAAAATGTATACACTATTAATAATGAGCACATTAAAACCTTATTATGATTGTTTAATCAAACTGTGGCTTTTTTATTTTTAGAACTTTGAGAGGAAAATTACTCTGTTAATATTATGATGTATGACTTTATCATTATTATTTAAATTTTAATGCAACTCTAATTGCTCAATTTTGTGTGCTGTAAAAAGCACTTAAGAAACACTTAGTTGTGCTGGTTCATTTTATAGAAATAACTGTCTAACAATCTATTAAGTTTAGGAATTATAGCATCAAGCAGTTTCTTTATTAACTTCATTTCAACAGTCTGATGCCTCCAGCAAAAGTAAGGCAGGAAGAAAATTTGGGAATGGAGTGTGAATTTCCAGACCCTAACACCCTACTAGTGGAAGCTACCACTGAATTGTTAAAAGATTGGATCAACAGCTCTATAAGGTGATGACCAGTTTATGTTATTCTTGCTTCTTTCAAATGACAGAAACACCTTTGTGAGTGACAGCCGAGATGAAGTTTATTTTCAATTACAAGCTGAGGCTCATAAAATTATCTCTGTGGATATGGATACCTAAACTATGGCAAACATAGGCAAAAAAGGCCATTTCCCTTTCATGCCTTTTTCAACCAGCTGCTTTAAGTCAACTGAGGGCATATTTTCCATGTTGTCACAAAGATCACAGGCTGCACATCTGTTTACAGACAAAAGGCTTTTGGTAGTTAAGTCAATTCTTAGTCAGTGTTCCAAGACCATAGGTTATCACCTTGACACACGGAGTACATCTCATGTATCTTATTTCTATATATCCTTTTAAGCAGAAAAAATGTGAAGAAATAGTGGCCCAAATCATGAGCATGCTTAAAATCCCATTAACTTTCACCGTGTAAAGCATACTGAGAGCTCTCATTGGCTTAAACAAAGATAAAAATATAATCTTTAAGATTCTATGAAATTTACAACATTTTTCTGTATTGCATGGGGTAAAAATATAAACCCTTTATTAAAAGTTTAAAGAACACTCAACCAAACCTTCCCTGAACAGATAAAAAAATTACTAGATTTCAATACTAAATTTTGTTATTTTCAACGTAATTACATAAACAAATTTGTAAACTTTTAAACAATACAAATAAGAACACATCTCTATTTGTACCTGTATCCATCAATGAAACTGGCATTAATATAATCAGAGCCTTCTACTCCTCGGATAGGCTGCAAGCATACCCTTGTGGACTCATATGGCATAATATTGACAAGGCGATTTTTGAATTTATTACATGGAAGATTGGCACTGATGAATCTTGAAGTGTGAGCCTTAGAGCTAGCAAGACGCTGTTGAAAACAAATTAAAAGAATTAAGGCCAAGTATAACAAAGACAAGTGACACTATCACGTTTTATAATCTCTGTTAAGTAGCCATTAATGAATAATTTCCACTTCAGATGCTTACTTTTTCATATTCTATTGCATTAACCAAGAATTTGTAAAGTTTCTTTAATACCTTATACAAGTACAATGTCTGCCCCATTAGTGTATTTGGAAAAATTCCAATATTAAACCACTACACAAACACGTATTTCAAGACATAATAACAATAAAGGAATAGCACAGTTAAATCACCCTCAACTGAATGGTTCTTGTCCAGACACCCATTGAGAACTGAACTGTACTTTTTAGAAAAAAACATCTTCCTGATTCAAAATTCTAGTCTAATGGTGTCTTTTATCGTTTGATTACTGGAAACAACTGGTGGAGAACAGAGCAGCTTTAGTATTAGACCATTCAGTTTTGGTTACCCACAACAAAAAATCCCAGTACCTTAAATTCCAGTTCCATTCCTGTGACATTCTCGCCTGTTTCTATCTGTGTCAGCTTCTGGATATATGCATACAGGTTTCTGGCTGGCACTTCGGTATTTCCACATGTCACTGCTTCCAGCAGTGCATCATGGATAAAGATGTATTGGTCCTCAGTTTGAACCATGTAATTCCTCTGTGCTCTCATTAGAGTTACGTGGCCATAAATATCTACAGTCTTTTCATGCTTTATTCTCTCTAACATGGCATCTATCACAATGAAACAGCCAGTCCTGCCGACTCCAGCACTAGAAGAAATGAACACGGGAGAGAAAACACGGACTGTTTCATTCACTGTGCTTACTTTTACATCATTCAAGTTTTAAGTTTTGCAATGCTGATTTAAACAGCATGTTTCTGAATATGAACATCAGCTTTTATGAAAGAAGTTGGTGCCCTGAAATTAGTAAACTCCTTAAACATCCATTATAAACATTTGAGAACATAGAATGCTTTTATATATGAGATGTTTGCATGTTGCAGTTTCAGGTTTGACTATAACAGAAATAAAACACCTTGCAACACGTTCGCAAAATGTACTTTCTTAAAAATGCAAATTACTGGAGATGATGAATCCTCTAAGAAATCAAGCTTTATTTGTAGCATGATTTCTAAGTCACTAAACATGCTGTTGCTATTCTCTACAGGGTAAATTTATTGGCAAACAATAATCTAACAGAAAATGAATTTTACATATTTCTATCATACTTTGCTGGTAAACTTTCCACCCATCTCCCAACCCTGCTGATGGGTCTTCTATTAACACAGTTTGTTCTGTCCGTTGCTGTTTCACTTGGGTAGGACATACTGTTAGTCTTTGCAATGCAGACCCATGACTAGATAGCTGTGCTGGCTGTAGGCTGGGGGAAATCCAGCTGTTTGGATGCTAACTGTACTGAATCAAATCAGACCACCTTTTTGCAGCTATGTGTATGATTGAATTTTATGAAGTTTTGTTTCAATTACTTGCACACATGTAGCTAACCAAAGGTAAAGTGTAAAATGTAATGAGGTTTGTACATAGTTTTTCTGTCCAGGATCACATCATGACTGTAACAATGAATGATAGTTTCAGGCTTCCTAAATGCCTAACTTTTTTCAGTTAGTGACTGAAAATGAAGTACATAGTACAGCAGGCAACAGTTTATAAAGTCTCAAGACATTGAGATTAGCTAAATTAAGAATATTTAAGAACCCCACAAACTGCATTTTTTTGAGTATAAATAGAAAGAAACAAAAATAATTAAAGCCCAAATTCTAGAGGACAACAAAACTTCTCATAATTTCTATATTTTCCAGCGATATTAAATATTGTAAGTCCATCCTAAAATCGGTAAGTAAGGTCAAACACTTATTTCTTGCATGGCATCTTGAGAATCTCTGCCAATTAGCAGCAAACTGAATTTCCTTATAAAGAAATCAGAAGGCAGTACAGAACAGAAAGCTATTTTATCTTACATGAGGTAAGTCTTCTTTCTAAGATAGCAGATTTAAATATTGTTAATCACATATTCTTGCCATGGACTATTCCTCCAAGCAGCAGATCCCCTTCAAACAGCTGAGGACTTCTGATAACAGACCAAATACATCAATCTCAACTTTCTTAGATGCCACTTCGACAAGAATTAACCAGTATTCTGAGTTTAAGAAAATTTACCTATCAGTGATATTCATTAGTGGGAGTTGTAGAGAAGAAAAAATAAAGAGAAACAAAATGATAGCTATCCTAGCTAAACAGTAGTTCATTTAGCATGTATAAGAAAAGCTCTGGGTTTCAGGAAAACCTGTTGACATTAACAGGGCTAAAAATCATGGAGAAAACCTCAAAAAGCTGTCTCACTATTGAGACTTTCTTTGGGTTTTTTTTTGTTCTTGTAACGGAAATCAACAGAAGTAGCACACATTTGTATGTCAGATTGGCTTATATCAAGTTTTAAACCATTTGTTCAATGATTGCTCTTCACATTCAGTTTTTATCAGTTTAGTAAGTGTGAGCCAGGTGAGAAATATGAACGCTCGGCAGTACAGATTTTCTCAGTAATCTAGAATATGGTTCTTTTTCTTATAATGTATTAAATTGCTGTTCCAACATCATGTTTATAACTGGATATGCCATTTTTCAGACTGAACATCAAAAAGGTCCCTGGTACCTGCAGACCACAACTGCAAAATCCCAAGCCATTTAAAAGCTTGCACCTTTAGCTGGAATGAGAAATTTTTAGTTCTTTTTTTCATGTCTTTTATTATCATTTATATATTTATTTTTTCCATGAGCAAACTCAAATAGTAATATTTATTAGCATACTCTACAACGGAAGGTATTTGCTAGTCTACAGGTTTATGCAAAAGTAATGAAGATCATGAAAGCAGATCCAAACATATTATTATGCATTCATTTCATAGTAAGGATGAAGGGGCTGACACACATCTCTGGATCATTTTATCCATCAAGATACTTACTCTTTTAAGGTCTTCACTATATTCTAGTTCTGTTATAAATGAGCTGTGTGTCTAGCAAACTATTCTTTTGACTTTCCACATAAACATGGAACCAGTGCTATGCAGATTTTAACTTAACTCCTCTTTGAAATGTGCCCCTCCTGCCCCCAGTACCTTTTAACTCCAAACTCAATAGCTTATTACATTAAAGAAATTATCCTATCCTAATTTTTTATCCCATTTCTCTTTCTCTTCTACTATCAAACAGCCTGCTTAATATGGTATGATACACTGCTGGGAAGCCATACAGCTTGAATCCTCCCTAATAAGCCACTGAAATATAAAAAATATTCCGTCTTTCATCCGCTAACCATGATAATTCTGCTAACAAGAATAATTTCACAGATTATTTCTACTTTTGTTACTGACTTTCTTGCCCTTTTGGTTTGCATCTTCTGTTGTTGCTGTCAAATTTAGAGTTTCCATTTCTGTTAGTGAAAGAACTATTACATTTTCAATCTGAAAACTTAGATATCTATTGAATTGACACGCCTATTAGGAAACTGTTACTGCTTCAAATATTGTCATTTACAGTATTATAACATTTGTTTTCAATTTCTAAAATCATGACTGACTGAGTCCCATGAGCTGAAACATGCTTAATGTCCTGTGATGCAATACAGCTAAAATAGCTACAATTCAAAAAAGGAAAACGAAGAGGCATAAGGGGGACATTCTGAATTCAAATCACTGCATGGATGTGTTAAAGGTTGGCTTTTGTGATTAATTTGTAGCTGTTTAAATGATGACCCTTTACTGATACTTCAGTGATTTGGCAAAGGAAGGCAGTGTAATTACCAGTATTCACAGATCATTTAATTGGAAGCAAAGATAGTAAAATACGGACCAAAAATCATGTAGGACATTTTTGACTCATATCAGGGGAAAATTTTATTGAATATTACTGTTTCAGATTGAATGAAGCTTGCACTTATAAACTGAAAGTACATGAAACTGCTTGTGATATGGGAAATATATAGAAAGGTCTAGATTTTATTGAGGAACTTCTAATGATTGATTAGATTCTAATCCCACAGAAATTCTGTAGTAGGTCTGACAAGAGCAATATTTAAATTATTTTTCCCATTTTGTGATTAGGAAATTAGAACAGAGCAGAAAATCACCCCCTGGCCAGGAAGCAGCAAAAAAAGCTCCTTATAAAACCACTGAACATCCTTTTGAAAAGAAACATCTGATCAAAATAACATAAAGACCTTGTGCAAAGATGTAAGTTGAAATTTCATTTTAGAAGCGATACTGGATTTCTTCAAGAACTGTCTAGCAGCTTATAAGAGATCTTTGAGAATTTATCAAGTGTACAAGTGACTTAACTTTCCTTCTCACTGTGATTACGGCTGGATACCACACAACAAGGATGGTGTTCAGCATTTTTTAGGTGCAGTGCTTCACCAAATGTAAGACTTCAATGACTGAATTTTCTTCCACCCTAGGCTATGTATGAAGGCAATCACATTTATCACTGATAAAATGATAGACATTTTTCAGACATAAAATGTCTGAAAAAGAACATGGAATTAAAAAAAAATGGAAAACAGGAGAATATTTCACTGCAAGCAGATAAAATTCAGTCTAGAACTCTCTCTGATTTTTATAGGTAGTAGAAAAAACCATGGGATAGTCACAATCCAAAATCCAGCCTTATATCTTTCTTCCTGTATGGAATTTTAATAAGATTTTTCCTTTCAGTCTATATATTCTCAGAATTCTAGTATTACCATAAATTCTTCAAATATAACTGCCCCAGATTTAAGCCCATATCTTTTGTAATATGCACCTGCAAAAGTTTAACAATATTCAGGATGTAAATCTGTTCTTCATCTAATCCCAAGTACAGTTCTGGAGAGACCAAGGGTAAGAAGCTGTCTTACGAGACTGTAAGTTGAACACAAACAAACTCTCAAATATTAAAACACAGAGAATCAAAACTCCCAAAAATTTTTATAACAAATTCCATATATAGGAAGTAATTTTTTACTAAAATAATTTTTAAAGCTGAATTTTCCATGCAGGGCTAAAAATGCAGCATTAGTAATGTTCAACAAACCAAAAAAAATTAAGAGAACCTTCTAACAATGACATTGCATTAGAGCACTTCAAATCCTCTCACCAGTCATAAATCAATGTTACACAGAGGAGATGAAATGAAAATGACCATTTGCTCTTTACTTGCTAAAGAAGAATTAGGATCATGAAATGAAATGATGAGAATTTCAAACAAAACAGGAAGTAATTTTTAAAGTAGAACATAATAAAATTGTGAAGTACATTGTTACAGAATACCATGTATGACAAAAAGAAATTCAGAGAGGAAAGGATCATTTAAGGGTTATTAACCAACATGTTACAGATACAACTTCCACCACAGAAATCCCTTTATTACATTTTGCTGGAATTTGGATAGGGACTCGGAAAAATAACATTCTAGACATGTCCTGGGAGAGAAACTGAAATGCACTGTCTAAATTTGGTGTTGTGATCCTACATATTTATAAATGGAATAAGCATTCCATTTCCCAGCTGTAAATCAGATCATCTTAGAACTCTTATTTTGAATCAATATTCAGCCCCCAGGTACTTGACACCATTAGGAACTACGCCATTGAAAAGGCACACCATTAATTTTGGTACTTGATTCTTCTTTCTTGAAAGGGACAAATTACCATAACTATTCTGGTGGGAGTTGGGCAACTGGGGACTGGGAGTGGGTTGGCCCTGATCAACAATGAAGTGGGCATCAACCTAAGGCCATGGGAGACGAGATGCTAGGAAGGGCAACATCTGGTTAGTGTATGGAGATTGGAATGGGATTATGGGAAAGGTTATGTTAATGCAGTTGATCCATATAAGGTAATATTTTGAGTTCTTGTTAATGACTGGTTGATAACATTTTACATATATGGTAATGTAATTGTTTATTGGTTCACTGCCCTCTGGTTGAGCTGCAACAAAGTCTACAGATTGTTGTGTATATATTGTCATAAATCTGTATATTGCTGGCCCAGTCGAGTTGCATCACCAGTGACATATTCTACCTGCTTCTTTCCTGAAATCATGAATTGTTGGTGAAAAGAAATCTCTTATTGTTCTGCCTATGAGATGAAATAGCAGAAATTATACAGAACTCAAAAGTTCATTGACCTTATTTCATTTCACTTTTTTTTCTTATCATGGCTTCCCTTCAGAAATGATTGTTGATTCTATATAACAATACATGCCATAATCCTGCTTTTCATAGAGGATTTTTCCATATACACCTTGCTTAATCACTATGTTATCTGATTTTTTCAATTAGTCATACAAAGAAAAGGCATTAAAATAAACTTTATGCCTCTGTACTATTTTATTCGTGTACAAGGATTTAGTGTGATTTTTTTATTTAAAAATTAATTCAGTTCTCAGATATTCTCTTTATTTTCCTACTTTTCTAAACACAATCTTATATGTACAATGTACTGATTTCTGTATTTATCATCAGAGTAACTATCCTAGATATATTTCCTCTGTGATATTTGTTAAGTTTCAGTGTATACTTTACATGTTTTGTACTGTACAATGCCTTCTTGACATTATACATTTTGCTAAAGAAAGAATGATCTAAACCTGACTGAAATAGAGTTTAGAAAAAGAAAGCATTTTAAGGTTAATTTTAAAAACATATCTTACTGTGACTTGTTACCTTCAATTAAAGATAGATCTATGCCTGAACAGCTGTAGTAAGTACAGAAAATTATATTTCTGGGTAATTTAGCAGAGGAAGTACACTGTGATCCTATCGTCAATAAATAAAAGTGAAGATTACAGTACAGCAGAGAAGTCAATGAACAGAAATTATGCTACTTGCTGCTAAAACTATTTGCTGATTTCTCTGCAGTTCAACCTGTTTTGCATTCTCATGGTGGAATGTTTTGAGAAGTAGCTTCATACTTTTGAATACTTCTTTCTGTGCTTTCATTACATTTTCATGGAGAACAGCTATTAGCCTATCAGTGCAAGCAACAGAAGGTGAACAGATGCTATCTGAAAATGAATTTAAAAATTGTGGGAAGAAATGTGTTCTGTAGTACTGGATAACTGGAAGACCTTGAAAGTAGTTGCTAGCCACTAAGATGATTCCAAGTTTCAGAGTCCTCTGGACCCTTCCCTGATTTTAGGTATTGGTTAGTATTCCTACTGTGGCCAACAATTGCTTCTTTTCTTAAGAAGCAGATACCCTCAGGATTTTTTCTGGTCGGGTTTTAGATTGATGGAACAGTGACAAAGTCTGAGGTTGTCATCCAGACATAGGACTTCACCTGGTAAGTACAAAGTAAAAAGAAGATGTTATCACCAGGACTCTTTAGTCCACACAGGCTTTTTTTTCAGTACCATTCACAGTTCAAAGCCCTAAATGAACCTGTCTACAAATCTTTTTTTTTTTTCTCTCACTTCCCTGCTCTCTCTTCCCCTACTCTGAAAACTTGGAAATAATCCGTAAATTAGTCCTGAACCTTGAAGCTGATATGACTTTAGAAGTAGATCTATTGTTTTGGATGTCCATCTCAGAATGTGTCTTCCTTTTCAATTGAAAACTAATATACCTAGAGGTATATTCAGAGGACGACACAAACTTGATATTGCCATCTCTAGATTTGGTTTGAACTGAATTGGTTGCAACACATTATTAATGCAGTGAGATGCTACATGATAGAAAACAGAATTAAAAACCTGAGGCTTCTCTGATGACCTCACATATAGGCTAGTCCTGTGTTTTCTTAGATTAAGCAGTGAAAAAAATAAATAACCTTTTTAATAACTGACAATACTCCACTGACCGCTGAAGATCTTGGTTATTGGTACTGATTACTACATTTCTTAACCTCTGAAATCTTGATACCAACATGAATTCTCTGTAACACAGAGAATCAGCCTGTGAAAGGTTAACAACACAGAGCATTTCACATTTCTCAATCACAACTTGTCATTTAGAGGTTAGACACTAATCTCTTCCTTTTTTGAGCATTTTGAACTCATAAGAAAAAATTTTGGACAAGTTAAAATGGAAATAGTGGGAGTTTTAGTGTAGAAGTTTCAAGGTAGCTGTAAAATGTGCTTGGATAGTATTATGACATTAAAAATTGTTTTAAAAGTTCAGGTGACAAAAAAATAGACATCATAATGCAGAATTTACCTGGAACAGCAGTCACTGACAATATCTAATAGTATGTGATGAGACCCTGAATTAAGTCTATAAAAGTATGAAAAATGAAGAAAGATTAATATTCAGGGCAGAATACTGATTGGAAAGCCTCCATGAAAAGATAACAGGACTATTTTTAAAGCTGCATTTTACTTCTAGAGACATGGGGAGAGGATTTAAAGAGACTTTCATGCTGATTACTTTAGATAAAAATACAGCCTGTTCGAAGTTAGCCAAACACGCCGGGTAGCCAAGTTGATGCAATGTGTTCCAGCGTACTCTGTGTCTGTGGATATTCCAGAATTTAATGTAAGTACAGCTGGGAAATCTCAGAGATACCCCTTTCCAGAATTCAGCTATTGGGTTATAAAAATATTTTCACATTTCCTGCAGATGGCTGGATTATTTTCTTCACTCATAATTTTAATTCAGAATTCATTACGGACAGCTGCTGGCTCTGATAGAACCTAATTGCTCTTTTACTAGATTCAGCTGCAAGCAGTCAGATTTCCTTTTCCTTTGTAGAGTATATTATATATAAACATGGGTGGGGAGAAAAATAACCAATTAACTAAATACATATGGATAAAATGACTCACTAAGAGTGCTGATCAAATAATGTATCAAACTACAGCTTAGGTCAAAGGAAATTACAGGCCTTGTAGGACATGATAATATATATATGGAAATAATTATCAGCACCAACATATTTGTAATTTGAGATAACACATGGAAAAGGCATTGCATTTGTTAAAAAAATCTTATAGGCAATTATTGCATTTTAATGAGGGGCAGGTTATTTCACCCAGCGAAAAGTCATCAGCAGACCTGCTCAATTGAAACCATTTGTTGGTCAAATCAAAGTCAGACCTTAATATGTCCACTGGGTAACTTAGAAGAAAATGTGGCATAATCATGGAACTATTTTACTGCCTTACCTCTTATTAAAAAAATAAAAAAAAAATAAAAAAAATCCCCAGGGAATAGCTACTTTTACTCAGGCTACCAAAAAAAAAGTACATCACAAAATGAAGGAACAGAGACAGGCAGCAAAAATGTCAAGGATGTGAGGATTCCCTTCCACCTCCCTCCACATAAGAAATACTGGAGTGGATTAGAGTATTTTGTTAGTCCAGCTTTTTATGATGGATGAACTCAAGGAAAAGTTGTAGACATGTAAAACATGAAACAGCATTAAATAACACATTTTTAAATCCTTTTATCCAAAGACATTTAGTGAAATGAAGGCACATATTTAAATTAAAAGTTAATAAATATCTTCTAACATATATGTGTGAAACTATTTAAAAAATGAAAAAGATAGTTAATAATGCTTGGGTTTGTTCTTTGAAACATGTTCAATCATGAATATAAGCAAAAAAAGTATCCACAAGTTTCTGTAGGTAGCTAGAGGAATAAAGGGGAAAGAATTGAAATCCTCACGAAGCAAGGCTAAAGTAGTCACTAACTGCTTGCTGCTGGAGAGGAAACTTTACTAAAATACTGTTGACATTGGAGTTTTGTACTTTCCTCTGAAATTTCTGACATTTGCCATTGTCAGAGACAGGATACTGGCCTAGACAGAACACTGATTCTATCTAGTAATAGCATTCCCTATGTTCCTTTACAGATTTCTGACTGCTTCCAGAAACAAATCTTGCCCTGTGCAATCACAGCAGCTTTTTAGGATTTCAAAAGATAATCCAGCCCTGAGTCACACCAGTGGGGGGTATAATCCCCTGAACCACAGGCTAAGTGCCAACCAAATATGGCTTTATACACATATGACGGATTTAATCAAAGAGAACACAAGTAGGTGTTTTTCATTATTTGAATCTGCATGATGAAATATTGCTGTTACTTGTTGTCTATATGTTTTTGAATTATAATAATGGTTTCAGTGATACTTTCTGGGCTTTAATGCTTATAAAAAGTGAAATCAAATACTACACATACAGCACATACGGTTCAGGTTTTAGAAAGGGCATGTTTGCTGTGCAGAACTGGTTTCTAACTGAAGACAGAACTTGAAAGTGGATCAGTGTCAGTTTGCTTGTGTCTGACACCTCATGGAGGATTTACAGATAATATAGCATAGTATTTTCCTACTTTAACAAAAAAACCCTATCAAGGCCGATTTTAAAGGACCCACCATACTGTCACATTAACTACGATACGCTAGCTCTTGTCATGTTTGTATTTCCAGGTTTTCATATGCAAGTACCTAAATTTAAGGAAAAAAAATTTAGAGACATAAGTTAATAAGAACACTGTCAAGTTGAAGAAGGCTGAGTTGGGGAATAGTATTTTTGCTATCAAGATGATTTGAACTAGTGACACTCAAATTTGAAACAGAGAAAAGAAAATCCAGTATTACCCATCCATCACTCTATTGGCATACAGATGGAGACACTACTTTTTGTTTGTATACTTGCATGAATATATCCCAGTAATTACATGAGAATTCTTGCATGTTCAGCATAAAATATCCAGGGTCTTCATCTGTAAGGTTTCCAGAATCAGTATTTTCGCAACCTTGGAAGTTTTTATGGTGAGAATATGAAGGCAAATCCAAACCCCTCTGTATTTGTGACCTCTCCTGCCCATGTGTGTAATACTGTTCATTACAAAATTACCAAGGAGTGTCTTGCTATACCAGTTTCATCCATCTAGCCTTTATCAACTTTTCTTCTAGACTCTTTCCCCTTTTTTCCAGTAGATTCTGCAATTCCAACAGTTGATCAAAGACAGAGAAACCATCCAAAATTTTCCAAACTAAGTGAATCCAGTTCTGCTTCCTTAAGCAGAGATCAAGCATCCAAGGCATAAACACTGCAAACCTTATTCTCCATATGCTGAAATGAAATAACTTCTAAGAATAAAGGTATATGTAGAAATGAAACTAATCCCAGTCAGTTACTCTGATTGCATGGTCTGAGTTGCTGAGACTATTAATACAGATGAAATAGAAAGAAAAACCGGACATTAACTTATTTCTGTATTTTTTTATTAAGAGGAACTAAATATCCTAAGCAGGATTACCAACTACACATCTTTTCAATATGAGATTCTAATAACAATCTTATCCCTCTCTCCTTTCTATTAGTGAACAATGACTATGAGAAAAAAAAATTATGAGATGTACAGTGATCCACAGCTGACAGCTGAAGAGTAAACAGCATTAAAGTGTTTTTGTACAGGGACCTGCACAGTTTAATACACAGTAGCAACTCAATAACTTCTGGACAAAGACATGCCAGTAAAGCAGAGAAAATTTAGAATATTTATGATATTAAAATACTTGTCATACTAAAATGCTTTCACTGTCTTTTCCTCTCTAGAGGTTTCAGCTGTCCAAGGAAGTTAGGAAGGGTCCTAGATTGTTCTCAGGAGAGGAAAAGGGAAGGGATGAGGAAGATTACAGTATTTTTCAATCTTGTGTTATTTCTGAATATGAACAGGGGAGGTTTTTTTCCCCCACCGTGAAAAAGGATAGGCAGTCATCTGCAACCTACTCATTGCAAGGATTAAAAACTGAGCACTTGTAAGGCCTATGGCAAAAGCAGCCGTTCAAATGATACAGAAGTGAAATAAAACAATCCACTGAAAAATCATTGCCTTTGATAAGTATATTTTTTTCTTAAATGTTCTAATTTTTATTCACAAACACTGAACAAAAATAAGGCAAGTATTCTACTCTAGGAAATAGAATATCATACGATGTTTTGGGTTTTTTTTGAAAATTATCTTGTTTTTCACTCTGCTAACTGGTTATGCTTCTGTAGTCAGACACAGATTTACTTAAAACAGTCACATTCCTAAAAACATCCAAGTTTCTCTGTTAGCAATAGCTGCATTAACAATACCTGCCAAAGTACTTGAAAAAGTGTCTTAGAGATATGCCCCTTGGTGCTGGTATTAGAAGATTCAAACATAAGGGATTGCACTAACATGTTAAGCTTTTAGGTTGTGTTACTGAACCAACTACTTAAGTTTCTGTGATGTTTCGAAAACATAGTGGCATAAAATTCCAAACAGCCTCCAGTACTAGTTTATTGTGATCTGATTAGCACCTGTTTGCCTGCACTAATCCAACTTCAAACAAAAACGTGTGTTTTCCCCACTATCATTAGACCACACATTAGAGTCTCACCATTGCAGAATCCTAGGATTTAAGCCTGCATTTTTTCATTAAAGAAACAGTTTTTTCTAGATCAGTTCTGCAAATTAGGGGAAGTCATGCAGAAAGACCGGTGGGATTGTGGTATTTCCCAACTTCTGTTGGGAAGGGATCGAAAGGGTAATCTTAAAATATAACCATGAACAAAAAAAAGCATGCCTGTGCATCAGCTATTTCAACCACCACAGAAAAATCTTCAGACAAGTTACTCTAAATAAGCCAACCAAGATTTGAACACATTGTGTAAAGTTCCTACAAACTGGATGGGATTGCTAAATTTCATTTGGAGATTTTTTTTTTTTAATTTAGCTTTAATTCATCTGCTTTTTTCTTCCAAATCTCATAGTGAGAATAAGAATCATGGAACATTCAACTCAACCTTGATTAAGGCTCTACTGAACTATCTTACCTGGTAGATACAGACAGAAAACTTTTTCTTGGGAAAAAGTACAGTGAAATTATGCATTTATGTTACAACAACTACATCTTTTCACGGAGGTAGTCCTTACAAAATATCCGATTACTTATTTTAGAAAATCTGCATTTAGATTAGGCCTTGATGTTTCCATTGGTGCTCTGTAAATCTTTCAGCAATGATCTATGCCTTTTTCTCCTTAAAATCAGCATACCTGTGAATATATTTTAGCTACCTTTTCCATTTAAAATCCTGCCAACTTTTCTGCAAAAGTGTGCTGGTTTTGGCAGGGGTAGAACTTATTTTCTTCACAGACTTCTTGCCTCTGTTTCAGCGTGTGGCGCAGCTCAAGGAAGGTGGGTCTGTGTGGAAGGTTGGGGAGGAGACACAAGTGACCCAAACTGACAAAAAGGGATATTCCAGACCATATGGCATCATGCTTAATCTATAAAGTGGGGGGAAGAAGAAGTAAGGGGGAGACATTTGGAGCAATGGTGTTTGTCTTCCCAAGTAACTGTTGTGTACTTGGAGCCCTACTTTCCTGAAGATGGCTGAACACCTGCCTGCCCATGGGAAGCACTGAATAAATGACTAATTTCCTTGTTTTGCTTTGCTTGTGTATTCAGCTTTTGCTTTCCCTATTAAACTGTTTTTATCTCAATCTATGAGTTTTCCAGCTTTCACTCTTCTGATCCTCTCCCCAGTCCTGCTGGTATGGGAGTGAGTAAGTGGTTGTATGGGGCTGCTGGCTGAGGTTAAACCACAGCAACAAATAAGAGCTTTGACTGGTAGAATTTCCTTATGAAATTCTCAACATGTTTTTGACTTTTATATTAGATTCAAATTCAATTCCATACAGGTAATCAAACCGTTATCAAAAGTAGATGTCTAAATGACATGCAAAGATGCCTGTTACATATACATTAGTAATAAATAATTACCAATATTTTGGAAATTCTGATCATATAATTCTATATTTCTTTGCTATTATGACACAAAAATTATTAAAACCACTTCCATTTGCATATCTTTGACATACACTTATCAGAACTTGGTAAGACAAGTTTAGTAATGTCGAATGGTAGTATGTACATTCTCAGGTAATTTCACTAGATGGAACTATGTTTTCTTTTTCTGGTCACTGTCATGTGAAACGAGGGTATTCAAGTATCTACAGGGAGGGTTCTTCAATAGTCAGGTGTTTTCAGCTCAGACTTCTTCCCATTAAGCACATTGTAACTATTTACTAAGTTCTTCACACCTGCAAAAACCATTTCCTAGGAACAGGGCATTACAATAGCTTACCAACAAATGAGGCTTTGATACAAACTTGTCTGGGGCCACTTGTGAACTGGGTCTCCAGTTACCTTGATTCTCTGTTAGACTTTCAGCTGTACCCTGAAAACATGGAGCAAACTAGAAAAAACATTTAATCCCTTAACATGAGGTGGACTGAAATACTACTGCTAGTCAGTATTAAGGCAAATGGGCGAAAATGCAGGCAGGAAAAGCTTAGGTATTGCAAGTGAAGGGTTTAGCCCATCTATAAATACAGAATAAATAGGGATCCTCTGTAAGGATCAAAACACAGACAGCTGGCTCTTGTATTCCTCACCCACAAAGGGTGAGAAATAAATTCTCCCCGTACTTAGTTGTCTGATAGCTTTGTTTTTCAGTTTCTATGGTTTAAAAGTTTGCAGAAAAAGGCTTCCACAGATTCTTCAAGCCTTTTTATCAAACACATTTTGAAAGGCAACTTCCATTTGTTTATACTTCTGTAACACGCGATTATTATCATTTCCTGAGCTCTGATAGTTTGGTAGGCACTAGAAGAAATACAAAAGAAGATATTAGTGATGTCTCAGATGGCTTAAATTGCCACTATAAATACTGTGTTCCTTCTGGAAACTAAACTCAGATTACTCCTTCAATGAGACATCATTGAAAAGACTGTCTACCATAGGCAAAAGATATAAGATATGGTTATGTATTATATTGTTTGGCTGTAGTTAGAAAAGTCTTAAGTACATTCTAAATCTGGATGATGAAATGAGGGAATTTAATGATAAAGGGATTTAGGTAGACCTGAACACAAAATGGGAGACAACGACAGACAAGATACAGAACAAGGACAAGAGGAATATTAAAAAAGGTTCAGAGGCAGGCTACGGGACAGGAAAGGAACAGATGAAAACCCAGAAGTTTGTCAAGAACTGGAAAATACCTCAGTGGAAAATAGCGACTGGTAGAGGGCAGTAAAAAGAGATGCTTGGCAAAAATTAGTATGACAATTACCATTAGAATGACAACCTTACTTCAGAGAAAATACTAAGAAAGGTAGGAACATATTTCATTAAATGGTTCAGCAATGTGATGGAATTGAAGGACACAACTAGAATATAGTTAGAGGGGTCCACAGAATAAGGATCAGTCCAGACTTGGAGAGAAAAAATTGATAAAAGTGTTAAATGACTTATAATAAGCAAAGGAAAGATTGGAGTGGAGAAACTTACGAAGTGAGCAACAGAGAAGAGAAGGAAAAAAATGGAAAGCAGATTCTAATTAAAAACCAGGTAATGTGCTGGGCTTGCACTTAACTGTTTTAAATTCTTTTTTTATGAGCTTGAAAAAAAATGTTTATGCATGTCCAGTACTTTAATTTCAAATCAAATAGGAAGAATTTTCATGTCGCTTTATGAAAGATATATCCTTTAGCCTAAAAATACTCTGCTGATGCTCTATAGTTGCTCCCCTTTTGATTTTTTTAAAATCTATTTAATAACTGCAGAATCATATAATATCTTGAGTTGGAAGGGACTCACAGGAATTATTGATGTCTGACTCCTGGCCCTGCACAAGACAGTCCCAAGAAAATCACAGTGATTCAAAATGATGAGGCAATACAAATCTCTGGATATAATGTTGCTACAGTATGCCTGAAAAGTGAAACTCACATTAACATTACTATTGTGAGAAACACTTCAGTAAGTTCTTGTTAGTCTATCAGCTGGATAGTCAATACATTACATTGAGAAGATAATTAACACATTCATAAACTTTGGACTGCCTAAAACACTTGATGCTACATGTTCAGCCTTTTTTAATTACAGAGACATAAATTTCAAAATTTTTCAGAAACCTGGTTTCATTAATTCTACTCATAGAAAAATTGTTAGGAGTGGAATTTAAAATCTTGCTACAACAATAGGATATGTGAAAGTCTGGTTTTTAGAGGGTAGGTTGTATGAAGTGGCTGAAATCTTAATGTCTCAAGTAACTATACATAATCCAAAAAGCTTATGTATAGCAGATTATGCTTATTGCAGATAAATTATTGATAAATAAATTAATAGTAAATTGGGATTAAAAAAAGAAAGTCCCTCAGGCATAAAATTATGCTATGTAACACGACCACCACTTTCAATGAAATCTGCATTTCAAAACTAATGACAAACAGGAAATAATGGCCTTGTACCTCATCAGTATCACTGAGTGATAACAAGCAATGCATTTAATCTTTTCCAATGACTACCCATAAGAACTGATTTAATTTGCTTATTTTTGCATGGTGGTAATTTAGGCTATTATATTAACTTAAGAGATTTTCCAGAGTAGGGAGATTCATTTCTTCTATCAAGTTTGGTTTTGATTTAGAGTATAACATTTTCACTGTTGAGCAACTTTGGAGGTATGCTAGGTATGGATCAAGCTAATGAAGTGGTATGTGAGGGAATCTAAAATTCTAGACAATAATCAAAATGTTTTAAGACCGTGTAAATGTGAGTACAAAAAGTTTTGTATCCATTCAAGAAATAATCAGCCAATTTTTGGAATATATTTGTGTTGTTATTTGTACTTATTCTACATTTTTAATCCTGGTATTTCAAGAAACATCTAAAATCTATGTTCCATTTTCGTTGGTATTTTGTAAACAGTCTGTGTCTTTCAACATTTAAGTTCTGCTTATTTTGTTTTCCTGTTCAATTGATTTTTCTGTCTTGTTTACAGGAGGCTCTTTCAATCACTATAAAAGTGTTTAAATTATCAGATTTCATCGCTGGGTTATTAATACGATAAAAAGTGAGATCTACACATGGTGGTATGCTGTAATTACTATTCCTCAGGTTTTGGATGACTTGTTTTCAAACATGAAACTGGTTTTCAAACATTCAAACTGGTATTCAGAAAGCAAGACTGGTTTTCAGACATGCTAAGCATTTGTAACTTCAGCAATCCATGTGTAGTAGCTCTCAGCCTTACTAATTGAAGGTATTCCAAAATGAAGTTCACAAGAAACAGTGATCCTACAAACTTGCTTTGAAAAGGGCAACACAGCAAGCTATACAATATAGAACAATATAGCCCTGGAATAAGGGAACCCATCTTGCAGTTTATTTTCTATCAGAATTGGTACATATATTCTGATAATGTCCTTATCGACATGAGTTTAAGGTTCTCTCAAAGATCTGTTCAGCAAATTCCAAAGAAGCCGTATCTCTTCCTCATTTTCCTTAGTCCCAAAACTCAAAGAGCAGCTGACTTTTGCTTCTTCCAGTTTTATTAATTCATACCTTATAATGCCTGAAAAGGTTTGCAAAAAAGCATGGAGCACTCATTTCCCTGGAACTGCGTTCAGCTTGCTCCCCAGAAACATCCTTTGCATTTTCAGCTCCTCAAAGTCCTAAACTGAGGATTTAACCTTGAATACAGATTCAGGTATTACCTATTTTCAATGAAACTTTGAATTTATCTGTCTTAATTCTCATGTTTGCTACTTTATCATACAATATAAGTAATAATTTCAAAAACTGTTCCATTTCTTAAAACACACTTTTTTCAACACTTAGGCTCTTAAGCCAAAACCATCCTCTTCCTTTTTCACGTCACATTCTGAATGCCACAGATACATTTGTATTCTCCCTGTAGACACTGCAGATATTGCAGATCTCCCTGGAGATCTTCTGATGTCCTAAATTTAATTTAATTGTGCATAGACCAAATAAAATAATTCTAGCCTACCCAAGTTGGCAGTGCCATACTCAGGTCCTTGATTTGCAATCCAACCACCTTTTCCTTTGACAGAGTCTGTTTGAAAGAAAATCATAATTGAATCTGCAATGAAACAGAAAGCAGTAACCTTAACATAACATGTTTTGAAGAAACTCCTGGGCTTACCTGCAATGCACAACCATAGGTCCGGCATCAGGTGGGTTGCAAGTCTTGACTCGTCGTAGGAAAGCTAAGAATGGTGTTGGGTGTTCTGGGACACCATGGTCAGGCCAGGCAGTGAACTGGAATTGCCTCACTTCCCTTTTCTCACTTGAGCCATTCTATGAAATTTAAAAGTTTCATGACAAAACTGATACGTGAGATGATATCAGCACTTTTCAGTGAAAGAACTAGCATATATAATAGTGAAAATTGTTTAAATATTTGGGGCTAGCAAGAAAAAGAACACAGGCTATGGAGAAAAATCCAAATTAAAGATTCAAACAATGCAAGACCTTTAACTGTACTGTACACTTGTGCACCACAAGTTCCACAGATTTAGCATTAAGGTTTTTCATGGTGAGAGCTCTGTATTAACTTACAAAATTGCCAGCCTTTCAATTTAAAGGTATATAGTAAGTATATAAAAATATATATATACCTTGTAAAGTGCAAATGTACGAACACAGTAAGTTGCCAATTCAACAGTATCTACAAGGGTCACTTGGATTAGTCCATAAGTTTCTGTGCCTCTGCTTGGCCAGTATTGATCACACTTCACCTGCAGTGAGAAACACGTAATCATTTAATACATTTAATACTGAAACTTATTACGTATCTGACTGTATATTGCCATAGGTTTCAAAAGTGTGTGGAGATAGAATGGCCAACTTCCAACACAAGAAATTTATTTTATCATCCACAAGAACTGCTCTTTTGGACATAGATTATATAATGTTTTCCTCCATAATGGGCAAGTTCAGGAGGACAGAAAATTGAGAAACATTACTAAGCACAGATACATTGAAAAAAAATTACAGAAGCCTGAAGTATGACCTATATCTTCACTTTTCACAGTCCATAATTTAATAACACTACTAATCCCTTCAAAATAGATGGAACATTTTTAAATATTTGCTATGTTTTACTTTAGTCCCCAAACTTATAGACTACTGCATTGATGTTAATATTTATTATGTATAGAAATAGCTCAGTACAAACAAGTATTTTTTTAGAAATAATTTCAATACACTGATAATGAAAAGGCATCAGCAACTATTAAGTGGACTGTGAGAAAAAAAATTCCTTCTGAGATCAGTACTCATCAGAGAACAAGTCTATAATGAAATTGGGTCCACAGGCATTTAAAAAACATGGTTTGGTGAAGAGTTTATCCATCAAATTTTAAAAAACACGGAGCATTTTATTCAGAGGAATCTTAATTTTAAAATGTCACAGTTTAGAATATTAAAAATGAAATAATTCTGTGTAGGATGACACATAAGAGAACCATGTTTTTATCATCATTGATAAGGCACAACGATTTGTTTCAGTTAAAAAGGGTATTTACAATGAAAACTGTTAAGGAAATAGAAATGCTGAACCCCTAAACCCACCAGAAAATGTAGTACAGAGCAGTATGGAGATCCAAGTAATTTAAAGCATTTTACTTTCACTTGCTGATGGGTGAAACAGAGAGTCAACCTCTATTCTATTTACAACAATACATTCTTACCAATTAGCCCTGCCTGCAGTACAGAAAAGAAATTTAAACTGAATCCAGTAATAACACATAGTTTTTTATAATAAACGTCTTCATTAATCACTCCAAGCCAGACTCATACCAAATTCAATGAGAATACACTAAATGTAAAAAACAACAAAAGCAGAATATTGCACAATGTTGCCAATTAAAAAAAATGTGAATGCTAATCCATGAAAAAACTGATTATTTCCCCAAAATGGAAACTTAAGATAAGCATCTTTGAAACTTGTGTGTTCTCCAGGTACTTCATTCTGCACAATACTTATCGAAAAAACACTTGGTATGCTTTGCAGCTCTCCAGACCCAAATAGCTTTTGCTCACAGATCATTTTATTTTAAGGCTCAGAGGTCACAGATCATTAATGGTTCACAAATCACAGTTTGAGAACAAGCAATCTAGATAGAAAGGAAAAAAAAAATCTAGCCACCAAAGCAGGTGATAAGAATTCATTAGTGGCAAAGTAAAGGGAAACAATTTTTTACAGGAAATGATAGTTTAATTTCGAGATAACAAATTGCAACAAAGTAACTAAAATGTTTATTGATACTGCTCTATTAAAAATGGGATTGATAGTGAAAAAATTCTCCTATAAAGTAATTAAATAATTACTTCCTTGTATAACTTACTGAAAGTATTGCAAATAGTTCACAAATACCTGTTATATATTTGGAAGGCTCCTAGTACTTGCCCCCTTGGTCTTTGTAAACAAAACTGAAAAGCATGTATTCAATTGAGAACATTAAATATAATCATAATAAAACTAGTTTCACTTTCTTATTAATATAGAAAGAGTGCAACATGTCTATATTGGTTACCTGTATTTTAAACACACAAGTTGTGGTTTATTAATTCCTATAGAATGACTTATTTTTTCATGGAAAGCATTGATACCTAATAACTGTAATTTGTAATCTTAGCAACTACAGGTTTAGTATAAACTTTTGACAAAACTTGGGGTTTTTGAAGATTTTTTTAATTAATGTTTTTTAATTAAAACAAGAGAGAAAAGTGTAGCTGTGCCTTTGCATGCCTAAATACGTTGTTTTCTTCCTCACCCTGCAGATCTCACATATAAATTGTATGCTCATAGAAGAAGTACCAGCTTCCAGAAAGCATTCCTGAAAAATTAACCAGCTTGAAGTTTTCTAATAACAACATTTGATCAGCTTGAAAATGTCTTGTTTTATTTTTATTTTCCGGAGTAATCTAATGTTAGGAATACACTTGGACTTAGAAGGCTATAGACAACTGCTCCTTTTCAGTTAGTCTCGGAAAAAATAATGTATGCTCCTTTACTTGCAGATTTTGTTTGGGTTTTTCTTCTATGTACTAGTTAATCTAACATAAACTTCAATTACAGTATAATTTTTCTAAAATACTTTCTGTGAGAGCTGTGTGATGCAGAGAACTGCTGCTGGAAGCAGACACTAAGTGCTCAATAAGAAACTCAATTTGAAGAGTACTATATATATTATTTGGAAGTGGAAACTGATGAAAATAAGTATCAATTCTTTTAGAAAGAAAACCTGATTTCAGGTTGATGTGGATTTGACCTTCTGGAAGAATACACGAAGAGTAAGTTGATTGAACTGCATCTTTTGTCCCTTTTACCTATTGATTTTTCTCAGACCAAGAGGTCTTCTTCAGAGATGTGTCCTTATGTGCCTACCTACCCTCTTTTGCTCTGTGACTATAAACCCTATATTCCCAATACTCCTAACAATTTAGAGTCCAATTTATCTTTGTGAAAGATCAAACAATGTTTTTTTCTATTGGACTTCACTGGCAGCAGAGGACCAGATAATACAAGTTAATTGGTAAGACACTACTTCATGAGACAGAGTTCTCTCCAAACATTTCATTCTATGTTGAGATCCGAGTCTTCAGCTCTTGAAGAGAGCTTTTTGGTCTATGTTTAATTTCTCTGTAGTAAGAGCCATTTCTTCCTTGCTTGTGTAAATTATTTGGAAAAAAATGTAACGTGGCAAAGTATGGTGATGATACCAGCTCTGCTCAGAAATACAATTACAGTGTTTTTATTGTCACAGTTATTTTCTAATATACCTTTGATGAGTCCAAACTTCATAGTCATCATCTTTCCCTTATCCATGTAGCTGCAAGTTCCAAGGGTTGATTTTTTTCCCTAGCAGACTATATTCACATGTGCCCAATGAGAGTTCTTCTGTGCCACTAACTGTACATGAGAACAGCTTTAACTAGTAATTATCTAATGTTCTCCTGCCCGCCATTAAAGATGGCAAGATGAACGAAGCAGACATATGATGTGAAATAACTTAGTGGTGACTTAAAAGGGTGTTTTTTTAAAGAGAAATGAAATTACAAATACTGACAAGACTATTTTTTACTAATACTTTCACTACCACAGAATCACAGAATCACAAGGTTGGAAGAGACCTCCAAGATCATCAAGTCCAACCCATGCCCTAACAACCTCAACTAGACTATAGGACTGAGTGCCACATCCAGTCTTTTTTTAAACACATCCAGGGATGGTGACTCCACCACCTCCCCAGGTAGACCGTTCCAGTACCTTATCACTCTTTCTGTGAAAAACCTTTTCCCAATATCCAACTTCTATTTCCCTTGGCACAGCTTGAGACTGTGTCCTCTCATTCTGTCAGCTGGTGCCTGGAGAAACAGACCAACCCCCACCTGACTACCGCCACCCTTCAGGAAGTTGTAGAGAGTGATAAGGTCACTCCTGAGTCTCCTTTTCTCCAGGCCAAACAACCCCAGCTCCCTCAGTCGTTCCTCACAGGGTTTGTGTTCCAAGCCCCTCACCTCATTGACTCCTCTGGACACACTCAAGTGTCTCAACGTCCTCCCTGTACTGAGGGGCCAGAGCTGGACACAGCACTCAAGGTGTGGCCTCAGCAGTGCCCAGTACAGGGGAATAATGACCTCCCTGCTCCTGCTGGCCACACCATTCCTGATCCAGGCCAGGATGCCATTGGCCTTCTTAGCCACCAGGGAACACTGGTGGCTCATGTTCAGCTGCTGTCACCAGTGCCCCCAGGTCCCTTTCTGCCTGGGCACTGTCCAGCCACACCATCCCCAGCCTGTAGCATTGCAGGGGATTATTGTGGCCAAAATGCAGGACTTGGCACTTGGACTTATTAAACTTCATCCTATTGGATTCTGTCCATCCATCCAACCATTCCAGGTCTCTCTGCAGGCCCTCCTACCTTCCAGCAGATCGACACACACTCCCAGCTTAGTGACACCTGCAAATTTACTGATGAAAGATTCAATACCGTCATCCATGTCATCAATAAAACTATTGAACAGAACTGGCCCCAGCACAGGCCCCTGAGGAACACCACTGGTGACTGGCTGCCAGCTGGATGCAGCACTGTTCACCACCACTCTCTGGGCCCGGCCATCCAGCCAGTTCTTACCCCAGCAAAGAGACTCCTCTCCAAGCCATGGGCTGCCAGCTTTTCCAGGAGTGTGCTGTGGGAAACAGTGTCAAAGGCCTTGCTGAAGTCCAAATAGACAACATCCACAGCCTTTTCTGCATCCACCAGGCGGGTTACCTGGTCATAAAGGGAGACCAGGTTAGTCAAACATGACCTACCCCTCCCAAACCCATGCTGGCTGGGTCTGATACCCTGGCCATCCTGTAAGTGCTCCGTGATGACACTCAATATAAACTGTTCCATCACCTTACAGGGTACTGAGGTCAGGCTAACTGGCCTGTAATTACCAGGATCCTCCTTCCCACCACGTTTGTGAATGGGTGTCACATTGGCCAGCTTCCAGTCATTTGCAGCCTCACCAGTGAGCCAGGACTGTTGGTAAATGATGGAGCACAGCTTCACAAGCTCATCTGCGAGCTCCCTCATCAGCCCAGGATGGGTCCCATCTGGGCCCATAGATTTGTGAACATCCAAGCAGCTCAGTAGTTCTCTGACTGCCTCCTCCTGGATAACAGGGGGACCAGTGTGCTCCCTGACACCATCTACCAACCCATGATCGTAATTTGCACACTGCCAAAACCACTACATATGACAAATGACTAAATATATTAAGAAATCTTTTTAAGTACCATAGTAGTAAGATGTAGCTAGAATATGTAACTAATGATAGGCACATTCTTGTAGGTTGCCTCTCAAACATACACATATTTTCTTTCTCTACATTTCTTCCACTCAGACCATGCAAATCCTTGCTCTTCATGGAAGTACAAGTATTCACTGAAAGCAAAGCTGTAAAAAATGTAAATGCATCCTTTTCCATTAAAAATGAGAAGCTTGAGACATTTTCAGACTTGAAGGATTTCAGCTACAGAGTTCCTAATATTCATGGATATTCACACTTCAACAAGTCACAGACACTAGAGAACATGCTGCTATGCATCAACAGAGCTGAAGGAAGTGTATTTCCATATGAACATATGAATACAAAGATTTCTGACATTCAAGGGTAGAGGAATAATTTTCCAGTATAAAATTCCATCATTCAGGCTGAAAAGCTCCTTCAGGTGATTCTTAACACATGAACCAGCTGTTACAAGCCATCTAAGTTTATAAGGACAAAACAAAGATCAGGAAAGAGACAGAAAACTATGTAACCTGTATCAGGCAGATACATATAGCACATTATTTGCTTAAGAACAGTGTATGAATTATGCTGAATCTAGAATACAAAATATCAGTAGTACATAATTTCTTGCTCTGGTTTTCTTACTAAAAAAATACTTTTGCAGACAGAATTTTCTACACTATTTTCAGATGATCTTCCTTCAACAACAGAAGAAGAATAATGTTGAATGGTAATACTAACTATGCAATAAGAAAGGTAGTGCCAATTGTTGGTGACAGAAACTGTCTCAGACCCTATCAAAGTAGTTTACTGTCTCAGACATTTCAGCTAATGTTCTGTCTCCAAACACGTTAATCTGAAGCCATTTTCTTTTTCCAACAATATCTTTCCACTTAGAAATTAGGCTGATTTGTCTCTAAAGCCAAAAGACACTGGCAATAGTATTTGAGATTATAATGCAAAGATAAAAAAAATCAGAGTACAGACATGCGTTTTTTGATTTTATTTGAACAAGGTTTGCTCTAGCATCACTCATTGACTTCAGTCTAGGTCTAAATGAAAGATTAGAATATAAATTCATAGTCATAAATAAGTTTTAGATTTTGGTCCTAATTGCAGTAGCTGCAAATAAAAGTTCCAAGAATCTGGAGGCAACACAAATGAACCATAAGCTAATCAATTCATAACAAACTTCAGTTCTCTACTAAGGCTTCAAATCCTTAGTATGAGATATGATTAGTAGTTTAACAGTTAACGCTGAAAGATAATTGATTAATTAAAGAGATTATCTCCACTTTTTTTCCCCATTCTGATCCTTATGAAAGAGTGAAAAAAAGAGGAAACAGATATTGAAAGGAATACTGGGCGTGTTTAAAAGTGTACTCCATCTCAATTTTCATCCTCATCTATACAAGCAAAGAACAGTTCAAAACTGTATTGCTGGTATCAATGTGAAATGCCCTTTTTAAGCTCTTTCTAACAGCAGGGAAGGCATGGCTTTAATGAATTCATTTTGAAGGATGAGTCTGTCAAACAGTTAAGTTCAGCAAGATTTTCCAAAAAGGTCTTGAAAAGGTTCAAATGAATGGACTGACTGCAAAAGTGAATGTGCTGACTACTTTTTTGTTTCATTCTCTTGTACTCAAGGCTGATCTCTCTGTGCAGCCTGAATAATCCTTTAACTGAATAAGATATTACAGTATGAAGAACATATTGAACATTTCAGCCTGCTATTCAAGGGCTGTAATGAAGGTCTACTATTTTCCATAAAAGAGAACAATCTCTTAAAGCTGATATAAATGTTATGTAAAATATCAGTGAAACAAAAGGATCAAAAGAAAGAAACATCATATAAAAAATTATATTATATCTTTGGTTCACTTGAAAAAAACCTAATACATGAAAATGTACATTGGAAAGTATTTTGTGGACCTAGAGGTCTCAGTTTGAATTTTGATTTTTGAATGGAACTTCAAGTGATGGTGAGCTTTCTATAGCTAGTTTAATACCCAAATGAAGCTCTTTATCTCATAAATATACATATTTCATACAGTTCCTGTTATGTGAAGCAGGAAATTTCCCTAGGAAAAGCATTGATTACCAACCTCGGTACCCAGCTGTATCCATTAACTTTCTTAGAACATAGGGCAAGCTCTGTAAATTATGCAAAATGCAAATCATAATATTCTTTTTCAGAGAAACCTGTTGGAAGAACTTAAATTTTCCTGATTTATTGCTTGCCATAAAGGACAACCGGCCTTGAGTTTTTCACTATAACCTACTAAATAAGGAAAAGCAGGATTACTTTTGATAAACAATACTAAATCCACTCTCTGACATTTTCAAGCCTTAAATTGCTTGACAGAACACTGTGCTCTGAAGTAATACACTACAGTGCTAAACCAAACATGAACTAATCATGCGTGCAGAGAGGGCCACAAAGCCAGTGGAGGGTCTCAAATGTAAGTCCTATGAAGAGCAGGTAAGGATGCAATGGTTGTTCAGAAAAGAAGGTTCAGGGGGTACCTTATTGCGCTCTAGAACTACCTGAAAGGAGGTTGTGGTGAGGCAGGGGTCGATGTCCTTTTCCAGGCAACCAGCAACAGGACAAGAGGAAAAGGCCTCAAACTGCACCAGGGGAGGTTTAGGTTTTATATCAGGAAAATTTTCTTCACTGAAAGAGTGGTTAAGCATTGGAACAGGGTTCCCAGGGAAGTGGGGGAGTCACTATCACTGGAAACGTTCAAAAAACAAGTGGACATAGCACTTTGTAATATGTTTTAGTGGGCATGGTGGTATTTTGTAAAAGGTTGGATTTCATGAGCTTGAGGATTTTTTCCAACCTTAATGATTCTAAGATTCTACATTCACTCAATTTGAAAACAAAAAAGCAGAATTTTTAATCTTCTAACTCAAAATGCCAGTGGGCATTTTGTACATGTGGCATAGTTCCTCTGTTTGTATTAAGAGAAGAATTATATGAGGTAGTAATATATGTCTTACTTTACCTCAAGCACAAAGCAAAGGAACTAAGAAAATAAAGTCAAATTACAGAGTTAGAATATGGTTTTGACTAAACCACTTGCTATACATTTGCTTCAGGGAAACGATATTTTTATAGAAAACCATTAGTTTACCCTAACAGCTAAAAGAAGCCACAAAGAATAACAACAACAAAAAAAATCTAGATGTTTGCCTTGAAAAATACTTTTGGCAATACCAGGTATTGCCAGCTTGAGACCATTTCAGGTAAGACTCTGGTGCAAACAGGTCTTGAAGGCTTACAATTGAGACTGCACACAATATCCTTCAAAGCTTGCTCCATTCTTGACATTACAATTTGGAAGTTCTTTAATAGTTCAATATAAATAATTTTTTTGCTGCAAGTTTATTTCTTCCTCTTTAAGCCCAAAAGCCTGGGAAAATGGTTGATTACTATGAAATTTTTAACAGCCTTTCACATGATGAAAATGGGAAGATACTATGATTTCCTTCACCCTCTTACATATAAAACAAATCAAAATCTTTCTGACTATTTCTCCAGCATCTGCTCATTACTGTTCTCTTTTATATTCTTTGTAATTTACCAACATATTTTCACATGGGGCATTAACTCTGTATATTCTCAACTTCAAATGTATATAAGCTGAAATAACCAGACTTTGAGTCTATGTAGTGAGTAAAAGCAAATCCTTCACACAAAATTAACCCTACTTATAATATGGCATTTCCACAGCTATTTTACTGGATGATAGTAATAGTATGAATTTTAGCTGAGGCACCGTGGCACAGCTCTTCCACCTGAAATGTGCCTAGAAAAAGAAACCCTAAGCTTTATTGGATTAGAGTCTTGCATGCACTAATCACCTATCACTGATGACATTTCAGTAAATGCTGACCATGTTCCTGCCCTTGTGCCTCTGAGAATCCTTCCATAATAAACAGTTATGGTTGAATTTTACAATTCTGACATTACAACTGGTGACTCTACCCCGTAAGACAGTGTAGGAATTCTTGGACTGTGGCCATAGCATTCTGTTACACTGAAACCAACCCCAGTAAAAAACCTACACATTTTTATTTTTATTTTTGTAAATCTGGTGAACACATGGTATACTTGTTTCTATGTTTTTCTTTTTTTCTCCCCCAGTTCCATCTTTCATTCTTCATCTGCCTCATATCTTAGCATGCAGTGAGCACTAAAGAAGTGAAATAAAATTCTGGTAGTACATTACTGGTACAGAAGGTATTGCTTTGCCATTAAAACTAGGGAATGAACAATGACAAACCCACATTTAACTTCTCTTTAGTAAGACAATAAAATTTAGTATGAAAAAGTGTCATCTGCAATGTGTCCTATCTACTGATATCTGCTGACTTATATGCTGTCTTACCATTTACCAGCTAAAGACATATTTTTCAGTTGCTACAAAACACAGCTAAAATTTCTTTTTATATTTTCCTATATAAATATATTTCACAACTTTAAAAAACGGCACACATTTTTACACACCTGTGCTGCCCAATATGAAACACCAGTGAAGGTTTTCTGCAAAAATTAATTACATTTTTCCTAAATACAGTAGAATACAGATATACTTGGGACTGTATTGACAATATTCTTAAATGAATTTTTAAGTGCACCTAGTGCTGACTTCTCTACTTCTTTAGTGAAGATGTCTAATTGTCACTTATTTTTGATACAGTGTTTTGATACAGTATTTTGACCGATAATACCTCCAGTATTACCCAAACATATTTAGGAGGAAAGATCTGAAATTTGCTGCAGAGGCCCTGCACAACAAATGGAAAACAAACTTCATCACAATTGCATAAACATCTGCTGCATCCATTTCATACAGAAAAGAAAACTGCATTCTTAGTTTTTTGTGCTTATTACTTACTGTGTGCATGTACTCTTGCTTTTTCTTAGGTATGAAGTCATATAGATTTGATATCAGTGCCTACTCTGCCATTAACAAATGAGGATTCATGAAAAATATTAGCAACATGCACATTTTGAGTAGAAAAATGTAGTGTTCTTCTCAGACTTGCCTTTATTTTTTCCTTACATATAGCAACACTTAGAAATCTTTGGTCACCAAAATCTGTTTCAAAGCTGTTTTTATTAAGGAGTAAGGAGTCCCAATGTACAATTACATTTTCCACGAGTACAAAACTCATTGTGGGTTTTGTACTAGTTGAATTTGAATAAACCTTCCCTGATTTCATTTATTATATCCTCCTTAAAAAACCCACCAAACCCACTAAGCAAAACAAACCCCTAACAATTATTTTACCTACTTGATATTTTTACTGTCACCCATTTTTCATTTTCCTTACACATGGAATAGTCTATAAATCTACAAAAAAATAGTTGAAATACTCAGATGGAAGTGTTCTGATGCTTGACACCTGGAACAGCAGGAGCTCCAATACAGCATTTCAGCAATTCCAGGAAAAGTCCATTTAGCTTTTCTCCTGACTCTCCCAGGTGTCAGTGACAAGTTGAGAGAAGATAAGTCCAGGGATTTTCAACTATTTTTTGATGTTCTTATAGAACAAATACAGGACCCATGCAAATAGTCCCATGTGTATCAATAATGGGAAACAAAATCTGAGACAGGATACGTGACTTTTCTACTGGGCTTGTTCTCCCCCTTGTTTCAACCTTCCTCCTCCTGAATACTGAGGATTCAAGATGTCAAGCCTTTAAAAGCCAAGATGATTATTCTATGCTTATGGGTTTTTTATATAATTTTTGCTTATAATATTGATGATATCTAATTCATGACAATCAAATAGGTTTTTGGATAAGGCTAACAGAATGCCACAAATGTGGTTAGTCATTAGCAAGTTTGAATGAAGTTAATAGTACCACTATGAAAACAAAAGCCTTCCTCATAAGTAAAGAAGTTCGGAATCTGGCTCAATATGAACTTGATATTGACATTATGCTGTCTTTTAGCTACTAATACTTGACACTTGATAGTGTCATTATATTTTCATTTAGCTTTGATTAGGGTTTTTTTGTCAAAAGGTTTTAAACCTAGGTAATGGGGTCCCAATACAGAAAATATATTTAATAAGGTTAAGGAGGGAAGTAAGTATTTCTATCAGTCCCAAGATAACACAGAAAATGTATTCAAAATACAGAATTACAAAGCAAAGAGGGAAAGGACTGAATTCTCTTGCAAGTGGACAACTTACAACAGTATCCTACCCTGAAAAAGGAGGCAGGACTAGACGTTTCCTGTTGGAAGCAATGTTACATTTTGTTATAAGATAAATTTTTCATCTGATCATTCATTAAATTCACTACAGCATGTAAGTACTCAGAACATCCAATTAATTGAGAGGAACAAAAAAAAAGAAAACGACTCCCAAACCTGACAACAACAAAATCTAATCTGTACTGCTTGGGATAGAGGAGAAGACAGAGAAGTAGGAGAGGGAGGTATCACACATTAAAACTTTACATGTTTTACATATTTCCTTAGTATAACATACAACTGCTTTTTTTTTAATCTCTAATTTACAACCTTCAATATTGCTTTTATTTCACTAAGATTAAACTTGTATCTGTGACAAAAATGCTACTAACACTGTTCCATGCACTGCCAGAGTGTATAATCCTTTTTGATACAAATTATTTTCATGGTAGCTGAATGATGAGACTGACTTTCTCACCATAGTCTGGTTTAGGTCAAGGGAAATTCAGGTGATGACATTTAATATGAAACCAACTAAGTGTGAAAGGTTATAAGTGAAAATCTTTTTTTTTTTTCCTGCAGCTTCCTTATAGGCAAACAAATGAATAATGAATTCACTGTAACATCTTCATTTGATCTATTCAGCTGTAAAATATGGACATTCTCAAATCTGAAGCCACTCAGACATTTAACATATGCTAATGAACCAACTTTGTTTCTGCAGATGCAATTAAAATCCTCATCTTTATCTATGCAGTCCAGGTTAAAATGGCTGATACCAGGCTGTAGGACTACATAATGACAAAAAGCTAGCTAAACAGAAATGACGACATGGAGATGGAAAGCAGAAAGTCCCCGGGAGAAACAATCTTGCCTTGCAGCAGGAATAATGATCAGGCTGCCACGACACAAAAGCAATCAAAACAGAATCAAAGAAGAAAGAGAAACAAAATTAGGAAAGCTCTTCATCCCTAATGATATGTAACAGTGCTTATATTTCATGTTTGAAATCTCACTTGTTTTTCTGCTGCAAGAATATGCTATATAAAAATGATAGCATGAGAAAAAATAGCAATATAATGTCATCACTGGGTTTTTTTTTTTCCTACACAGGGATTCCCACTGCTGCCTCACCACCAATACCATTAATTACATTACATGCAGTATTAGAAAAGGTAACTAGTATGCCATATTCACAGAGCTGCAGACTCCGAGACTGGGAGCTGACTTATGTACTAGATAGCTGGTATGTAAAGCCTTGCAACGAATGCATCAAATTCATCTTATGAACACAGAAGGCACTAAATTATGCACAAAAATTACACAAATATAAGCACTGAATGCATGAGCAATCCATTGACTAGAATGTCTAGTTTCTCATTCCACTTGGGGAATGTATTGCTTCTGAATGCTAATGACTTCTGGAGGTGATTACTATTCTGATCAGTGGTTTTTTAGGGTGCAGCCAACAAAGGCTAGAGTTAGCTTAAAACTCTGCTAGGCAATTATTGAAGAGAATGAGAAGAATTTAATTTAGCTACATCAAAACATCCTTCTAGACAGTGGCTGTCTCCAGCCTGCAATATTAAGATAAACTTTCAAGTACTTAAGTATACCTTTTGCAATGGGCTGCTTATTAAGAACCAATTTTTTCTTTGCTCTGGTGTCATTTAGCAGCAACTTTAAAGAATTAATTAGTGAAGAAATGGGCAAAATTTCACTTTCTCAATTCCAAACAGGCAGTGCCAGGACTAGACAAGGTCTGTAGACCCAAGATAAAACTAAAAATGCTGCTAAAATTACCCTCTACTACGTACTGATTGCCATCAGGTATGTTAAAGCAGTAGTGTTAATGTGGGTTGAAGTGACATGTGGGAAGTGACTCTAAAATCAGACTGCTATACATTGCTTGAACGGCAAAAAGTCTACTCTACTTATAGAAATGACGGAAAGGGTAAAAGAATAAATATATACATGTTTTGGTAGGCCTCCAGAAAGGAATGACTGCTGCCAAGAGGTTCAAGTTATGTAATCATTGCAATTATAGGTATCCAAGCATACGAAAAAGACATCAATGCCAAAACAGTACAGCATTAGGCTTTATGGTGCACTCCACCCTGTTCCATGCTGACACATGCTGAAATATTTTCATTTTGAAATGGAGCTCATCCATGAACTACTGAAATATTAACTATTATCCAGTTACATCTGTAAGATACTTTTACTGATTTAAAACCAGTCTGGATGATAAATTTGTTCTCCTCTCTTATGTTTTTCTATACTACTGAACTCTTCTTGATCCTCCATATTTATGGCATTTTTTTACTCATTGCATTTAACTCTTTTTTAACTCATTGCCTTTGATATCTTAGCTTTTTTCCATCTTCCACCTGCAGTACTGCAGCCTGCTTCTCACTTGCAGCTTCCTGCCCTTTCACACAAGCTTCTAGGACCGAGTACCTCAGACTGCTTGTGGCAGTTTTTCTGTGATGCTCCTGTTTGTTACTCATCTTCTGATTTGGAAACTCTTTTACTGTTGTTATGGCAGTGTCCCACGGGAAATGATTACCACTGATGTTAGAATTACCACTTCTTTCTCCCCCATTCTGATTTCTATGTTTGGTTGAAGTTTCTGGCTTATGATATAGGACACATAAATGTGTTTGCAGAAAGCTTAGCAATGAACCAGCTGTGTAGCACTCTCCCTAGCCAATCAATGTGTGCTCCCAGCAATGGAAACAGCATCATGAGCACGAACAACCCATGAGATCTGCAAGTACATCTTGACATAAAATATAGTTACTGTAGAAAAAGTTGGATGGAGGAACCACCACTGAGGGCTAAATACTATTTTGTCTTCCTGATTGGCTGCTGCTAATGATTTTTCTCATTTCTCTTTCACCTCATCTTTCTCTTCTTCTGTTATTTTTTTTCCTTTTACTCCCTCCTCTCCAATAACCACAATAATCCACTCTTAGAACTGGTAAGTGCCAGCAGATACGGACCCACTAGTAAATCTTCATGCAACACACCATGGTCTGTTACTACACTTTCTATCAATTTCTTTATCTTATTAAAAAAACCCTAATTACTAATTTTTATTTCCCTTTACATATAGAATATGTTTTATTATAACTCTTCTATAACAGAATCTATAGTTCTATTATTTGAATAGTATCATGGTATTATCAGAACAATATCTTTATGTTTTAGTGCTTACTTCCCTAGTTTTACTTTAGTCTGTAAAACTGAATTTGTAATACTACAGATAATTTTGTATTCTGTTGTTGCACATACTGTTGTAATTTTCCTAGCTACCAGCATGTGCTCAAAAAAAAAAAAAAGTTTCTCAAGCAAATCCAAATCCTCACTGATATTAAATACTGCTGAATCTATACCATTTAAAACTGAGAACTGCATGCTGTTGACATTCATTAATTTCCTCATGACAGAATGATACAATCATATTTTTATTACTACAGAGGAAGTAACTCTTTTGATCACCTCGTAAGATTTCTAATGTGATTAAAAAGAAAACAACCCCCAGAATCATTGTGAACAAAAAATTAAACTTTTTTCCAGAGCATAAAAACATACTAATAAGTGTCATGACTTGGTAGTTTCATAGTGAAAGCAAGATATCCTATATATAAGTGATTTTCATGGTGTAGATACTTTTAACTCACGGTAACCTAAAAAAAAAAAATAACAGTTTTTACACATATAAAGAAGGCAGGCAAACATACAGGAAGGAAAGAAAAATCTGACATTAATGGTATTTTAGGTACAATATTATTAATCTTGTATAAGTTTTCCTTACCCTGGACCTCTCCTCTAGTTTTGTCATCATGACGACAGTTGCACCTTGTTGCTCCCACATCATTCTCCAGAAGTCACCGAAGGTTTCTGGCAGTGCCCCCTGCGTTGCTATATAAGCATTCTGCTTCCTGTATCCATCTATGTAGTTGGCATTGATATAGTCACTGCCTGGTATGCCTGCAAAGAGAGGAGAGTGAAAATTGCCTGGTATGCCTGCAAAGAAAGGGCAGAATTTCTGTGCTGGCCTGTTGTACAAGGGCTGAAAAATCCTGTGACACAGCTGATTTGATGAATCTTGGCTTGCTGCAAGCCAAACAGCACATGGGTACTTACAAGTATGCCATTTGTGGAGTCAAGAGGCATGGTGGTCTCTCTGGGAATAACTATTCTTTTGAAACAAGAGACTTTGGTTGATAAGAAGTATAAAAGAAGCCTGAAAATCTGTATCAGGTGGAGAGACCTGGAGGTCAACACAGCAGCACTTAAAAGCTTGTCTGATGGTGTCTGTAGACACCCAAAATATGGCAGTCTCTACCTGGGACAGACAGGGAGGATTCTCAATCGGACACCCTGGGTAGGGTCCTCAAACATTCTTGTTGAGGTCATTGCATTTCCTTTAAATACAGAGGGAAAAAAAAATATTGTCAAGACTATTAATATCACTGCTATATTCATTTTTCCCATTAAATGAGAAGACAGTTATGAGTTTTATTGTAATGAAACACATTATGTAAGTCAGATTTAAGAAACTGTGAAATTTTCTATATGGTTGTATGCATGAAATAAAGACCTTTGCAGGACTGAATAAGAATTAAAAGCATGAAAAGAGGTAGGATCCAAGACTTGTGGGCACATGAGAGCTACACCATTATTTGCTTGAGGCTATTTTGGACAAGACTTACACAGAAACTTTGGCTGTGTCTACCAGACACATTTCCATTCTTAGAGCCCCATAGGAAGCAGGGTAGTCCTAAATGCAATCTATTTTATGATACTCAGAGTAGGCCATAGGATGCCTGAACTGAGAGTTGGAACATGCTGCCTACCCAGCCCAAGGAACTGTACCGGCTGTAGCAAAGGTCACGTTACTAGTCTGCACTAATAAGGCAGCCGTGCTTCAGGAAACAGATAAAAATGGACTTAAAATTCTCAGACCACTGCTGAATTCAGCGTGCAGTGCCCAGCTTTTAACTCAGACTATGCACATGTTGAAAGACAAAGGACTGAAGGAACAGTTTTTATGTCAGTGGTGTTTTTTTAACTGACGACTAGATAAAGAACTAAGATACTCATATGAGATCTCAGTGCTGGCTCAGTGGCAAAGCAGTGTTAATTAGGTGAACACAAATATCTGCACCTTAGTAAGTTTTGTTGAAATAAGTGACAGTAGTTAATTCTTTGAGCAGAAATGAATGATTTATATTTATGCAGCCAATCTGCCAAGTTTACAACCCCAAGAAATGGTGCAGGTTCGACAAACTCTTCCACAAGAGAGTCAAGGTGGTGATACCAGCTCCAAGTTTATTCTACACCTATGACTTTTTTCCCTCCACAAAGCAATAAAATTGAGTTTCTTTGGCTATGAAATAGAATAAATTGTCAATAAATATTACCCAAGATTTTTGTCAGAAACCAAATCTTCACATCTATTCTGATGCACTATCTCCTGCCGGTGATCAGGAATTACTGGAGCAGCATACTCATGCGTCCTTCCTGACTAGAAGTGACACACACATGAAAAGAAAATGTCTTCCAAAATATTTTGAATTTGAATAGAAATTAGGGGTACCTCTTTAAAACTGACTGTTCCTTTTTAGCTGAAATTTTGAATAGTTTCAACATTTAGTCAGGGTAAGCCTGACTGTTTAATTCCACTACTTACTTGGCAGCGAAAGAACCCATAGACTAAATGTAAGTAAGTAAAATAAAATAAGTAAGATACAATATAATCTGGAAATTATTCAGATTATGAGTTACTGCAACTGTAGTCTAGCAAAAAATTTGCCTTCATGACTGATAAAGTTCCATATATGTCCTTGTTTGAAACATTCAAATCATATTTAAACTAAAATTCTAATTTGTTTTTACTTTCTGTACACAATTAGAAGAAAAAACCTGACGAAATATTTCAGACAGAAAGACCTTGTAACTTCAGGGTTACAAGAGAGGCAGAAAATGGCACTCCTCAGGCAAGATGCATGAATGGACACAGGAAGACTGTCTGACTGATTTGACCTGACTGAAAGTCTCTTCCAGGAGAAAAAAAAAAGAAACCCAAAACAACAAAATAAAAAACTTCTTAACCTGCACAGTCTTAGCTGAAAAGCATGATTTCCCTCCACGAAAGGTAGAAAGTGGAGTTCAAAAACATCGCTCTTGCAGACCTGAAGGTGTTTTATGTGACATTTCTCATTGTGGATATTGGAATTAATGATATAGAAAATACAACTGCTAGGCACAGTGCTGTATCTTCTTCCTCTATCAAGATAATAAAACATTTTTTTCACAAAACAGATGAGAAAGAAGAATGAAGCCAACAGGAGAAATCTACACCAATTGGGTATTATTACCAAAGGAACTGAGAAAGCTGGTAAGAAATGTTTTCTGCATAAATTATATTATGATGCCTGGTATCATACTTTGAAGCACATGTTATAAATAAAAGCCTGAGGAAAAAAATGAAAAATAACACTTTGTAAAATGGTTAAATGATCTGGGAAAGCTGTCCTCTGGAACTGATAATGCACAAACTCAGTGTGAAAATTAAGCATGAGAACTATTGCAAGCTGTTCCCTAAAGAATGATCTTTACGAATTTAGCAACCAATACTCGTACCGGGTGTAAAAAAAATCAGAATGCCTAAAATTGTAAATACTCTTTCTACTTATTAATTTGTATTAAACTTATTGATAAATCATATTAAAATATATAGCTTCTAAATTAAATAAATTCTAATTCTTTAAATTAGAATGAAAAAAAGCTTCCAGATTATACCTTCCTTGATCTCAGATTCAAGTAAGAAAGAATTAAGATTAACAATTACCGATAATTGCAAAGAGCATTTCTTCAATTTAGATTAAAGTAGAATTTTTCCCTTGTTTCTCAACTTGATTTCTGTAAAGTGGACTCAAAAATTCTGTATGTCCTTTAGCCAGAAAAATTTTTTTACAAGGCAAGTCAGCTTCCCTGCACAAAACGAGGATATATGTGGAACATGGAAATCCATTTACCACAGAACCTGACCAGCTAGTCATGAATTAACCAATGAAGTTTTGGGGAAAAACAAACAAATAAACAAACAAACAAATACATGTTACTCCAACACTTGCACTGAGATTTTCATGAAGTATTTACTAGCAGAATACAGTATTCAATGGGGTTTTATCTCTGCTGAGATCAAGAGAACAGCTTGATTCAGAATGCTCAGCTCCATTGTCTCTCTCACACACAGTATCCATTAGTTATGTTCTCTGCTCTCCATCCATTCTCATAGTCCCTTTAAGTATCATACCCATCTCTCAAAGAGTCTCTTTTCATCACTTGTTTTCATGCATGACCTCACTTTCACATCCTGCTCCAAAATCCTTAAAGACCTTTAGGGAAGGTGCCTTATCGTAAGAGGACTAATGAATTTGTTAAAAATAACAAATACAAAACCTGAATATCTGTAAATATGTACAGTGAAAAAGCATAAAAATTCATCAAAGACAAGTAAATCTAAATATTAAAATATCCCTTTCTGAAATTACTTTTCTGGCCATAACCTCCTTCTGAGCTGAGAAAACGGAACAATTTTCTGTCAAGTTTAATAGTGCAAGAGCAATCAAATGACAACCAGTCTGACTGCACTACAATGAAATCCTGCAAACTTTTGTTAGCTGCCATAGCTTGAAGGCAACATACCCATAAGCACAGCAGCAATTGCCATCATTACTTAAATTTGGGTTTCATAGTTAAGAGAACAGTTTTTCTTTAAAACCATGGGTCAAGAAAGGGACAAAGCTTTTGTCCTTTAACCAAACTCTGTAATATTGATATGAACTTTACCTAAGTCTTTTGGCATCAGTGGGGTTTACTGTACCTTTAGGATGGCATACCTGAAGTGTAAATTTAGGGTAATCTATGCAGTATAACCTGACTTTTACAAGTTTCATGAAAGCAGAGACACGGTTTCTGCACAAGACATCAGTTAAAGATGATGGCTCCTGAACCATGATTCTACCATAACTATTTTCTAGTAGAATGTTCAGCTATGGTGAGGAATGACCAGAGTCTGCAATCTATTTAGCCAGACAGTAGTTAAGCACAATGGGGAAAGAAACAGATAATTAGTTCAGCATAAAAGACAATCAATTTTCAAATATCTCAAGAGAACAAAGAAGTTTAGTTTTTACATAGTAAGAGTGAATGAGCAATGAAATAAAATTAGCCAATGCCACAATTAAAGTACAGAAGATTAAAAAACCCATGAACTGTATTGCTCTCAATTTATGCTGAGAACTCATGAGCTGAGATGACAGTACAGCTTAGTGTAACATAGACTCAGATCCACAAGGCTAATAATGTAGACCTTAGGAATGATTCACTTGATTTCCTGAAGAGAGTTATAATCTTAAATAACTTTAATTAGACTTCACGTTTTATTCACAAACTGAAATCAAATAATGAAATTATTTCAAGCCTTTACAGAGGCTCAGTACTGAACAGCCTTTCTACTTAAAATAAATTAAACTATAAAGGTTTGTTTCTGTGCCACTTCCCTAAGACATGTGCTTTTAGTAATGTGCACAAATAGTGTGAAGTAATAGGATGAAATTCTGTCATGCTTGTAAACAAGTTGGAAAAATACCACGATGAACTCAGAGTGCTGATGAAGTTGTACTACTAGTTTAAATCAATGTCTGGTGTTTTGAACAATGTAAGAGCAAAAACCACAGGCTGGTTGTTCATGTGTGAACTAAACAGTACAAAAAAATCTAATTTACATAAGAGGCATGCACCAGGTTAACTGTAAAAGGATGCAGATCAGGCCCTTGGCTATCCTCTCTTCTTCATCTCTCTCTTTTGCTTTTGTCACACCACCCCAGCTCTGCACCATCCACACGGCAGGAACCATGTGGAATCTAAGGACTGGTGATATTCTTTGCTCTCTCTTTCTCTTGTTTTGTCTGATCAAAGCACAGCTGTCATGTCCTATCCCATACTCCATACTAAAATTTATTGCAGGAGTGAGGAGATTCTGGACATGTGTTGTGGCCTGTTAGCCAGCGTATTTGAGGGGTTTATTTTAGGAGGAGAGAACTATATAAGTATACTGTACGCAACTAAGGGCTTATTCGCCACCACTTTTGTGGAAGCAGATATTAAGAATGTAAAGGCTTGTTAGCCACCACTTTTTGAGTCTAAATAGTTGCCTGATTGCTGGAGTTAAGGCATGTCTACAATAAAAGATAAGAGCCCCTGACTTGTGGTCTGGTGTCTTTGTCCAGCCTGATGAGAACTCACCACGACAACGTGCCCCCTGCTGTGAGTTGTGACAGCAGCCCTGGCTGGCAATGCTGGGCCTGATGCCCCCTAGGACATGGGGGGCCCTCCTGGCTGCCAGGGCACTGCTGACTCATGTTCAGCTTGCTCCCCCAGGTCCTTTTCTGCTCTCCAGCACCTCATTCCCCAACCTGTTTGTACTTCCAAGGCTGCCCCATCACAGGTGTAGAATCTGGTACCTTGTATCATTGAACTTCATGCAGTTGTTGATTGTCCAGCCCCTTGATTTGTTAAGGAATCTCTGCAGAGCCTCCCTGCCTTCAAAGGAGTCAAAAGCTTCCTCAGTTTTGTATCATTTGCAAACATGGTTAATATCCCTTCCAGTCCTGTATCCAAGTATTTATGATGATGTTGAAGAACAGCAGCCCTAAGGTGGAGCCCTGCAGAGTCCCACAAGTGACATGTCACCAGTCTGGTATCATCCCATTAACTGTAACCCCTTGTGCCTGACATGTGAACCAGTTGCTCACCCCTCACATGATGTGTTTATCCAGCTGTATGCTGGACTCTTCGTCCAAAAGCATATACCATGAGAGAAGGTATCAAAAGCTTTGCTGAAATCCAAAAAATTACATCAATCGGCATTCCTTGATCAGCCTGGTCAATGAACAGGTGTTAAGTGCAAATAACAAGTGTTTATGTGGATGTTTTTGTTACATAAAATATATATAGTTAAGGAAATCATCAAATTGAAATGGTTTAAACACAAATCTGTACTTTAAGAACTCTCTAAAATATGAAGTAGCACAAAGCAAATGAAGGTACTCTAGTAATGAATATTTGTAAAATGAAGGCTTTTTACAAAGAGTGAGGAAAATTCATTACATATCATCCTAACAAAAGGTAATAGTGAAAAAGAAATGTCAGGAAAAGAAAATCTATAGACAGCTGGATTGTGAATAGATGGCTAGGAGGACTGGGAGAGTCTGGTGAAGAGGGAAAGGATGAATGATATGGAGTCTCGAAGAAAAATGTTGAATTATAGAGAATCTATGGAAAGAAAGCAAAGCCAAAAAAGAGATAAGCAGAAGACGTAGGATTAGGCATGACAAAGAGAGGGATTGTTTAGGGGACAGAAGCAAAGTATTTGAAAGGAAAAGGAAAGGTGACAAAAGCAAAATGTAGGTATGCAAACTAAGAACTAAGGGTGTAGAAGATCTGCAGGCAAGATGAGAAACTTGGAAGATCTGCAGGTGAGATGAGAAACTGGGAAGGTAACCAGCAAAAAAATGTGGGGAAAAGGAGGAGCTCTTACAAGAAAAAGAGAGGAAGCATGAGTTTGTTCTGTTTTGGTCTAAAAACTATCTAGTATCAAGAAGTCCAGAATGGAAATAAACAGACTGTTCTGTGCAGGTCCTCAGAAGCATAGGTAAGAGCATTGGATCAGGACACTATCCACAATGCACGGCAGTTTGTGCAGATCGCAGTATGTTGCACAATACTACAAAGCAGCTATTGAAATCTAACATGATGTCATTGTACTCTAATTATTTTACTGCTGTCTGAAGCTGGGTTTAGTGATCTCTTTAACTCCTTAACACTGAGTAACACAGCAGTTAACTTCCAAAGGAATCTTTTCTTGAATAGAAATATTAACTTATACCCTAAATGATGCACTAAAAGAGATGATGAGTGCCTCTACTAACATGAAATGAAATTATATCTGGTTTGATATTTCCTCCAAAACCCAGTTTCAATATGATTGTGTACAGTAACCATATACCACATCTTCATTAGTCAGTAAAAAACAAAGCCACCAGATGTCCTCTTGAGGCTTTTCCCAATGAAAAGTATGGCTATATATGCAGGAAAAATTGTTCAGAGCAGATTTCAAGGGCATCAAGAAGGGCAGCATTAAAGTTATAACTATTACAGTACCAGTAGACTCATGCACCTACAACTGCCTCTTGTTGAGACAGCCATCACAAAGTCTGCTCTATGAAATCTACTTCACAGGGGCTCTAACACCACTAAATCAACTTCACTGATCCTTCTGTATCCACATTCTGTATGGATATTTCTGTATCCATCACCAAAACACTTCTGTTGTTTTTAAGGCACTCCAAACTTGTGGGGTGAGGGGCCATACAATTACTCTATATGTATGTATTGTTAACAGAAGGCAACATAAATGCAATGTGAGAGTGCAAATAGCTCAAACAGGTCGTGACTCTTTGGTAGTTACAATGTTCTAAACAATTTCTAAATCTTACAATGATGGTTTGCATAGTCAAAGCCATTTTACTGGCAACTGGCCATCAGACAAATAAGATCAGCAGCTTTTTGCCTTTTCCTACTTGACCACTTGTATTACAGTCAGAGCTTCCTAGTGTTAGAAGCATTTTAAAGTCACTAAATATACCATGAAAAAAACCCAACAAACTAGCCTGCTGAAATATGATAGTTGGTTTGTTGCTTTTTTTGTTTGTTTGTTTGTTTTAATACCTGGCATTATGTGAATACATCCACATACAGAAGACTTTTAGTCATGGATAGCTTCTAAAAAATAGGAAAGACTTTTTAAAATGCAGGATGTTTATCCATTCTCTCCCCAACCCCTGATTTTTTATTTACTTCTTAGAGGTTGAAGATCACAGATCATACTGTTTTAACTCAATCTGTTTGTCTTTAAATCAGTAAATTCTCCCTTAAATCTATTTAGATGCATATAATAAACTTCACTACCTTCTAACATTCTGTCATTACTTTAAAATTCCCAGTGTCCATCTCAGAAAGAGCCAAAGACAGCACAATATGAGCTGCTTTCAAGACTTCAATCAGATTTCAAGAACATGGGAACAAAATTTTGCAACGTAAAATTTTCTTTTCAGGAGGAAAACCAAATTACCACATCCAACCTGAGTTTCTCCTCCAAAGAGGCATCTAATGTAATAAAATTTAAACAGTGATAAGAAAAGTTTTCCTGTGAAATGAACAATTATGTTGTGAAACTCCATGCTGTATGTAATTAGAGAGGTCAAGAACTTAGTGGGGATTCAAAACCAAATTTAAACAGGAGTTATGAAGGGTACCAAAATAAACACTTTGAAAGTGTTAGTAAGTCTTGTGTTTCAGGGCTAATGCAATTTTTAAGAATTTGATATTATCAATAGTTGAGAGATCTCTGCTAATCTCTGCTAATTGGTTCTCAAGACTTTCTAGTAATCACTCTGCATAGGCTACAGAGTTCTGCTACTGCACAAAATTCGCCTCATTCTGAAGTACCAATTACAACATTTTGTATTTCTGCAACATGATATAAAGTTCATCACTGTAGGATTACAGTTTGGCAGATACTTAGTCTTTTTCCTCATATATATTTGGTCTTAAAAAGTAAGGAACTGCCTAGGTGTAAAATGAAGCTCTTCTCAATAGGAAGGCACAGTTACTATTCAAACCTCACTAACAATATTAGTTTTCTTGTGGCCACCAAAGAAATGCAGATGAGGCCTATATGTAAACCAAATATTCTCCAAATAGTTGTAACAAAATATAATGTAGTCCAAATTTAGGTCCTGATTAAGTTGTATAGTAACGTAGGTAAAGGAGAATATATTTTTAAGTAGTATTCCAAATACTGATTTCCTTGGTAACATGAAAAGAACACAGCTGTCAACTGAATAAAGTGCTGGCCAGATTGTGTATTTTCATATCTGAAATATCTGCTTAAAACCTGAAAGAATTTTTTACTAAATGCTAAAACCAATGTATTAAATTTATGAAAGCACACACAAAATTTCATCTACTCCATCATGTAAAATCCCAGGAATAAAATTTTTAAAAGGATAATTATATATGAAATTATTTCTATTTTCAGGACTAAATATCATTTTATAAAAAGGCATTTAATATTTGATTTATTCACCATGTGCTTTTACCATAATCTAAAGAGTTGGAAAATACTTAAAACCATGCAAATCACCAATTGGGTCAATATTCCATTTGTGGTTTTACCTCTAACACTAATATTACAACAGGTTATAATATTTTTCTGTTTAGAGTCAATGACTATGAAAGATTTAGCAATTTTAGCCTCATTACTGTATTTCTTACTTAAAAAAGGGAATCAAACATTACAGTTTAACTATATTTTGTCCCTGCTCCTTAAAAAGACTCAGTCTTTTCCAGGTACAATGTAAATTTTCCTCTGTATTTTTACTATTGCTTATCTAAAAACATAGTCCAATGTACTACTGTGTAATTTCATACTTTCAATTACTTTGACTAACATTTTCTTCTTTGCCTCTAAAATTTGCTTCTCATTCTCTGAATATGTTCATTTTTTTTAAGGGAACCAGATTTCAGAGGTCATTTACATAGAGGAGAAAATGGCAGTCCAGTTGTCTAATATATAAATGAACAAATAAATTTGTTCATATTTAATTTTTTTTCTCTCCTTCTCTCCTCCTTTACACAACTCTTTTTCCAAATAAAATCCCTGGAAAAACTTGAGTCTTCTTTTTGCCAGTTAGACTTATTTCTGAGTTAAGCTTTTTGTTCTGAAAAACTTTATATAACATTCAGAAAGGCTGTCCAGTTGCTGTTCCTGACCTATTCATACTGTGTATGTTATCTTCTTGTCTGGACCAGTGAGACAGAAAAGGATGTATTTATTGAGTTACATCACATATACTGCTAATTAGAATACCCTCTCTTCAGTGTTGAGACAGGTAGTTCTATCAGATAGAGGCAGGTTTCTACACAGCTATATTCTTTTACAAGGCAATGTGAAAAACTGTAAGTGATGTTGCAAAAAATTCTTGTCAGAACTGCTATATAAGCCTCAAAGATGGAACAAATATAAGCAGATTATCATATGCAAATTTTTCAAGGTAATCATTGAATTTTGCTAATACATTTGAGAAGCTCTTATCTGTGTTATCAAAGCCTATGGTACGCAGCTGCAATGAATGAGGAAATATCTAAACTTCAGTCAGAGGGATTGCCTTTTTCTTCACCAAGCAGCTAATATTAAAGTGGATTACACCTATAAATCCAGTGTCTTTAGGTCTGGAGTAGCCAAAGATAAGCAGCTGTTTATAACCATAAATTAAAAAGCAGTTTAACTGGTAGCATGCTATGACTGAAATAACTATGACCTTGAATACAGATCCCTCTATCATATTTTATGCAAGTCCTGTTGGAGCTAACTAAAGACAAATCTTATTTTTGTTTAAATTGTGTCATTTAAATATATAATTTGTTTGATTATGGCCATCATTAATACCTGACTGTCAACAACATAGAATAAACTGAAAATCTGTCCTCAACCCAGGAAGCAGGTTAATAGTAAGGCAGAATTGGAAAACATAAAAAAAATCCTCTGAGTGAAAGCCAGTGTGTCCTGATGCTTGGTAAAACAGACACAATACCCAGAGCTGACTATCTGTAATAGTCTGCTTCAATTAAAACTTCAAAGTGTTTAAGATTTTGGAAATCCTCTTAACAAAGAAACATACAATGAAAAGCTCCCAAAAATGTCTTCATGTGGGCATTTGTTTAAAAACTCTAGTTTAACATTTAGATTGGAAATTAAAATTGAAGTTCTAAGAGAGAGTTTTAAAAATTTCTCCAGAGAACATGAAGTTGAACTGATTTTTTTCCCCACAAGAAAGATTTTGCAAAGTAAAACTCTATGAGCAAGTAGGTATCTTGATAATTTCATTGATGAACAAATCCCTCCATTCAAGTATGTTTGTTTACTGCTACATTTGCTTTGTAGTGTTAATATAAGTAAACAGCAATATTAATTTACTTTAGATAACTCACTTGCTTATACACAGGGACCTAATGCATTCAGTGTTACACACGAATGTACATTTTAGTCCGAGTTCATAATACATTACTGACAATAAGCATCAGAAAAGGATTGTCATTACAGGAATTTACTGGAAGTACTTTAATTAACACTTCTTTCTATTACTATATAAAGATATTGATTGGTAAAATCATTCTAGATTTTAGGATTTAATTAATTTAATTTTAAAGATGTCCTTACCTTCTATTGCTGAGAGTAGAACACGAGAATGGTCGTATGCAATTACATTCGCATATCTATTCTTTGGTTTGTTTACTTCCAGGTTAGAATGTTCCCATGTGAACTGCTGACCAGGATCAATAGACTTCAAAAGACAAACAGAAAAAAAAAGAAAGGAAACTTTCAGATAGGGACATCATAATTGTTGTATTTATGATAATTATAAACTAAACTCCCATAGTTTGCTCTGGAAATAATTTTCTTTTGAAAGAAAATTATTATTTCAAGACACATTGTAACATACTAGATCATACTAGATTATATTAACCATTTTGTATTCATGCGTCTGAAATTTCCATGAGGAATTTAAACCACAATCTTTTAAAATCCAGGGCTTTTTCTTCAGAGAAAGCAAGCTATCCACCCTTTTATCTTTTCACTCATTTTGGCAAGCGAGGGGTTCTAGCTTAACAGAGAATGAATAACTATCATAAATCTCAAAATCACTGGGATGAAGAGGAATAAATATTTTTGCCTTTATTAGTAAGTGCACATGTTAAAAAATTTCACTGTCCTGCTTACTAAATAAACTCCAAAGGTTCCTGAAGAAGTTTTCCACAAGAAAAATAATGTTTCTGTTCTTTCATTTTGATGGCAGGCCAACCCATGATACTAGTGTTGCTCAGGAAACTAGCTGCATTTCATCCATAGACAACATAAAGAAACTCACTTTTCGTTTCCTTGAATCATAAATAAGTAAGAAATTCAGGCATATTTGAAACTTTAATGTTATCTTATTCATAAACATAACTAATCTTATTCATAAACAAAACTATATGTTTCGAGATTCAATGTTTATTTTCTGTCTCCTTCATGTTCCAGGGTGGAATTACAGAAGAGTTCACCACACTCCGTCCTTCACCACTAGGGAAACTTCAGACTCTACTACTTTTACCTCTATGGTTGAACTACGTATGCAGCAAAGTGAATAAAAAATAGGTAACAGATGGTACCTGTTTATGCTCACTATGGTAGTGGCTGTATGAAAGGTCATCTCATACTGAGAAGTCATGAATAATCACCTCTTGTTTTAGTTTCCTTTTCTGTAACATTAGAGACCTTAACATTGTTTCATCAATATGAATACACAACTATCGCTTGAGGTTTATACCCTCTCTTTAATCCTGGTAAGAGCTGGCAGCTCCCTAGGCCAGCTAGTGGTAAACGATTAAAAAGAAATAATGATGACACAGATAAGCCAAGATAGGGCAGTTCACCAACACTATGCTCATTTTCCCCAAGTAGACCAGCAACATGGCACAAATCAGGAGATCCATACCCTTACTACAGCATAAAGCCAACAGCTTTACTGACTCTTCCCAGGGTATGACCTGTAATCTATTAGAGTAGGTATTACCTGACAATGAGCACATGTGAAATTAATTAATGTGATTTTACTAGGACTTATCCCTTTGACTGACAATTTGGCCAGTCAGAAAATTGCTTCATTCTTATGCATCTTTACATATTTTATACAATTTATTTATTTAATATTTTGAGAACTACTTTGCTTCCTTACTGAGATAATTAAAAAAAAAGAAAAAGACATTTTGACTGGATGCCTGATAGAGAAGCATTTGTCTTTAGGAAAACAAATACCTCAGAAAAATGTGCCTTATCCTATTAACCAATACCCTAGGCTCAATTAACTTTCATAACATAAAAGTTATAAAGTCCTGCATAACCTAACTGTGGAGAGTAGCAGAGTGGGATGGCTCAGGTTCTGGCTCACCCTGTAGCTACAGCAACTGAGTTAGAGTGCTTAGCAGCTCCCACAAAAGGAAATTAGCTGGGAGCATTTAGAGGAAGGAGGAAAAAATTAATTGCTTGGTTTCATGGTGAAGGCCATGAAAATTCTACTTGTGCTTTGGATATGATTCATTTGAATTGTATCACTATGTGTGTTACTAATAGTTCAAAAGGCATTCTTAAATGCAGCTCCGAACCTGATTTTTTAGCCTTCTACACAGTTTTTGACACCAAATTATTTGGGTTCACAATCTTAGAAATTTGCATGACTCTGATTAACATATCTTCAAATGTCAATAGTATTAGGAGATTGTCATTATTAAATTGGTATCTAAACAGACTAATGACTAAGAGATTTGCAAAACTGGTGATGGATTTTTTTTGAGCTCTGTTGTATTTTGTTTGCCTATAAAGGGACAATGAACTATCCTCCAACTAGCATTTTGACACTTGCAAAGGTAGACATTACTTCTGTGTTGTGCTTAGGTATAAACATAGTGATCCAATCCAAGAGTAGGGCTTCATGATTCTCCAACAAAAATATTACTTTTTCTGACTGCAAAGTGAAACTCTTATTCATCAATAAAGCAAATAGGAGAATTTTACTCTCTAATTTCACTCTGTAAAATTTTTATTCTTTTTCCTTACAATTTAGTTTCATTCTAGTAATGTTTTCCCATACTCTGAGAAGAATGGCTGGTAGAATTTTGAAGCGGGTATGCACTGTGTAATTTAAAAACATTAGTATTTTATCTTTACTTCTAAGTGCAATTTACTTCATCAAAGGTGCAGAGAAAAAATTTGGAGCGCATTTCCATCAGTGCTAGGAAGTGTAGTTATATAAATATATACTGTATTTAAGACATGTAATATACCTCTTTATCAGCAGACCAGCAATTCACTTACATCATAAGCCTTGAAAAATAATAAAATTTACATAATGACTTCTCTCAGCACAAATCTCCCCTCTTTTCCTTTTTGAGTTAATGGAGGTGAAGAAGAAAACTTAGGCAGGATTATTTACGGGTGAAGTTTTCAGAACTTTGGAAGATGATGGATTTACCTCAGAATTTTAGTAACAATTTAGAACATAAACATAGTACAGAACAGGCTAACTACGTATTAATGCATGATACTCTAATTAACTTTAAAAATAAAATTGATAATTTGACCAGGAATAATGCACATATATAATAACTGTGACTAACAGTATTTTTTGAGATATATGTATGGAAACATACTAAACAATCTAAACCAGGGTCCACTGCCCTAGAATGAAGCATTGCACAACTCTGCATTGCTCTAGACACATAACTGAAGCAGACCATCTGCCTTAGCTTTTAGGGTTTTACCTACACTGCCAAAATATTCTGGAAATTACTTCACAATGTAAGACGTCACATACACTTTCTTTTCACATTAGACAGGAAAACTAGAAAATAACTGAATAAACTGGCTGCCTAACGCTGCTATTTTTGAGCCTGGGCTGCAGGACTTCAGCTTTTAATCACATAAAACGAAATAGGATGTAAAAAATAATGATAAAAAATGCTTGCAAACAGTAAGTTTAAACAGCAGTTTTGCACATACAAAGATGATTTTGCATATACATCGAAAATGATAGTCTGAGATTCTTATCCATTATGGGGAATAGCTTCAGCTCTATATTATACCTATTTTTCATGTGAATTTACAGAAAGAAAACTTTAAATTTAAAGCTTAGCTTCAACTGTTCAGTATTCAGTATTATTCTTCCACTTTTCACTCCTTAATGTTTAAGCATTAAAGTAAAAGCTACTGTTCGATATCAAGAAAAAACCCAAACACACACATTGTATGATGTATGGCCAGATGGTGTAGTTTAGTGATTAATACTTAGGTCTACATGCAGACATAGTTAACATAAATTATGAGAAACAGGCAAATGGACTGAACTTTAATCTTTCCTTTTTTCCTCACCAATCTGAACCACTTTGTGGCCTTACCATCCTCTCATAAAGCACCATTTTGTCAAAATAAAGTTAGTCTGTATTTCCTCAGACTTAATAGCCACACTGGAACAAGGAGTTGAGTGGTATTGGCAGACACATTTCAGAAGTGTGAAAGACCAATAACTCATGAATAACAAGTCTGTACTAACAGTTTTAATGAGTACTTTAATGGTTTAATGGATGACACTTTAATAGGATTTCTAGTATTTTCATTCTGAAGGCTTGCCTTCAATAAAGCTGTCATTAATAAAGCAGATTTCTTCACAGCATAACTGTGTAGTACAGGTGCATTTTGCAAACGAAATAAAAATATTTGTAATACTGTTGTTTCCCTCCCATGCTTTGACAAATCCTTCAGCGACTGTGTTCTAAATGGCCGGCAGCTTAAACAAGTGTGATCTATTAGTAGGAAAAGACTTGAGCAATATTTACTATCACAATGCACCATCCATAAAATAGGTCATTGACTAATAATCATGGTAACCAAAATGTTCTGGTGGTAACCAAATCAGAAGAATTTCAAACAATTTCTCTCCAGTAAACTATGTTCCTGCTGTTTTCCTTTACACTACTTAAACAAGAGGCAAACATTCCCTCATGTGAGTCTTCCAGGACTAGATCCTGGCCCAGCACTAAGGAAGGAGGGAGTATGACAAAATGTCACCCCTCCTGGTGTGAGCTGACATGTGCCTGCCTGCTCTGGAACACTGCTCTTCTAAGAGTCACTATGGAAGCAAATCAGAAGCCAACAGTTGTAAGTTTCTGCAGAATGCAGGGATCGATATGTACTGCACAGCTTTCACAAGCCAGGAAGAGGAAGGAAGCATGTCCTGTAATGAATTTTCAAGCACTGTAGATGCAGTGTTTGTTGCTTGAATTAAATCACCAATGACCACTGCTTCACAAAGAAACCTAAGACCAGGTAGGCAAAGTAGAATGAAAAGTAGAATGAAATGCAAAGTAGAAAGAAAAAGAAAAATTTGAGAGCATGTCAACGCAGACTCAGAATACAGCTAATGCAGAAAAATGAAGTTTGACTCTCTTTTACCAATGTCAGCAACTGTGAGAAGAATTTCATACCATAGCAGATGAATCTATAACAGAATGCTATTGTATAATGCAGGAAACTTGCTAATAGAATGAGATTTCCATACTGCGTTACCAAAATGTGAATGCTAGATGCATGAACATTAATTCATGATCATAGCAATTTGTCAACTGGAAGTATGTTTGTTTTTTTTTTAATTAAAATGGAGACTTTCCCATTACATTGCAAAAGGTATAATTTTCAAGAATATGGGAGAACACCTCCACATATGGCTAAAACTTCTTCTGAACTCAAATATGAGTTTGCATCCTGGTCCTAAAATCAGCTAAAACTGCAGCTGAGACATTTTCTGTTAACTTTCAAAGGGAAGACACCTAACTGTTCAAGGGTAGCAAGAAATAAAAAGGGGAAAGGGGTTTTTTTTCCAAAAGCTTTTGTAAATTTCCCTCGAGAAAGAAAAAAACAAAAGTCTTTTCTTCACATTATCAAGCTAATATTCCTACGACTAAATGAAATTATACAAAACCTGATTCCAGTGGAATCAAACAAGCTATATAAGCATACAACTAAAGAAAATTTAAAGAGGAAAATAATGATATCCTTAAATATAAAATAAAAATAATCCTTGAAGAAGATTCTATTTCAAAAAGCTATAAAATCACTAGTTTTTAAAAATGAATCATATTGGTGTCTATTTCTTTACCGCCAGTCTTAAACATAATCTGTTTATTCCCTACCTGCAATTAAAATAGTTTGACCATGATATAATAACCTTATAATATAAGTTGTAATGGAAATAATTTTGTGTTGAAAATTGGTGATTATAGTCAGCTTCAGGTAGAAACTAAGTATCAAGAGCAGACAAATAACTGAATAATGAAAAAAAACTTGCTTTGTTTAAATATTTTTGTGGTTAAAGCATCCTGCTGTTTGTTTTATATCGTGCATGAAATGCAGCAGGTCTTATAAACTAAACCTTACAATTGTCTCACATAAGATACTATGCTACTTTAAATTTTCAACATACTTTTCATCATATTTTTATGACTGTCCACATTTTTTATTTCAAGGAAAGAGTAAAGAACTGAAATTTTTCGTTGATTCCTCAATTTTTCTCTATAAGCCCCAAAAATTATTGCAAATTAATATTTCTAGAAAAGCTCCTGCAAAACTCAGTTTTATCTATAATGGCCTACTGAGTTTGTCCTTCAATAGTTTTTCTTGCTTCAAGTACACTACTTTTCTCTTTCTAGACATATTGCTAGTTTCATTTGGGCAAAATAAAGCTGATATTTATTACAGTGTAGAATCACAGAATTATTGAGGTTGGAGAAGACCTCCAAGATCATTGACTTTTGACTTCAACTGACCACCAGCGCTCCAACCCTAGCACTAAATGCCACACCCAGTTGGTTCTTGAACACTTTGAGTCATGGTGATTCCACTACCTCCCTCCATTCCAATACTTTCAGTAAAAAATTCTTAGCAACGTCCAAGCTGAACCTCCCCTGGCACAACTTGAGGCCATTTCCTCTTGTCCTGTCACTTGTTGCTCGGGAGAAGCCAAACTCCACCTGGCCACAACCTTCTTTCAGGGAGTTATGTGAGTAACTAAAGTTGGCAAAAAACCATTAGGTATCAGACCAAAACACTGCATTCTAATATGTAACACCAGCTTTCTATTATATGATTAATTATATAAGCATAAACAAATGCTGTTATCCCAATGAAGCATTCATAGCACAAAGGAAGGAGATAATACCCCACTCTAAATCCTGACTAGCAGGACTTCAAATTCCTGCACTATGTCTTTAAAAGTCTCTACCATAACTATACTGCTGGCTTAGGTACTGCACTAGGTGGAACTAAGCACCAAACAACCTAGGTGAATGCAAGTATATGTGCTTTTAATAAGAAGACAACTTTTCATCGTTCACTGACTACGCTAATTGTTTCTCAATAAATAAAGCACATCCTATGAAAGTAAAGTTAGAAAATCCCAATAAATTATGTTCTTAATATTACAATGAAAAAGAACAAAACCATATTTTTGCTGAGAAAAAAATCCACATGAGTCACTATTATCTACAATGACATAGCAGTTAAGTGCAGCTGTTTCTTTGATAGAGATTCATTCAGTGGATTATATCTGGTCTTCCCGGATTTCTAAAATGTATTATACTGAGAATAAGTTTTATATGTGCTTCTATGATACAATATTTACTGTGTTTTAGTATCCAGTATTTATGTTGTTGCAGCTTGAGATACAAAACCAGAAATATAACAGATTGAGTAAACCGTGTTCCCATCACAAATCCTAACAATTCTGAAAAGCTACAATAAAAAAAGGTCAAAATGCATCTTCATGTTTTCCAATACTCAGTTTTAAAGCAAAAGACTGGCTGCAATTTACAGAAAGAAACCTGATGAAAGAAAACATTAAATTACACAAAATGTCTTGGAACATTTGTTAACCAGTGCATATATACACATTCACAGTAAATCATACAGTAACAGAGTCTGATAGCATAAATTTTGTGTTGTAGTGACAGAGTCTCATGCAAAAAATAGTATGAATCTGAATTAACTTCCTTAAGGGTGTAAAACTCTATGTACAGACTTCAGAAAAGAAATGTTAAAATTATTTTACGCAAGTCTCAGAAATCTGCTTTGGAGGAATAGATTTTCTGTTCTGTCTTAGAGGAGGAAATGGCTTTACATCATAGAGTGGGCAGAACATTGTTGGTTTTATTCAGTTTATCTCCATGACCGCTTCTTGTTTTTAAATTCTGAACTCGCAGATAAGAAGGAGATACAATATAAAGATCAGGATCTTACAAACGCAGACTTTTGCTTAGCAGCTATCAAGTCCATATGTACCCTTACATTACACAAAAATCCCATTAAAATTGCCAGTCAGCAAAAGCTTCCCAATAATCAGCTGGGCTCAATCCTGCCTTTAACTTAGAGAAAACAACTGTGTGACATTCATGATATGATATGTGATGTTAACAGAGTAAACCAACATTTTGTTTCGGCTTGGGGATTGCAAGCTAACAAAAAATTAATGAAGAATTATGAAAAAATCATTTTGAAGTAGAAATGAACCTCATACCACTATCTTGTGTTAACATTACAGAACCACTTTGTGCAACACATGAATTGTAGGTTTATTTGAATCTTGCCACAGTAATAATCTTTCAGGCTTGGCCCCTGTTGTTCCATAAAAGATGGTATTCAAGGTAAATTTGTGAGAGAAGTACAATGGAAGAAATCTCTCCTATTCTGCTGATATGCTGTAAGAGCTGGGATAGGAGATGCCCTGAAGAAGACACAACAGAATAGTTTCTGAAGACTTCTAGAAGTAGGAACTTGTCCAGTTGATGACACTGAGCCTTAGAAAATATTATATAGCTAGAAGGTGTTCTGCATTGGAGAATACACTGTTTTGAAGAGACAGGGAGGTTTGGCTGTTGGAGGAGAAAGTGGAAACCAGGAAGTGATATTCTTCCAAAAGGAATAAACCAAACTTGTATTGACTTTTGATCAGAAATTCTGACCAGAAGTAAGAGGATGGAACACGAGCAAGGATGGAAGAGGAACAAGTATTCAGGCAGTTCTTAGAAAATGAAAAGATGTGTTTGTGTGGCGAAACTAGCAATTCTTTTGAAGTGGCAACCAAAGTAGGTTGTGCTAAAAAATAATTCAAACATCCTTTTGAAATGGAACTAACTTCCTGATAGAAGGAAGAGAAGTCAGAGTCTATCAGAAAACCATCAACATATATTTTACTTTATGGTATCACAAAGTTGTCATAATAGTTACTGTATACAACCAATACATCTTTGAAGAATTTCATCCACGCAATGCAAACAATTACACAAAAAGTGAAATAAAATAATTGATTGCCGACAAGGAAAGGGCATTATTTAAAAAGAAAAAACAAAATCATCAGTAATAATTGAGGAAAACTCTTGTCTTCCCTAAACAGGAATTAACTGGAGGATTTTTCTGGTATCAATAAAGGTCAGTAGTTACGTGCTGGATGTTATACCTTGAACTTTTGAATATGAGAAGTATCTCTTTTTCCTTCTGTCTCACCAGTTCCAGCATTATCTGTAACAGTACTGTTACCATCTGTACCTCTTTCTGCCTTGCAATCAGATTTAAAAAGATTGTTTAAGCGATGTTAGTGAGAACTGCTGCTGAAGTAGAAGGTCCCAATCCATGACCACAAATATACCCAATACTTCCTGTTGCTGGCACAAGAACTTAAGCAGACATGTGGTGAGCTAGTTCAGGGAACTGATCCAATTGAAAACAGCAAAGAAAAATAAAACAATTAGTTTTCAGCTGAATCTATTTCCTGAGATAATCCTTGAACAGCTGCACATGTGCTAGTGCCAGGATTGGCAGAGGAGAGACAACAGGAATGCACAGCCAAGACACGGAGATGACTTACAGCGATCATCAAACTGCAGATTTAGTCCACTGCCTAGCCTAGACCATGAAACCATACAGCAGTGCTTTTCACTAATTCTATTCCAAAACGGATGAATCTTGGACTAGGTGGAAATGAAGTGGTATCTCTAAAGATATCATTTCAAAGATAAATGTTGAACCTTCTTGGGGAATGCAATATGAATGAAGCTTGACGCTGACCCACAGTTTCCCATATTCTAATCCTGAATGTCTGACCATTCTGCTCCAGATAATATGTTTTGTAAAGATTAAAAAAAAAAAAAAGGAAAAAAACCCCAAACAAATGAAGAAAAAAAAAAAGAAAGTGAAAGTTGTCCTGTTTACATAGACTAGACAAACTTCTGCAGGGACAGAAGACACTAAGAATTAAAGGATCTAATGTATCTTTCAATATTGGCTATAAATTATTAAAATTACACTCTCAAGATTATTTTAATTACTTAAGTAAGAAAGAGATAGTACGAAACACCAAAATTTTAAGTTCTATTACAGCATAAGAAAACCACATCACCTCCCCACCAGGTTCAAGATGTGGTACAGCTGAATTTTTTATTTGTATAGAAATTATATGACTTGTAAATGACTTGGATTTTTCTACATAGAAAAAACAATTAATTTTCAAATAGTGCAATAGGAAATGGTTTTAAAATTTTTACCCAATGTTATCTTTTATTATGGCAAACATTCTGGCACAAAAATTTCCCTGCCCGATTATTTATATGCTGCAATCTTAAGAACACAGGGTTTACATATAGAAAAATGAGGAGATTCTCTCACATTTTTGTGATTGCAACAGTAAACAATCATAAGTTGTTCTTCAAACAAATCTATTTCCAGGAATTGTTGAAACTATATTTTCCTTTTAATATCTAATGAGATTATTTTTTAAAGCAGGCCTAAGAACTTTCTGAATACTGCATTCAATTAAATAATAAGCAATAGTAATTCTTTACCATAGTACTTAGTATTAATTTTTAATATCTTCTGTCAAGACTTTTAAAATACAGTGGAAATATATAGGGTTTCCATGTACCCTGCAGTAACATGTTACTATGAAACTAATATGTGAAAGTCATCTTGAGCAGGTTTTTTTGCACTGCCAATGTCCATACAAACCTTCAAATGCAACTAATGTGCAGTCCCTAAAAAATTAAGAGCAACACAGGCTTTTACTCCACCATGCTGACAAAGTGTTGGAGGATTTTAAGCAAGGATTAGTGACACAACAGACCAAAAAGAATATAGTGGGTCACTGAACCCTCTGGAAGCTGTTAATCCTTGGATCACTGACGTGATCCCCTATGGCTGATCTGTAGAAGCACTTCTTTACTGATGGTTCATACTTGATCCACGTATTTTTGACATAGACAATATTTTGGCAGTAAAGTAACAGCTATAATTTGCCAGGTTCAGTGGATGGCTCCCTATGTCCCTTTAGCCACAAATTACTGACCTGAGAGGCTGTTACTCTCCACTATAGCAATACCTATATACTCCATGGGTTACTGACAAGGTGGCTAGTAAATGATTACTGTCTTCCAGTTAAATTCTTTCATGCTCTTCTACACCATCATTCACAATTTATCAAAGTGGTATTTTTGACAGGAGGAAAATACAATGTCCTGAACCTGCTACATTAGAAGACACTCCAAGCACCTGCAAACTCTTGTTTCTCATGTAAAATTAAAGCAGTGGACTGAACCTTCTTTGGAGCTTCTGCTGTATGTGTCCTGCCAACATTATACAGGAGATTTTTAGAATAATCTAAGGATCTTTAAACTGCAGGAAAGAGAGATGTTTGTATATACTACAACAAGACTATGCTGTATCATTCACACATTGCTTCAAGTATGTGTCCATGGAATCTGCCTTACATGTATCCTTATAAAAAGAGGACAGGATTTTATGAGCAAAGAAGACACTGTATGTGTAGGAGCTACTCACCAATGTAGTCATTTTACACCATTTTTTTATCATGGTTTTAATATCATACAAACCTGGCACCATATCAGAGAGACGTCTTGGGAAACAGCAAGCATGACATTTAAAATTTGAATAGAAAATAAGTGGGGAAAATTACCTCATACTCCTGTGAGAACTTCAAATTGTCATTTGCTTTCAATCTTTCAATGTGATCTGCAAGTTCCAAGATAGGTATTGGTGGATGACTGGCCATACCTGTAGAACAAGAAAGAAGAACAAAATTTAAAGTAAATTACAGTGATGGCATTGCTCCAAAATTTAGAAAATGCAGTAGTTAGAATGTCTATAAATGTGTAAGTAGTAAAAATGTCATATGTGAGAGAAGCAGGCAAATAGTTTGGTTACTCAAAGCAGGACATGCTCTACATAGATGAGCTCTGAAGCCAAATTAAAAGAAGTCACCAAACATATTCCCAAAGCTAACATTCCTAGTGTAGAGGAAAGAGCTACTCTCATACGAGCCAATGAGTTTAGCTAGGCATGGAAAAATGAGACAGTTAAACCTGGTGTTGACCTCTGCTTTGAGTAATGACTCTTAATGTCATTTCAAACTCCTTCTACCGCAATGCGTGAAATGAAAACTGTTGAATTAGATGAGGAAATGTGAGCTGAGAAACAGACACTGAAAGAGCCCCAAAGGGGAAACAATAGTGTTTTGACAGAAAACAAAGTGACTTATGCATAATCAAGAAAAATGAACTTGAATAATGAAGGTTACCAGGGCAACCACAGACACCTGAACCTGCGAAGGAAATGGTAAAAAAAAGAGAAACCTAAACCAACACAAAACTAACTTATAAAATAAAGCATAAAATAATGAAATTGAAAGATTGAAGGTTAATAATAATAATAATGATAATAATAATGCATCAAGATATAGAAGACTGACTAAAATTAGAAATACTTAAGTATTTTACAGAATTCTGAGGTGACTGACATGCAGCTATGAATGACAAGAACAACATGCATCACTGCTTTAAGACAACAGTCACTGAAGACAACATTGGACATAAGACAATTAGAACTTCAAAAATGTTTTCACTAGTAGCAGATTGTAGAGGCAGGGGTTGTACAGTTTGGCTGGACACACATGCTGACTGCACTAGTACCTTAAAATATGCTTAATCTGAAATCCCATTTATCAACCCCTAAAAGTACCTACAATCTACTTCAGGTGTAAACATCTTTGTCCACTGATGAAGATATTAAGTGAAAAAGAAGAGCTTGGAATTGGAAGTACAGATGGGTGTGTAAGGGGGTACAGGGACAGCAAGGCAAAAAAAAAAAAAAAGAAAAAAAAAGAAAAGATATGGGGTCAACTAGAACAATCTGCCAGCTTAAGCTTTGACAGGCAAAATTTTGTGAACATATTTATTTCAAGTTATTAGTCTTCATGAGCTTTCTCCAAAATGCTTGTGTTCTTCTCTTCATACTTTATACTATCACATCTAAAATGGAAGTGAGGTTTCAATAGCTTAGTGAAATCAGAGCTGGCAAGAAAAAGTTAAGCTAGTGAACCCCAGGATCTCTTGAAATTACTAAGGGAAAACACTGATGACTGAAGGGGGCTCAAGCTGGAAGGCATGTTGCACAATGCAGTTTGCTTTGTCACCATGACTTTCAAGGGCATGCCTAAGACAGTTGACTTGCATTTCCTTTAGACATAGCTGAAAATGACCATGTGGCTACAACACAGTCACACTATAGTATATGTTTTAATTATTTTAATTATTTTAGTTTTTTTTCTTGTTTTCATTTGGATTCTTTGACATTTCAAGCATCATAATAGACTCCAAAATAATGTCCAGCAGCACTGGCCCTAATTCTTCTTACTCTATATATGTATTTTAGAGAATCTTCATAGCACATCTGTGATGGTAAGACATTAAGACATTGTCAGTCAACTAACAAAGCAGAATATTCAGATCAGTGGGGAGATTATTTAAAAATTTCAATTAAAAAAATTAGTCTCTAAGTACTAATTTATTTGCTGCAGCTCTGCTTCTCTCCCATTTTCTTACGAATTTTACTTAGGACTTTGCTACTCTCAAAATGAATGTGGGTGACAGTCATCTAAAAATTAGACGGATTGATCCAGATCAAGCACCCCTATGGAAAACATGTGGGTGAAAAGGCACAAGAGAACTCTAGATTGATCCAGAAATGGAGGTGGACTGATGTACATCTAAAACAGTGCTTGAACAGAGAAAATAATAGAGACAAAGATGTTTAGACCTTTTCGAGCGAATCGTGGGAGAGAGTTATTATCATATAAGGACTGAGTGGTAGTTTGGCTAGAGAGGGAGGACACAGAGCCAATCAGGGAGGCGTAGGGGACTGAATTACTGCTCAAAGCTGCAAAAAGTAAAAGCCAATCGGAAATGGGAAACAAATTAGTAACAGCAGTAGACCATCATAATCAATCAATCTTGTACATAAAGGCACTTCAGACATGCACAAAACAGCGTCTGGTAACTCAACTGAGATATTTAAAGGTGGTTACCCTACTATAAATATAAAGGTCATAAACCCAGTGAGTATGAGACTCACTCATCACACAATGAACCTGACTAAATCACCAGCATCATGAACACAAATCATAATAATTAACTTACTGTGAAGGAATATTTTTCTAAAGATGCTGAATGCCCATTCTTTTTAAAAATTATTTTTGTTTATATGCTCCTCTATATGACACTCGACATTTCCAAGGGAATATTTCATATTAAACACTTTGTGCAAATATAAATTTTTCTAAGGTAGAAAGAGGAACTACTTACAACTTCAGAAACTTACAAATTTTAACTGCATTTAAACCATTGCTCATTTTCAGCAATTACACTGTGAAAAAAATTCCTCAAATAATACTTGGCAGTTAACTTATGAAGTAATTGCATTCGGTCTATTTTCGTGTCTTAAATAGACAAAATGTGTTCTACTGATATGATAGAAGCAGCTATTTTTTAAAAGAACTGCTGGAGGGCTTTTGTTATGTAATCAGTGAATCATAACAGAATATGCTATGAATGAACATCTTAAGATGTCACACCTCAAGCAAAAGCATGAGGCTCCTATTGAGCAGGTGTAGAACTTGATTCAAAAGATTCCACTTAAGATACAGCTAAACTCACTTCTTTTTGTGGTTACAAATAAGAAAATACACTTATTTGATGACACACTCCCACGCCAACCAACATATGTCATGACAACACAAAAACTTAAAGACAAAATACAGCTAAATTACAACAAATCCTGTGACATGCTAAAAAATTCAAAAGAAATACCATGCTGAAAACATGCTTTCAAATTTTCTTTTAAATAGGGTATCTCTTTTTTCTTTTTTTTTTTTTTTTAAAAAGAGATAAAAACACCTGAAAACTCAAAGAAAGGAAAACCCCCAAAATCACCACATGCAAAACACACTTGAAATTGTGCCCACTAAAAAATTTTATTTCCTGTCTACAACAGGAATCTGATAAGATTTCGTATAAGATTGCCAAATGTAATTGATCTTATGCAGTCTAGCAGTAACCCCTTTACATGAATTAAATAACAATATATGGTTTGATTATGGTGTAGAATTATCCTCTGGTTAATCTGTGGTAAATACATGACTAAGGAACATGAAATACTATTTGTACCACAATTTCAAGGAAAAAACTAAGAGAGCAAGGTCAGAAATCATCTGCATATTAACAGACATTAAACCTGTTAATTATATTCCTTTATCCCATCTAATCAAGTGGGTGTTTTAGGCTTGTCATTAGTGCGTTAAATTAGGATTTTGTTTGTTGTCAGGGTTTTATGATAAGGACTTTTAGAAACATTTATGAAACACGTATTTATTTACCAATTCGGAACTGTAGGATGACATACCCACAATAAACAAGAACAAAATTAGAAATTAAAGAGCAAATATGCTAGTATACAGACCACAATCTACATGAAGTGAAAATGTGACACATGATTGTCACAGAACTTTCTTTAGGAAATGAGTGGTACTTTAGGTCTATTTGAATTAATTGTCTGTGACTCTACAAACTCTTCATTTTTATTTAATAACATAAAAACTCTTCTACATATCGATCTATGTGATTAAGATATCCCTTTATAGAAAAAGGAAGGAATCAGTGACAGTGGTTGTTGAGACTTATCAAAAAGATAGAAAAAAAATACCTACTTTAAATTCAGACATGGAAAATGGAAAAAAGTAAGGATGACCCTGATTCACTATGAATTCAGCATACATGAAAATCTATCAAGAATGCCCTTAGTACATGACAAAAAGAAGTTACTGTTACTTTAAAATTTCATTTTTACAGAGCCACAGCTAGGCCAGAGCATGAAATTACAAAGACAAATTTACAAGACAATCTCTAGAGAAATATATAATTCTGGATCAGCTATTCTAAAATAATTTAAAGTGCATATATAATACTGCAAAATTATGCCACATATTATTCCAGAATATTTTATGTTCTTCAAAACTTGATAATTATTCTGGAATGAAAACAGTTTCTCTTTTTCCGCAACAGACTGAGCTTTAACAAGGAGCCTTAGGATCTCCATAGCCTCATAGCAGAAGCACCACCTCTGAGTGATGTGTAAGTCACCTACAGTGAGAAAAGGGGAAACCTAATTTTCAGATCCTGATCTAAAAATGTCAAATACAGTAAGATGTCACAAAAACTATGGTCTAAAACCTAGAGGAAAATAAAAGGATAACTCTTGCGAAGAGAAGAATTTTCAACTTCATCTCCTAGCTAAGCAGATTCTGTGTACCTCCAGGTTTCAAAGCAATGAAGTGGATATCAGAAGTGTTTGCATCAGAAGCTGAACCTCTCTTAGGTGCCTAAATCCTCCACATGACACAGGAAGAAGAAGACATATGACAGCTCGCTATGCTAAAGCACTTTAGTCTGTTTTTGCCACAGAGACAAAGCATAGTACTTCCTTCAGCATTGACATGATTCTCATAAACAGATGTTGAATGGATAAACTGCACAAAGAAATTTCTGCTCTCTTGCAAAGCAGGTAACTGAATCCAGACATCACTTTTTCCACCTTTATTTCATTTGCAACCTTTTCCTCTGAATATGTTTTATGCTTTTTCTGCTTTATCATGGAAATAAGTTCGTGGAAATTCCTTAGCAACTCAGGGAATAAGTGTTTAGTAAGCACTTACCTAATTAAAAAAAAAAAAAAGTCTTTAACTTAGCTGTAATAACTCTATTTATTTTTCTTGTATTTCAAAGCATCTTATTTAGTTCATAAGATATAATGAGATAATTGTCTAATTGGCACCCAATTACAAAAATTACTTATAAGTGTGACACATTTTATAGTTAAATGAGGATAAAAAATCAGTCACTTTTGAGGCATGACTCAATTTAGTTCTCTGGCTGATTGGCAGATTGAAGACTGCCTGAGCCTTGGATCTCTCAGAACCCACTCAAACTACTTAATTTCACTTAATTTTCCTCAGCACAACCGGGTTGCCTTATTTGATGAAACCTTTTGTGAGCCTTAATTATTACCCTTCTTTGCCTTAACTCTCCCATGTGGCATTGAGACCTCTAAAATTTGTGCACCAGGTTAATGGTTTTAATTCTGTTTCATAGGAAACTTGTAGAAAGGTAAGAATGTGATAGATTTTTCTTCAGCTATTCCAGTTACAGAAGAATAACAGATGTAAAAATTAAATCCTATGAAAGATTGGGTATTTTCATGTTTACTCAAAGAGAACTTGGCACTGCTCTGACCCACTCACTGGCATATGGGCTTATCTAACACATACACATTTTTGGATAACACACATGGACCTGGGATCTTGTTCTCAGATAGGAGAACTGTGGGCTATTCCAAATGTCAAAGCAAAGTGTGAAATTTGCCTATGGAGTTACTCCACCCAATGAGGAGGGAAGCCAGAAATTTGATCCTTTCTGAACAAGGTAAGATAGGAAACTCTTTAGGTTAGAGCTCTTTAGATCATTTTATATTATTAAAGAATGTAGACTATAAAAACTGAAAGGAAAGCAAGATATTTCCTGTGCTGGTAGTTCAGAGTGTGAAATTTTATAAAATCTTCATGCTGAATTGAAAGTTTTATGACATGTACAACATATTTGTGCCAAAATGATTCTCTAAATATCACCGAAGATAAAATATTGCTTTCTCATATTTTGTTGCAAAAATCTAATACCTAATCACCTGTAGTGGGAGTAATTTAAAATTGTGGTTAGAAATTCAAATTCATCCCAAGGACTTAGCTTTCAATTATTTTGATATCTGTATTTGATCATGTCTTTCCTTATCCAAAATATATGATTAATAGCATTTTTTGGAATGAGGCTGTTTAGAAATCTTTTAAAGTACTAAAGTTTATAACTCATAATTTTATAGGACTGTCTCATTCACCTCTCCAAGTGAAAACTGCCAGTCCAGATACGCCAATGTAATTTAGAATTTTTTTCTCTAACACTTCTGTACATTATGGATTAATTAAAAAAATTTTCCTCTCTCACTAGAAGCAATTGGTCTGCCAGGAAAGCTCCAAGCAAACTGTGGATACTTTCATAATCTAAAGAAATATATAAATTTAAAAAATAAATAAATAAATAAATAAATAAATAAATATATAAACTACTATGTCAAATCATCTACCTTGATGCATTTGTACTGAAGGTACATTCACCACTCTGTCCTTTGTTTTACCTGTAGGCAATGTCGAGAAATGGCTCATTTTATGAGGGTGACAGCAGATTTCTCAGTGAAAGGAACCCAACACATAACCACATCAGCCCTACCCCATTCCCTCAGTTGCCTCCTGTGCAGTACCCCCCTATCTATTTCTGCTACCTTGCAGAAAATAAAACCCATATATTTAAAAGTGAAAGAACAAACCCAACAAAGCTGATATCCTGAATGAACAGCCTCTCTGTAGTTTCTCTATGTACATATTAAAAATAAAATAAATATTGCATGTTATTTGATGCTGTGTTGCTGTTGGGAGATGGATGAATATTCCAGTAGGATCTATACACCTAAGTCAAATTTATTCAGATTTTAGTGACATGGTAGCCCTAATTGAAGATAATGTGAATTAAGTGAAAGTCTACTTTTACTAACAAAAGAAATGTACTTTGATTTCACTGTGACTGTTTACATTTTAAGAACATGTTAATTAGCAAGTGTAATAGAGTAAGACAAATCTACCGGAGTAAGATTTTTCTCCTTGATATTTGGTTGCATGCTGAGTAGTATAATGGCCTGACTAGTATCTAGGGATCTTAAGTGGTAAAATAATAGGAAAAAGATCATAATTTGGTGTACTGTATTTATAATAATAATAGTAATACACCAATCTGTGAAAAGGATTGTAGCAAAGGAGTTCCTAGTAGAAACAGATTGCAGATGTTCTGCTCAAATAGCTTCACAGAAAACTGCAAACTTCACAGATAAACTATAGCCATTAAATCCTCTCCAGTCCTTTTCAGATCAATGAGGTGGAATTACAGTGTCTACAAGTGCCACAAATTCTGCTACTTCTTGATAACTTTACCTTCTCAATGTAAATGAAGAATGAATTACAATAAATTAATTTTATATATTAGCACTTGGCAGCAGGGTTTCTTTCTCTCATGTTTCATTTTAATTATGATGAATGCTAAATAGATAGGTAAGATTATGCATCGAAATAAATAGAGCACAGAAAATTAGGTTTATATATCTAGTTATTATTCCATTATTTACTGGATGAAGAGGGCAACATAGTGACGATTGATGAGGTAAAGGCTGAGCTAATTAATGCCTTCTTTGCCTAAATTTTTAACAACGGTATCAACACTTGTGTGGGTATCCAGCCCCGTGAACTGGAAGACAAAGATGGGGAGCAGAATGAAGTCCCCCTCATCCTGGAAAAAAGGGTCAGTGACCTGTTACACCACTTAGACATGCACAACTGTGTGGGACTGGACTGGATACACCCAAGGGTAGCAAGGGAGTTGATTAACGTACTCCCTGAGCCTCCTTCCCTCACGTACCAGCAGTCCTGCCTAACTGGGAATGTTCTAGTTGACTGGAAGTTTTCAAATAGGACATCTATCAACTGGATAGGGCAGGAAGGAGGATCCAGGAAACTGCAGGCCTGTCTGGCCTTGATGCTGGGCAATATCATTGAGCAGGTCATCCTGATATCCTGGCTTTTATCATCAATAGTGTGGCCAGCAGGACCAGGGCAGGGATTGTCCCCCTGTACTCGGCACTGGTGAGGCCACAGCTCAAATCCTGTGTTCAGCAATGGGCCCTTCACTGCAAGAAGGAGATTGAGATGCTGGAATGAGTCCAGAGAAGGGCAACAGAGCTGGTGAAAAGTCTGGACTGTAAGTCCTATGAGGAGCAGCTGATGGAGATGGAGGTGTCTAGCCTGGATAAAAGGCAGCTGAGAGGAGACCCTACTGCTCTCTACAACTGCCTGAAAGAAGCCAGGTGAGAGCAGTCTCTTTTCCCAAGGCAACAAGTGATACAAGAAGAGGAAAAGGCCTCAAGGTGCACCGAGGAGGTTCAGATTAGATATTAGGAAAAAAAATTCTTCACGATGAAAGGGTCATCAGGCTGCCCAGGAAAGTAGTGGATTCACTGGCCCTGGAGTGCTCAGAAAACATGTGGGTGTTGCACTTCAGGACATGGTTTATTGTTGAACAAAAGGTGCTTGGTTAATGGTTGGAGTTAATGATTTTAGACATCTTTTCTAAACAAAACAATTCCGTGAGTCTGGTAAGCCATTAACTTACTCATTATATAACTGTATACAAAAAATTACTTGTTTTAGGCATCAGCTAGACTTCAAGAAAAATATTTTTTCTTCTCATGTTTCAAAGATTTATATGTGTATTTCTTTTGCTGTAAAACCTTGTAAAACTTTTTACAGAAGTGCTGAATAACAGATGAAAACTTCACCCAGAAACAATGAGCCTACACTGAAATTGAACCCTCAAAAGGATACTGAATAAAAACTTTCAATTATTTGCATTTACTGTACTTAAGTTCCTACGGCAGACAGGTCCCAGAGCATGTCAGCAAGATTCCCACACTAAGATGAAATTAAATTAGGAGATGTGCTCCTAAAACACACCTGATTTTCCCCAGCTGCTAGGAGCAGTGTACTGGAACACACTGAAAAAGCAAGGCTGGAGCAAAACTCCAGCCTCCAGACTCTTCCCTTTCTACTTCTGCCATGTGCATGAAGTGTGGGGTTTTAGCATTCACTACTCTGCAGCTACGCTCCTTCTGAGGTAACATAATCTCAATACAGTCATTGTTCAGAAGGTCAGGAACGAGATTTGCATGTTCACTTAACCCTTTAGTGGTATTTATCGCGTCAACTTCAGCAGCTAATCCTCAGCACCTCAAGCACTTAATTTCCTGCTTTTATGAACTTGAGTTCACTACCTTTTCTACTTAATGTAGTAAGTTTGACAAAAACACAAGGCTCATGAAGATTCAGCACCTAATTAGCATCAGACTCCATGCAAATATATTGTAGTAGAAAACAAGTCTACTGGGACATAACTTAATCAAAACAAAGCCAATTTAAGTAAAGGTTGGCTCCTGCAAATATGGTAAAAATACTACTTTAAATATTTCTCTCTTGGTGCTTCTTGAGTATCAGATTAAACAGCTTTAAGAAAACAGTGATTAATGAAAAAAAAAATTTAATAAAATATTTCAGGGTGTATTGCTTCTGATCTCAAAACTACTGACATATTAATATCCTCCTTGACCATAACATACAGCCTTATTTTCAACAAGACCATTTTTCTAGTTATGTATTTCTCTTCTGTATTGTACATTGGCAAACCAGTAGAACTCACAATAATGTTAATATATTATCTGATAATGCAGTAGATAAAATGGAGAGTTATTTACAAAGAAGTGTCCATAAAAATATCATGAATAAACAGAGGGATGTACATTTCCCAGTAACATTTTCTAGCAGTGTTAGGTTTAAGTTGGAATTTTAGCACATAAAACACACCCATACAGCATACGTATCTTTGGAGTATTTTTTACAAAACTTCAAATTTTTTTCAAGCAGGCTTTTCTTTTAAATAAAAGAATTATGTAATTATTTCCAAAGCCAACAAAGAAATATATTTTGCAGCAAAACAACAAAAAAAAATCCACTCCCTCAAACCTTCAATCAAAATACATATTTTCAAACAATCAATCTTTCTTTTCTGTAATAGCATCAGTAATCAGCCTGTGATCACAGATGTCTTAGTGAGTTATTATTGTCTCTTACCCGGAGTTTGAAAGTTAAGGCGTCGCAGCTCCACTGGATCTGTGGGATGGTGAGAGGGGACCTCCTTGCTGTTGGGTATGCTGCTCTTTCTAGAATCAGACTCAGCCCTCTTCCTGCACGGAGAAGATGAATACACATAAACAGAAGACAGACATGTTAGCTTCACAAAGGTGCCTGAGTGCTTAGCATTGTATTGTGAAGGAAGATGTTTATTTCTGAAAAAATATTTGATCCAGTGCAAAGATAATATAATTACGTGTGGTGGGTAGGGTACCTACAGTTTGCAATGGTAAAATGGTGAGAGAAAACAGCTGCATTCTGCCCTAAACTGATCTTCCAGAACACCTTTCTGGTCATCCTAGTATTTTACTCTTATAACACTAAATATATAAAAATTCAGACAATTTTCCTATTTTAAATGCTATCTAGCTATGCCTTTATAAAAAAGCAGCCAACTCTTGAGATAGACCATGCCAAGTTATTGTCATTAAATATTTCTTATTTTATACACAGATCTTTGCATTGTTATAAAAAAACTTTGATTTCATTAGATATTTTTAATATGAGAAAGAAAAGTAGAGCACCGATTGAGACATCTATTGAGAAGACATCTATACTTTTCACTTTCTAGGATGTAAGAATTTGCTCTGTTTTCTAAAGAGCTAAAATATGCAATCTTCATATGTCTTATCATGTCTACATATATCCAAGGCTTAGATCTGTATGAATATTTCTAATTAAATTAAGACTTTTACAGCAAAGGAAGGAAAATAGAAAAAAAGAGAGAGAATGAAAGTGAAAAAAGACAAAGTTGTCTATGCTTCCTTTTCTCTAGAGAGAAGCAGAATCCATGCGTGTTCTGACACTTTTGTTAAAACTGACTCCCATTATGTGTATGTACCATTATCTGATGTAAAAAATGGAATAACCACGTTACATGAAGGGTAGCTACCATGCTGCATTTTTATACAGACAGTGGAACCTTTCTTCACTAGTTATCTGCTGGGTCCTGAATGAAAACACAATGTGGCTGATATTTTTTATGTAATACAAAATGAAGAAGCAAACAGAGGAAGAGTTATGAAAACAGAACTGAGATTATTTTAAGGGTAATGATAGCAGAATGTTTTCCAGGTGCCTGATATTTACATTAACACAACACTATCTTTTTCCCAATTAACTCACAATGTGACAATGACAAATCTGTTATTACTCTAGTCAATTTCTTGCTACTCTTGAAATAATGAAGACCAGGTGACATACAGTGAGATTTCAAAATTTATGCAAAAATGTCAGACAGCAAGATGATTGCACGAATATTTGGAAGTCACTAGTCCTATGGTTTTATTGGAAAAAATAAAAACATTTTACTGTAAAAACACTCCACCTGTTCTCCAGCAAGTACCTTAACATATGTAATAATTTCTCTTTAGTGAAGCAATAAAAATTTAAATCTGATTATTCTGGTTTTAGTCTTTATAAAACAAGTTGGCATGGATAAATTCATTTGAGATTCGTTTCTTTTGATTTTGACTATTCCGAACTGCTATCACAGTAGCACTACGCCCTAGTGCTTTTTCTTCATACTAAAGATGTGTGATGTAGCTTTAAAAAAGTCTTTTAACTTGTATTTCCTTCTCTTTAAGTCTAGGAGTCTTAAGTCTCCTTAAGTTTCTGGAACTGCCTAGGGACAAGCTTATTTAACTTTTTTCCACTTGAAAGTTAGTACAACGCTGCAATTTCATATTAATATAATAAAACCTAAAATCTCTTCCAATCATGTATCTGAATATTTTGAATACTTTCAGAATAACAGAACAGTTTATTATGTATTATTAATTGGAGGAATATTCTGTTTTTTTAATCCCTCCAGCCTATAGAAGACATAACAATTCTTCCAGATTATGCAATGATTCTGAGATAGGTGGGAGAAAAAATTCCACAAAAGACAAATGATATCACTGTATCGTTTTCACTTGTAGAACTGTAAGTCGTTGTTGAGTTTATGTATATGGGACATTACGAAGATTCAGAGCAGCTAATACCTCAACTACAACCAGGGACTCCTTCAAGAACTTTGGTTGTTGTGTACAACCACTGCTTGCACGTCACTAAAACACATATGCAAACATATGAGCATTGTCAAGATCTGCTATCTCTTGAATATTTAGCCTATGGAGACACCAAAAAACCTCAATGAAACTTTGCTGCTTGTATTATTATTTACAGCATTTTTCAGTGCTGTAAGTAGTACAGCAAATCTTGCAGTTGCCCTCATATTGATAGATTACTACCTACATCCACTTAAGACTGACAGATGCTTTGTCTTAGATCATTACCATGATGACTTTTTTTTCCTCTTTTTTCTCCTTTTCTGTATTAAATAAAGAGTGATTACTTTTCATTTCTCACCTGTCAGGTTTACTGCTCCATTTTAATGCAGCAAGGAGGGAAGAAAAGGTGAAATGTTAGTAGACCAGCAGCACAGAGAATAAGCATGAAAACAGGAGATACAAGAAATTTTGGGTTGCAGTAAAGATACGTAACTAAACCAAATTAAGAAAAGACAGCTCATCAAAATATTCAATGCTTGGAAATTGTAGAATTAATGGAGCACACAAGGCCATGTCCAAAGTGAATCTTCTGTTGAAAAATACACCTTTTTTAAACACTGTTTGCCAAGAAATGAGACTTCAAATTTTAACCAGTGAGGTAATGGAGAATGAGTATTAATTTGAGCCATGGAAACATTACATTGAAAAATTACATCTCACTGATTACATCTCCCTCTTACTTTCTAGATAGAAGAGAGATGAAAGGAGTGAAGAGAGGAAAAATGAAAGTGGAAGGCAGACTAGAACAGGAAGGAAAGAAAGAGAGAAGAGGAAGAGAAGAGGAAGTGACAAACAAGGTTATATATATGAGACACATAAGACTTGTACCAAATTTAAAACAATAATAAAAAGAAATGAAAATTTCTGAAACTACTTTATAAAACCAGGTAATAAAATAACAAATTTTTAACAGTATCCTGGAAAGCAAGGTAACTATAAATCTTTTTCCAATGAAGTATTACTCGCCTTTTTAGATTTCGATTGAATGTCATGTACTAGAGGTCTACAGTGATCTGTATATATCTGTAGTCATCTATGATCTATAAAGTTTAGGTAAACAGGAAAAATTAATTTATTATCTCTTACCAGTGTGCTCTATTATACACACACTATAATTACAGTGTTTATCTTTCTCTGTGTTGATCATAATAAACAGGGGTTCTACAAACATTTTAATAGCTTTTACTCTACAATGACCAGATTACACACATTATGAGAAAATATTTAAAATTCTTCATCATCACTTAAGATTTCCCATTTTCTCATTCTGCATTTCTGTAGGTTTTTGGGTTTTTTTTTTGTTTTTGTTTTTTTTTTTTAACATCTGGGGTTTTTTTCTCTTAGAAGCATATTTCTTCTTACAGCTCAAGATTCAGCAGGGAACCAGCAGTTCAAAGGAGGTGATTCTGCCCCTCTACTTCACATTGGTGAGACCCCACCTGGAGTGCAACATCCAGTATTGGGGTCATCAGTACAAAAAGGACATGGATCAGTTGGAGTAAATCCAGAAAAGGGTCACAAAAATGATCAGGGGGATGGAACAGGAAAGGCTGAGAGAGCTGGGATTGTTCAGCCTGGACAAGAGAAGGCTTTTGGAGACTTTATTGCAGCCTTCAGGTACTTAGAGGGACTTTCCCCATAAGAAAGATGGGGACAGGCTTTTATAGTAGAGCCCATAATAACAGGACAAGGGGTAATTGTTTTAAACAGGGTAGATTCAGACTAGCCAGAAGGATTTTTTTTTATGATGAAGGCTATGAAGCACTAATTAAGCTGGTTCCCCAGAGAGGTGGTGGATACTCTATCCTTTTAACGCCTGTGGATGGGGTTCTGAGAAACCTGACCTAGGTGAAAATGCCCCTGCTTATCGCAGGGGGTTGGACTAGATGGCCTTTAAACAACCCTTCCAACCCAAACTAATCTATTATACTATGATTCAGAGTGCCAGAGTTACTATGGTTCAAAAGATTTAAGTTTAGGGTACAGTCTTCTGAACCAAATCAAAAAGCTGCACTTTTTAAAAGCAAACAGCACAAAGTCTGTCAAGATGGCTTTAATTTCTCTTCCTTAGAAATGGAAAGATCTAGAATGAAGAACCTTTTGCTCTTCATCAGTGGAAAACTGAAATTATGGAATTTGTGATTTCTTAAGAACTACAAGGAATAGCTACATAAATTCATTTGTTAAAAAAAGAAAAATAAAGCGAAAACTCAAGAATGATGACAGGATGTGTCATGGGAACATTCACTTTTCTTTCTATTTTGTCCATTTTTGAGAACCCCCACAGAATTTCCAGAGCTCTTTAACATTCACTAAGTGGCACCTAATCAACCAGATCCTATGTAATTGAACATGTATCAAACACATATATTTTAACTGTGACTCAAGACCTCCTCATGGTTAGGCATTTCCTCTAGGGCATAGACCATCTATCTATTTAGGTTTGCTTTTGTTTGAGATTTTGGATACAAATCTTACTGTGTTAAATAAGATACTCCATCTCTGAACAAAGAAAAGATTTATTTTCTTGTCAACAAGAAAATTGCCAAAAAGGAAGTGAGATTTATCTGATTTACTTGGATCTCTTGATTTGATTGCTTATAAAGTTTAATACATGGAAAGTTCTGCTCCAAAATAGGTGTCTCCATTTACTATGACTGCAGGGTGGTTTCACTGCTGCAAGGACAGAGAACACTGAACTGGTTAATGGCCAAGTCAATTCCATTTGCCAACTGTAACTCAGGAAAAAAATAGTTTTTACTGTGAGGATAGTTGAATTATGGGAACAAATTGCCCAGAAAGGTCATTGAGTTTCCATTCTTAGCTATATAAAACTTGCCTGGATATCCCTCTGAGCAAACTGCTGCAGGTGGCCATGCTCTGAACAGGATTGGGAGGAGGCACACTCCAGAGGTGTGGCCCCTTTGGTTCTGTAAATCTGTGAGCTCTTCTGCACACAGTATCTTAATTGGCCTCATCTGTGTTGGCTATTATATCGATAGTATATCCGATGACAAGAAAAGGTACTCTTCAGTATTACTCTCATCTATTACTGTTACTGACTAAGCTGCAATGACCTTTTAGCTATATTCTAATATATGATCCAAAAACCTGTCCATGAAATATCTTTGCTTTCATATTTTAAGGAAAGTAAATGCAGAGGCAATAACCTTTATACAACTTAACAACAAATAATAAAAAGTTCAAACATACAGTCCCTGTCTTTGGCACAGTTAAATATACTTCAAACCAATCCATGCAACTTATCCACACCATCTAATAACATCTGTTTTAAAGAAGGGCAAGACTTCTCCCCATAAAATGATTCTTTTGGAAACTGCAGTCGTAATTTCTCTGTGGTTGTAATTAAAATGTATAAGTAGTATTGTAAATCATGAGCTTAGTGGTCCAAGTCTGTTCACAAAGGTTTCTATGGACAAAGGGAATTAAGCATAGTTGACCTTTATTTGAGTTACTGCTCTCTGCACTTCAGAAGACACAGTCATTTCTTGGTCGTCCTCTTTGCACTGCACATCCTTTAACAAATTTCTCTTTAATATTTTTTGCATATATGTTCATAACTAGACTGATGCCCTCTACCTTAATTTTCTCACTATCATACTTGTTGCGCTTATACCCCAATATATTCTAGAAATATACTTGCAAAATTTTTTGTATCCACAAAAATTACTTGTTTGCCTGTTTTTTTAATATATTTTTCCCATCTAACTCCTGTAGCCACATAAAATCCATTTAACTCAAATTAAACTTCACTGTTTTCTGAAAGCAATATGCTAAATATCCCAACTGTCTTGTCATTGCTCTTCTACAAGCAAATCTATCAAAACCTAGCAGTAAGCTTGCATTCAGGTTACATACTCTTAGAAAAAGTATCCAATTATATACTACATTTTTACAGAAATAAAAGCATAGAGGACCACAGACTGCTAAAACTGCAGTCATAATTTCTCAGAGGTAATTTGCCAAAACCGTGCAGTTTAACAAATTAGAGTAAATAGCTGAAAATAGAAAAATAAATAAATACATATGGACAGTTGCCCGAACAGTTCCAGTACAAGTAGTAAATAACAGATGGAAAATATGTCCCCCATTCTCAGTAAATGACAATCTCTTCACACTACTGATGAGCAAATTTTGCTTATATGTGGAATATTCGTTTTTCTTTTTTTTTTCTTCTTCTTTTTTTTTTTTTTTTTTTGTAATAGTTCAGAGGATTGTTATTTTGGTTCCATAAATGTAATCAGTAACTCTAGAAGCAGTTGCACATCTGCTTGATATACTATTGTTTCTTTAGTAGTATGGGCAAAAATTTACTTTTAATACTTCAAAATAATCAGAAGAAGGGAGTATTTCACTTTTATCACACCTCCAATAACCAGTTTTTGAAGTGATGGACAGAAATGGAGCTGCTAACTAATTTGACTAGAGACACTGTGCACTACTGGAAATGTTCAGAAGACATAGTATCTGCAAGCAGCAGACTGTGTGTTATGCTGCTATATGATTATAGCCCTAAAACCATTCTATAAATGTATATCTATTTGGAATCCAAAGGTGAAGTTAACTCTGGAACGGTTATTTACTGCTGACCAGAAAATTCTTTCCAAAACCTGAAGAGAGAGCTCTCTTTATGCAACTTCAGAGGTATTTGACTGGAGACACTTAAGGTGGGAAGAGCATATAGGCTCAGATTTAAATACTTATATGTAGGTAAAAGCATCATAGCCATTAGTTTTAGAAGACATATTTAATTTAATAAAATGATTTCTAGTGTGCCCCCTCCCCAGAAATTGACAGCATCTTTGTAATATTCCTCAAACATACTTTATCAATAGATTTCAAAAATGCATTAGGAGTTAAATATGAATATTAAAAACTTTTTGAGTTTTATTCTTTGGTTTTGATTTAGTATCTTGACCCTTGTCAACTCATTTACACTGTAAAAGGCTGCAACATATAAATTATGGCATCGTACAGTTTTCACTGAGCATGTTGTAAGGCAGAGGGAAATCCTTTGTGTAATAGCAAAACTAAATCTGAGTCATAGACAGTGAAAAGAATGAGTGAAATTTGATCTCACTGAAAGATTAGTAGAAAACAGCTATTTGATGTCTCTTTAATCTTTCGGATCAGAGCTTCAAATTCATATAGATACATTGCCAAATTGAGGCCAACTGTCAAAAGTTAAAATTCAAATTACGTGAGTGGAGATGAAAATCACATTTAACAACAAGCTGAATGTAACCCCTAATGTATTACTATTATACATCTATAAACAAGATTTAAAAAGTCAAATGTGCAAATTCCATACATATTTATATCCAAGCACATATTTACTTCCAGTGCATACAAATGTATCTTTGCATACAAATGTATGCAAAGTGGAAAAAACATTTAAATGCAATAGTGCTAATATAGTGTCATCAGCAGAAAAATTCACTCACATACCTGTAATTATTGGAAACTTTCAGCCAAAAATTTCTGCAGCATTCTGGAAGCCATTAATAAATTTCAAAATATCCCAAAGCAATGACAGTTAATACTGTTGCACAAAAACACAGCGTGGAACAGTCTTACGAAGTGACCAATACAGAGGGGAAATGATATACCTTGCAAGAAAACTAAAAGGTAAACCTACCTTTTATAAAGAAGTATAGCAATAACAATACAGATGATAAACACCACTGCAAGAACTGGTCCAACAACCCAAATCAAGCCTTCTTCCTCATCTGTAATTGGTTGGGGATCAAGATCCATTGACACAACAGGATCTGAATATGGGCTTGTTGCATACATGGTCTGTAGAAATAAAAATAATTCTTACTTAATCATGAAGCAATGCATTAAAAGCCCACATCTAAAATAAATGTATGGAAGGTAATGATGCAATGAACACAGCAAACTGCAAATGCTATTCTTCTTGAAGGCAATATACAAACTTGCAAATTGAACAGTGTGTTGTTATTATCATCTTTATTTTGTGTTTCACATAATGACCTGCAGACAAATCATGTAGCACAGTCCTTGCAGAACACTCTGCAACTTAAGCAGAGAATGAGAAAACAAATAGGACACTCAGAATTATAGCCCACCAGTTACCAATTTTTGGTTTTGTTTTAGTTTCATACTGGCTTAGCACTTTCTTCCTGGACGATATGAAAGGGTACTTTTCACATACCAAGACTGCTACAGATAAAAATAAAGGGGACGGAATGTAGGAGGTTCATTGAAAGGGATCTTGCAACAATAATGTTGTGCATTTTGTCCAGTCAAAAACTGTCTGACAGAATATACCTACGCAAGGTGGAGACAACTCAAATTTAAGAGTTGAATTCAAGTCAAATTTAAGATTGAAAAATGGGAGAATTCATTGTAGAATATGAAGGGAAGCTAAACACTCAGCCTTTCATATGGATGAAACTAAAATTATGAACCAACAGAGGTGGTTGAAAATCTTTGCTTTACTAGATAGTGCAAAGCCAGCTGGCCTAAGATAAAACCCGTGATAAGAGAATTTTTTTTATATACTTGTCTGACCTGAAATGTTTGATCTGTGGCTGAGTGCAGAGTTAAAACTACAGACTGGAGAGGCTGAAGAGCCAGTCTGCTAAAATTGGATCATTTTAAGAACTCTGAGTTATAGTAAAGTCAGAAGTGGAAAATTGTTTGTACATACTTCTTGTCTGTGCTAGTGTATCTTCATCAGCACTAAACTAGGATTTGAACTAAGCTCTTGCAAAGGACTTGAAAACGTGATTCAGTAGTAGATCAGAAATGTCAGTTAAAACAGAATAAAATAACCAGGAGAAGAGATTAGCTCCCATTTATGTTTGCACTGTATTCTGAAAGATGCCCTAAGCCAGGACAAGTGTTATCAAAGGAGACATGTTTTTTACACTTCATTTGGCCTTGTTTTGGGCTCTGGGCTATGACAGTGTCTGGGTTTGAGACAGGATTAGGATTGGCAAATCTTAGGCACTTACTGAGTGTTACTGACCTAGCACCTATACCAACAATCTCCAGTTATATCATAGCATTTTACCAGAACTGGCACCAGGCAGCAAAACCTCCCTATGTTTTAAATCTATGAACTGGGGAGTCTCCATGTTCCATTCCTGAACCACCCAAGTAGACTGATTTTTTTTTCTCCCACGTTTTGAACTCTGAAGAAATAAAATAAGGTTTATTGCTACAAGAAGAAACTCTCTGTATTTCGCCTCTTGCTTTGGACTGGGCAGCAAAAATCCCTGGAAAAAGATATAGAGGGATATTGAGGGCAACAATATAAACATTTACTACCTTTTCTTCAATAAATACTTCACTTTTCATTTTAAACCATCCTGTATTAATGACTAATTTAAACTCATTTACTATTTTACAAAGTTATCATTTTTTTCCTTCTTCTTGATGACATCCTTAACATATTTATAGGTTTTAATCATAGCTCTCCAGCTCCCATTTTACTAAGTTAAACAAATTCAGACCTTCCCATGACCTCTTTTAATTCAAGTTCTCTATTCTACCAATCAAGAGAGAAATTTTGTACTCTCTGAATAAGAAGTCTTATGTAAAATGTAACATCTGAATATCATGAAAAAAACATTCCTTGTAAGTTACAGCTCATACATCAGTAGAACCTGTAGTCTTAGAAGAAAATCAGCTCTGTATGCTGAGAGCTGATACACTGGACATTAAAAGTCACTGAAAGCTGAATCTCACGGACCCTTAAAAAAATTCTTCATAATCTGTGACTACATCATGCTACTCAAGCACATAAATGTTTCAGATGGCATGTTGAACCACATCTTATCCGTAGCCTAAATTCAGTAATGCCTTTTGAATTGTTTCAGGAGTAGGACCCTATAGTGATTTTGCCATATGTCAGTTTACAAACCTATTTCTTCCTGCTTTTTCATCCTGATTTCTAACAAAGCAATAAATTTAGGTCATTTATACCTTAATTAATATAAAAAAAAATGCAAGAAACTGCACTTCATATTGAGAAGATCCGTTTTAGTACAGGTAGTTTATGACATACAGATTCATGGCCACTTAACTTTATAGTCAAAAGCTATCTACCTTCTCCAGTCTGAACCTTTCTGATGCAACACCTTCAGAATTATGTGTCTAGGCAGCCCATGTCAAAAAGTGAGAAGAGAACTTTTGATTTATGTCAGAGCTTCCAGGAGACACTTACTTTATTTTCGAATGAAAATATCTAGAAGTATTCAGAGTGGAGTAACTACCTCCTCACTGTGTTTAAGCAGGCACATTCCATTGACACCAAGAAAGCAGTTGCAGTGTTACACACTGCAAGCATTTGACTAGAATTCAGAGTATTGGTGTTGGAGTTTCAAGTGATTGAACCTGCAAATACACCTGTCAGGTTTAGTCACCAATTAAAAACGTACTGTATAACACACTGTATGTTAAAATGCAAATGTGTATTGCACCTTTCAAAAGTCTTATATTTGTCTTCTATATTTTTTCCTTTTCAATACATTACACTCATTAGGTTAAGTCATGCATAAAGGGATGTAACTACAAAATTAATTATATAAAGAGAAATGTCAGCTCATTAATTAGTTCACCTCAGGACTTCCCCCTGTTATTGAATTATTTTCTAACTTTCTAACAATTTACTGATAAAGTTTTTATTGAATGACTGTAACTAAAGAGGGTAGCTGTGCATGTCTCTAGTTCAATGGTTCTTTCCCAAGACACTGCATATCCTATACCATTATTCAATCAATGGTAGCATCAAAAGACAGCAATTCTTTTAAATACATAGGGAAAGATGCTTCTTTAAAGTTCATATCTCAGAAGTGTCCAGGGTCAAAAAAAATACACAATGTAATTTTCAAAGGATCACGACACAGCTGATAAAAGGCGACTCTTAGGTTTCATTTATACACTGAAGTAACACACAAAGGTGCAAGCAGGAAAGAAAGTTTAAGGAATTAATGAACATTGAGTAAGGAAACACTCACTTTAAAGATGCTCTGACATATACCATTAAAAAAAGCTTTAGGGAAGTGGAATAAGCAGTGAAAAAATGTTTGCATGATTGTGTAAGGTAATTTTGAGATTAAAAAACATTAACTAACTTACAGATTCTGAGTGCTCCATTACAGCCAACACAAAGAAGACATATTCTTGACCACTCTGCAGTTGCTTATTCTCAAATCCACCATAATGCTTCTTATCCCCCAATGTGAATTCCGTAGGAAGAACTTCAAAGTGAGCTGCAATATATGGCTTTAATTCAACTTCTCTCCCAAGACGAATGCTTCTGCGTTTCCTAGCTATCTCCTTAAGCAGCTTTAGAATGAAGGGAGGGAAAAGAAAGTGGGGGGGGGGAGAGAGAGCAAGCATGAACAGAAAGATAACTGTAAACAATTTTAACGTAACTTATTGACAGTGTAATGAGAAAATTTAATGCATGACCAGGAACTACAAAAAACAATTTATCCACATTTCATGGGACATATCAGCATCACTAAATGAATTCTTGCAAAATCTTCCAGTTTCTTGTTGTTCTTGTTAAGATAAGATATTAGGAAGCAATTGCAGTGCCCAGACTACAAACACAAAACAATTTTTAGATACTGTTGTGTCTAGGAGGAGGTGGGGAAAGGATAAGAAAACAATATACTTTCTCTGAGGTCACATAAATACACGTAACATATTACATATTTTCTCTTTCTCTCTCTCTCTATTAAGTCAGTCATAGAATAGAATAGAATAATAAAATCAATAATGTTGGAAAGGACCTTTTAAGACTGATCACAGCCATTAATCTATCACTGCCACATCAATCATTAAACCATGAACCTAAATGCCAAAACTACACATCTTTTTAAATACCTCTAGGAATGGTGACTGAATCACTTCTTTTGATAAACAAAGCTAAAATTTACATCAGTACATTTGTGCCAAGTTTAGGTGCTAGGCTCAAACTTGGAAAACATATACTAACTAATAAAGGAACTTAAGCTCAGCTAGTATTATCTATTGATGAATTACTTATTTAATCAGACAAATGTTTCTTCAATACCTTTTTTACTTTAGATATACTGGCATTTCACAAAAATTAATCTGATTTGATTACAAGGAGTCTGAACATTTCTTGTGTGATAAATGATGACTTCTAAGGCCTCTTCGTGGTTCCCCTTGCTTTTTGCTTATGAAATTTATACAATGACCTGTAGTCTTATAGTTAAATCACAAAGTTTTCTAAGGTCACATAGTTGTTTAGCCTTTTCAGCATACTAACATTCTAATACAGTAGATAAGCACAAAATTCATTGCTAGGAGAAGGAGACAAATCTCTGGAGTGAGGAGGAGATTAAAAAAAAAACCAAAAAACCCAAAACTAAAATCTGATCTTACCTATATATATTAATTTCAAAGCACATGCTTAGTCAGGGAAGCTCTCCACAGAATCACAGAATTGCAGAATATGCTGAGTTGGAACAGACCCTCAAGAATCATTGAGTCCAAGTCCTGGCTCGCACAGGACAGTCCCAGAGTCATTCCATGTGCCTGAGAGCACTGAAGTCTGTCAGGCTGCTGTGACCACTTCCCTAGGGAACCTGTTCCACGGCCCAGCCACCCTCTGGGTGAAGAATCTTTTTCTAATACCCAGCCTAAACCTCCCCTGAGACAACTCCAGGCCATTCCCCTGGGTCCTGTCATTGTCACCACAGAGTGAAGAGATCAGTGTCTGCCCCTCCACCTCCCCTCATGAGGACATTGTAGACTACAATGAGGTCCCTCCTCAGTCTGCTCCAGGCTGAACAAATCAAGTGATCTCAGTCACTCCACATATGCTTTCCCCTCAAGCCATTCACCATCTTTAGTGCCCTCTTGATTTAGACCACAGCTTAGTGAGCACATGGTTTTGCCTTCCCCTCACGGGATCCTGTATTTTGCAACTACACAAGTAACAATTCCAACGCATGTAAAGCAATCTAATATTCACTCTGCTACTCAGAAAGAAGCTTTTAGTACTGAATACTTTGATATCCCTTCTCACTGACTAAATTTAAGGTTACAGATACAGATGAAAGCAAACTGCACCACTTGAATCCAGGCTTCTAAACATTGAGGGCATTTGGATGTTATGCCTTCAAAGATCTATGCAGTCAACAGCTTTCCAGCTCTAATGCTGAGTCTGTGTCCTGTTGCAGAGACTTTACATCCATTTACCTTTATCAATTTCAATGCCATGACACAAAAGCTGGTACAGCATAATGGATCCCCTGAGTAAAAAAAGAACTGGCTATAATTTGAAACTAGAGATCATTATTCATTACTCAAGGACACTATTCCAATCAGCAGTCCATATTTCTTTTTCAGTCTTCCTAAACAGTTTAATGTGCAGCTAGAGTCAATTTGTGTAATATAAAAATGAGGGCAGCAAAAAACTGTAATATTGAAGAGATTTCTATTTAGTTACTTTATTGAAGGTGACTCTCACATCTGTTGGTAGCTTGATATGCACCGGGTAGAACTACTAAATGCAGAACATGAGGCAGAGAATTATCCAAGTTTGTTCCAGGTTAGATCAGCCTTTATAGGAATTGCTGAGGGAAGCACTCTGAAAATTTTGTCCCTATATGATGCTACATTTTATAACAATGGCTAAGCAGAGGGCTGAGCACTGGCTATCTGGAAGTCTGCCAAAACATGAAGCTAACTGAGGTATTAACAGTGCATGCTAGCTTAAAGTCAAGAGCCACAAACACAACGGCACTAGTAGAGGTATATGGCTTGTGCCATCCCTGGAGGTAACTGATACTTCCATGTACCATTTCCACTGGAATTGAAGTTGTGTGTCTGCCTCAACTAAATTCTTTATCATATGTTTCCAGATTACAGCATATTTACAATTTAGATTATAAATAACTCATAATAAAATGTCAAAGTACTGTAGAAGTACTGCAATCAAAATTAGATCGAGAGGCAAAGAGAAATGTCGGATCTTGATTATTTCTCACATTTGAAATAGTAACAGAAAATGCATATATTGGAAGAAAATGCAATGCGGAAGTACAGTATTAGAGTGATCAGAAACTGAGTTTTGGCTATGAATGCTGAAAGCTAGTTAACCTGAGTCAAATAAAATTAGTTCAACTTTTCAAAGGTGGCCATCACCTAAGGCCACTTAACTTAGGTGTATTTGTGTGTAGCTAAAAACTTTGTCTGTAAGATTGATTACACGTGACTGAGTAGACCTCAGGTGAACCTCCAGCCTCATTCATGTTTCATATGTAAATGGGGTTGTTGCCAAATATCATTACTTGCCCATCTATCTCCTACTGTAGTCCATACAGGGATTTCAATAAAATTACTGAATTAATTTAAGAACTTTATTTAGATTTTACTGCTTACAGATCTAAACTAATCCTACCAGGTAATACTTACTGCAAATCATAATTTTTTCTGTTTCAATTGTTTGCATTATGTGTCTATTTAAAATCCCTGGACCTCATGATATTAAAAAAAAAAATGAAAATTTGAGTTAGTAAAAAAGGACTGTATCTCTAATATTTCCTTTTCAGATACCAAACATCTAGCCCATTATATGTACCTTTAAAACTAGGCATCCATCTTAGTTTCTTTCGGAGCTGAGGTTCAAGGAACAGGAAGATTAGGCAGCTACAACAGGACTGAAGAGTCCTTTTGGATTGCTCAGTTATATAATGGAGTTATACTCCAGAGCTGTGTTATTACCATATACTTTCCTCCTGACAAACTAAGCAAAGTATTTTGAACATAGTTCTTTGAAATATCTATTGCCCAACCATTTCTGATACCAGACACATATCTTAGATCATACTAAAAATATAAATATGCACAAGTATCCTCACTTGACCATCAGGCCATCAGGAACTATTTGCTCAGAGAGTAGTGGTTCGGGGGGGTAGTGGTGGTGGTGGGTTTGTTTGTTTGTTTGTTTGTGTTTTTGTTGTTGTTGTTTTATTTGTTTGTTTTTGCAGGGGTGTGTTGTTATTTTCTTCTAAATGTATTTATTGTGGTATTGTGTTTACAAGCTTGTCAGGAATAGCACACTTAATAAAATGTATACTTTCCAAAGCTGGAAGAAAACCAGTCTTTTAAGTAATAGAAACTGAATGAATTAGAATGATATGCAATTGCTGCCTGCTTTTAATGTTTCTCCCTATTCAGTTCATGCTATATGTATTGGTGGCAATTGTAAAAGATATATCAAGGGGTTAGTTCTTTATCAGAAATAATTTTCATTTTCCAGTCAATGCATATCTTATTTCTTCCATCATTAGTTCTGCAATATGGTCTCAATTATATCACTAGAAGTGGGAAACAACCCATCCTGACACAAATATGTCTGAATTAATAAATGCTCTTTCTCAATCTGTTATACAGACTAAGGCAACACAACTTGAAGGATGATTAAAATGACCCTTTGTTATGAGAATCAGCAGAAACCATAGAATTTAATTGTCAGAAAGTTCAATGTCATCTGGCACCTATCCTTTAATCTAATAATGCTGCTGAATGTGACTACAGTCTTCGGATGTTAAAAGTGGGTGGTAATACTCAATGAGTTTCCATTACTGTATGGATGTGGCTGTCAGAGTTTTGCTGTTTAACTGTATTTGATGTCACCTATGACTATGATCATAAGCTGATGGCATTTACAATCCGAGTTCTTTTACAAGGAAGAAGTTAATAGATCAAAGCAAGCCATTGCTGCAATTGAATGAAATGAGATGATCACATAAAGTAAACTGATCAAGAAGAAAGGGTTGAATCAGTTAGTCATCATGCCTTCCTCTGAACACTTGTTTTTAATATTATGATTAATGATGCGCCCGTTGTTGTGACAAGGACTGAAAAATTCCATTTATATTTTGAACTCTTTCTACAACACTTAGTTTGTAGAATAACAAACACTTTGTTTGTTATTTTCCCTATATTTTGGTGCAAAATTTGATATTTTTATCCATTTTGTCAATGGCAGGAGGGAAAAGAACTTTTATGCTTGCTCGCAGGTGATCAACACTTCCCAGTAATTACGTTATGAAGAAGCATACAGTAAAGTTGTCTCTGTAACATAAAATTCTTGAATCCACCAAAAGAAAATAGAAAAGTAAATGGGATACAATCAAAAGAACACTGTATCAGGAGTAAAAAACACCTTATTCTAGTCTTTGAATTGCAGAGGTATTACACATACAAAGTACCATAGCATCTGAATGTCATCTAAAATCTTGGCCAGATATGACAAGAACAATAATAAGACCACCCCTTATCTTTTATAAGAGTCTCTCATATGGGGCCCTTGAAAGAGCTTTGAAATCATAAACATTAGTGTTACTATAAATTTACAGATTGAAAGAAGAAAGACAAGTTCTCATGAGCTACACTGTCCCTCAGTAAAACAGAAAATGGGGGTGAATATTATACATCCTGGAGTTATTACTATATCAATAACATACTGAATTGATTTCTAGCATTGCTGGGCTTATTTTTAAAATAAAAGTTATTCCTTCCCTTGGATTAACAGTGTTGCTTTTTCTTTCCTTGTTGGTGCATTTATTTCAGATCACAAACTGTTGGTGGAATGGAGGCTATGTCTCACCAGAACTATATTACAGTATATGACAATCAGGTAAAAACACCACCAGAAGGTCAAATGTTGAACCGTGGTGCAAATTGCAATTTAGCATTTGTTACAGACTTAGTAAACACCCCTCTAATGAGCCAGACCTTTATTACAGTTCATATTGTTGGTGATTAAGCTTTTGCTGGCAACTCATTTCACCTCCTGCACTTTTGCATCACTCTTTACAATAGAAAAGGAATAAAATATTAGTGTCAACAAATATCAGACACTTTGTGTTCTTTATTGCAACTTAATGTTCTTACTGTCTTCTCATTTAAATAATTTGAATTTTTGTTTTAGTCTCCACAGGCTAATTCAAATATAAATATAAAGTACCCTGACAACCGAAACTTTTAAGACTGGTGAGTTAATTACCTGAAACTAGCAAGATTGCTTCTTTAATAAAGGAGAAGGAAAAAACCCCAAACCATATACAGTACCTCATCTAGTTCCATTTCATCTGGACTCTCCCATGGTTTGATAAACTTTCCACGAGACCTCTTCAAAGGCACAATAACTATGTAATAGCCTCTGTAAATGAAAAAGTTGGACAAAAGTGAAGTTGAATGAAAAGGAATAGATGAATTGATGGAATGGGCCTCTTTAGAAGAACCTAAGAGGAAAGTAGTATATTGAGAATAAACTTCTGCACATTAATATGTCACTGCAGCCTTCCAAACACAGCTGTAAATGTTCACACTCTTGATATAACATCAATTGTAAAGCATTTGACAAACAAATGGCACCAATTACCTGCCTTTTTCTGTAAACATATAAATATTTATAAAAACTTTAATTACAATGTACTAAAATGCCAACATGAAATACAAGAGCCACAGGTTATTTGTACCCTGCCACTATCACACTGAGGAAAAAAAAAAAAAAGCCCAAAGCCCTAAATTGAAATATATTACCATATATTTAAATCTCAATTACCAACCCATCTTCCCCCATTTCAATGTATAATCAGAATAGTAGGTCAACAAAATCATTTTTAATACAAATATCAGAATAAAGAGAAAAGAAAGCAAACATGACATACACTGCACCCATACTATCTTTCCCTTTGACAATCAAATGCCAATTAGCTTTATCTACGTAAGTATTCTTTTCACAGTCATAGGTAAGAGAGTTTGATATATACTCTCTTTATATCTATGATTCGCAAATTACACATACCAGTTTTTCACATAAATATTTTCCTAAAAATATTTTCTTCTTCCCCACTCATGGAGACTAGTAAATTATATTTTCTAGTATGATGGAGACCTGGGACTTTCATTGCTTACTTCACAAAGCCTGGATATGTGTTGGGCAGATCCATGACTTCACATTAGTGTGAGGGAAGAAGCAGTAGAATCACAATAGCAGGACATGCAGGGTAATGTAATATACGTCTTCTTGACAAACACACTTGTCAAAAAGTCGAGCACTCTCCATCCCAGGGGAGAGGGAAAGAAACTGATTTTCTTTTTTCTAGTAACAAAAGCCTATTAAGGTGTTTCTGGGTCTCATTATGGAAGATAATTTTAGTGTCTCATGGGTCATCTCCTCTTCCAGTCTGCATTTTTTTTACAACCCATTCAACCTTCTGCAAAACTATTAATTTTACTCATGCAATGCAGCTGAAAATCCTAATTAATTAAATTAATTAATTAAATTAATTAAAAAGAAGAGAGTCTACAGAAAAGGAGATGCCCTACAATTGTCTAAAACCCACCTCAGTCTAAGCCAAATATATAAACTATTTTTTTACCATACCAGTACAAGTCATTGATCCATTTTAATCATCTTTTCTTATTTAGAGCTCTTTCCCATTAAAAAAAATGTAATAAAACTTTAGATCTTTGACTCCTGTAGTAAGTACATGTTCTCATTAATACCTGCATTAAGAAATTTGACAAAGTTTTCTGTGGAAGTGCTGAGCTCCAACAGGAGCGCTGGAAAGAAGTGTTGCCCAGAGATTTTTATCTAGTGTCCACTTGCTGTATTTCAGTATTTCAAAAAAAACATCTGTGGCATGCATTCCTCTAGTGAAAATATTATAAGTCATCCTTTAAAAAGATGCAAAACTGTAAGGCTGGTTGAATCCAGATTTCAAACCTGCATTGGTCTATTAAAAATACTTCGAATAGCAAATCCTAGTGAACACTGACTTATCCATTTATACAGTAGCAACTGACACACCCTTTCTTAACAAATGCCTAAGAATCAAGACGAAAAGAAATGAGAACTTGCCCCTGTATGTCTTTCAAACTTCAAAGATACATATTTATCCTTTTTTTATCTTTTTCTTCATCTTTTTATTTTTTACCCTAACGGAGAGATCATACATTTTTCTTTTCAATCAAGGAACATTCAGCACGTAAATGTAACTTTTTCACACTCTTTTTCACTTCCTTCATGAAAGTCTCCCTCTCATAACTTTGAAAATCTAGTAGGACTTTCAGCACACACGGAGTATTTTAAACTGAAAGAACAAGCAGATCAGTAATAGAAGAAAAGTGAAAATGTTCACAACAATATGCAGTGCTGCAAATTGTGAAGGACAACAAAGTTCTGTGATTTTTAGCTAATTGTGCAAAATGGAGCATCTCCTGAAAAATACGTTTTATAGTTTACTTCATTATTTGCTTGTTTGTTTTTAGGTTGGATTTTTTTTCTGCAGGAGAGGGGATAGAGGAAGGTGAGAAATAAAGGGTTTATTTGGATATTGTTTTAATTATTGAGTATTTGAGAGGCCAAAGTCTTCCACAAAACTGTTTTTACTTAAGGTTTTTCAAAGACGTAAGAGGTTCAGAGAAATGTGAACTGTCCTTTACACATAAAAATTGCTTTCAAAACAGCCCAAAACACTAAAAGAAAAAGAAGTAAGAACTTGCTCCATTGAGATGAGCAAAAGAGATACATTTTACTTATCATAAAGTGAGCTCTGCACCAATTTCTATGCTGCATTACCATCAAACATTGGCAATTACTACCATCTTGAATTACAAGTATTACAAAGGCATTTATAACATTACCCTCAATCTTATTACCTATACTTCATTAGAGCAAACCATTATCTGTTTCACTTCCTGTGTAATTAGTATTACTGAAAAATTCTCAGTACTTCACTGTAAGCTAGGGACAATCCTGACCATATAATGTACCAATATGACATTCAGATGTGTCTAAAAATGTCAACACAACTAATACATGAAATTGTTCTTCCCATACAAAGACTAATGCAGAATAACCTTACCTATTCTAGCAAGTAACAGGTTAGGTTTTCTGTTCAGTATGTAGTTGCTTTGGTATGTCTGCTCTAAGGGTCAAGTCAATCTTCATTGCTGTGTTTTACTTTATCAAGCCTGATCAAATCTTCTCAGGAGACAGATGTACAAGTAGGAAATATATTATCTGAAAAATTGGCAGTTGGACCCTATAGATTTAATGTACCTTTTCTGATGTCACTTAGCATCTTTAACTTTTTTACACTATATAAAAAGAAGGGAATTGTCTTTTATTCCAGTGCTATCTTCCACTACAGCTATCCTGTGCATTTTTCTCTCTGTGAATGCCATGCCTCATAAATCTTTTTTGACTCATTCCATCTTCAGTCTTCCTTAGCTGCATTTGTTACTGACCGCATCTTACTCCATCTAATGATAATGACTACATTTTTCAGTTTTTCATCCTTTTAATGTTTCAAAGTCATTTATTTCTTGACCTTACCTGCCTCAAAATCTTCAGTCAGTAATGAAAAAGGGGGCAGTTTTCAAGAAAGCTGTAAAAATCCACCAGGGAGAGGATAACTTGAATCCCCATCATTTAATGACTGGCTCATTTTCCTCCCCATTTCCTTTACATTACATATGGGAACCTTACAGATCAACAAGAATCACTATAAGAAGAGCAGTAACACTTATTGATTGTATCATGCTTCATGTTTTCCCGGCAAATCTTTACTGTCTAACCTTTCTAATCCCTGCTGACCATGTGCTCTCAGGTCTTCAGTCCTGTTTCTGTTGTTTGAATTTCCACACCACCTATTCCCTTCCAAAATCTTTGTAACCTCTCTACAAAACTTGCAATTCTTTCATCAAAATCTCTTGTTTTCTTTCTGAGACCAGTGGAATGGACAAGGTATTTTTATCCTGATAAATGCCATCAGAATTAACTAATCTGAATTAATTTAAGTGCAGTACCAATTCTTCAAAACTCCATATAATTCTTGAGTGACTGAGTCTGAGTACTTCGAGGAGCTACAGCAGGGTGGTTGAGCATTGATGGGTTATGCATTCTTTTTGAGATGATATATTGTTCAAAATATAACTGGTTTTCTGCATCCTTCATTTTGCAATTTGTGATGAAACACAGAAGTACTCTGAGAAAAATCTGCAAACTGAAGGACAATCAAGTCTCCATACAGGTCTTACATATATAGATATGTGACAAACTTCAGAGTTCTAGTTGGAACTGACATACAGTGATCATCTATTCCTATTACCTCACCACTTCAGGGCTGACAAAAAGTTAAATTAACGGCATCATGCAAATACCTCTTAAACACTGACATGCTTGGGACATTAACTGCCTGACTAAGAAGCATCTTCCAGTTTGAAAACACTCATAAGTAAACAAAAGCTTCCTAATATATCTAAACAAGCCTGACGCAGTTCTTGAGGCATCGCTTTGTGTTCTACAAATGTATTTTGGGAAGAAGAGATCAGCAGCTCCCTCTTCTCCTCAGGAAGCTGCAGAGAGCAAGGAGGTCAGCCCGTAGCCTTAGCTTTAGCCAAACTAGACAAGCTCAAAGCCCTTAGAAGCTCCTTACAGGACATTCCTTTCAGTCCTTCCATCAGCTTTGTTGCTGTCTCTTGGATGCACTATGGACCTTTACAACAGAATTTGACATTTGTTCTTAATTTTCATGCCACTTACGACTGCACAGTGTTCCAATCTATCTATACCCCTCTGTAAGGCCTTAAGAGAGTCAACAGCACCTCCCAGTTTGCTATATCAAATATTACATCAATATTAAGTCAAATACTACTGCAGAGTGCTGTAGTCTCTGTACTGTTATAAAGAATAAAGCCATGGCCCACCATCAAGAGTTAGAATGATCATCTCTCTGCAGTTAAAAACAATATGTTTTTAACACATTCACTCACTTTATATTCTCATTTGAAGGTACTTCTGGAAGTTCCACAGTTATCATGCCATCTAAGTTGGTCTTTCCGATGAAGACTGGCTTTGTGCGAAGCACGTCTGGTGCAGTCTTTGCGGTTACTCTGTGCTGAAGACCCCCAGCACTATTCCCTCTGTTTGTCAGAACAAATGAATATGACGTCTCTGGCTTCAAGTTTGTGATCAGCTTTTGAGTAGCACGTCCATCAACCTCCATTTTTCCATCATCATAAAGGATCTAAGTTAATACACAAAGGTAAGTTTTGGTTACTAGGAGACGGCAAATGATGCTGTCACACTGAATTCAGGAATCAACCTAGCTATAAATCTAAATAATAAATAAATTTAAATTTATTTGGGCATTTTAGAGTGTAAAACAGTACTGAACTTACTACTAAGAAAATTTCTCACTTTAAGGGAAAAAAAGAGAAGTACTACATTAATATAAAGCAATGCAAAACCACCAGAAATTCAATTGCACTCTTTCAAAGTAAGCAGCTTCTCTTGAACTCAGAATTTAGAGCAAGGTACTCTTGTTAAAAGTATCTTGACTTTTTCATTCACACTCCTTATTTAGAAAGGTTTTTGGACCATTTAGTTCCTAAAACACTGTTCTTCACTTGCCATTGCCTGAGATGACACAAGTGATTAAGATTGAAGCAGAAGAAATTCCAGGCAGACTGCATGGTAAACTGAGTCTCTGTATCTGGATAAAGCTATAGCTTTAGCTAAAGCTATAGCTAGAGGAGTAAAGGAATTGCACATTAAAAATGTGTTGTTTTACATTGAGCAGACAAACCCCAAAATGGTACTCAATTGCATTCGCTATGGAAAGGACTAGAAAAAAAGAAATGTTTTTGTTTTCTTTCACTGTTTTCTTTAAAACACTGTATCAGTGAATGAAAAATTAGCAATCTTAGAAACAAAGATACCCCCAATACATGTTAATCATAGATGTTCAGTAAGCTACTTAATCCAGTAAATACATTGTCAAGTTTCTGTTATTTTCTCTTGTACAAATGGAAAGTAACTTACTTTGAAAGGCAAAGCTGAATTGTAGTTTTCCGGAATTTCCCAGGACAGCAAAACAGAAGTCTTCATTACTGCTTTAACATGAAAATTTTTTGCAAACACTGCTGGAAAAAAAGAAACAATGTATATAAACAATATCTTGGAGCTCAGAGCTTGTCATATTTCCACTGCTACTTCGGAGTATTAGCTTTACATTTAGGTCAAAAATCAACAAGGATTCAATTCTCCTACCTGTTTGTTCATATTTAAGTATCACATTTAAACTCGTTCTCACTCTCATCTAGTGACAACCCAATACACACATTTTCCTTACCTGCAAATATTGTGAAGAAGTTATCCAGCGCTTGCTTGGCAAGGGACAACTGAATTCTAAGGCATCCAAAACATATTAAGATTTATATACTTTACCTTTTGTGATTGATGAACCTATTTTTATGAATGGGCCGGTCAGTTTTATTTACACCTTCAAAAACACTGATATCCAAAGACCGATACTCCTTTAAAGGTCAACGCCATAAGCAGACAAATCCTACCTTGATCCACGGGTAGTGTCCTGAACTGGACACTTGGACTATATGGACCAGGCCCTTTGCTTGTGTGGGCACGTACTTTTACGTCATAAGTGGTATCTGGTTTTAAGCCAGAAAGTGTCATAGTGGTATCAGCAGGAACAACAGGGAGTTCAACTGGCTGGTAAGCAACATTGATATCTCTGTACAAGATGGTATATTTGGTGATAATGCCATTTCTTTCTGCCAAGAGGGGCATCTGCCAAGTTAATTGAACTGATGTAGAAGTAGAGCTTTCCGAGTGGAGATTTTGGGGAAATCCACTGGGTACCTCTTCAGGAACAGAAATCTCTTTAACCATCTCCTCCCCAAAGCCCACTTTATTTCTAGCTGAGAGCCTGAAGACATAAGAAGCTCCTTTGTGAATGTCTGTGGCCGTGAAGTGATCTTCCTTCTCTGAGAACTCCATGGTTGTTAATGTATCCATGTCTTTGCGACCAAACTTCAGGCGATAACCCTGCAGCGGGCCAAAAGTTTCCACAGGAGGATGCCACTGAATTAGAGCCGTGTTCATCTGTGTGTGGCTAATCACAAGCCGAGGTTTGCCTGGAACTGTAGCACAATGTTATTTAAAGAGGATAGATATAAACACAATTGCACGTACAATTCTTGAGGATAGTTTCAGCAGGAATAGGGATATATTTTCTCTTTCCTCACTCTTAGTTCCACATATTGCTGTCCTAATGAAGAAGTGTCTGGCTCCTGCACTATTTAGTCATACAGTATAAGGAACTGCAACAATAGAGACATTTACTGGACATTTTTTGTCTTCTTCCCTTACCATCATTTCTAAATACAGAGCACATTGAGAGGCACAGGAACACAAATCAAGGAACACAAATCAAGAAGTAAAACTTCCAACAAATGCCTTATGAATGGTCTGTCTCACAAATCCTTGTTTGAAAAAAAAAAAAAAGTTTTCATGTACTTAATCCAAAGCACATTTCCTGTAAATGGGAAAATAATTAATGAAGAAATAACAAGTTTCCAAGTAAGTTTAACGTAATTTTTACCATTAATAGCTAAAATGTGGTAGAAGTCAGAACAACCTTGCCCTCAAAAATCATTACTACACATGATAGAACCCTGTCATTCTAGTTTCCACACACAAATTACTTCTGCCTCCTCTGTTTCAGTGTGGAGAGGTAGTGCAGTTTGGAATTTAATGTTTTCCTGTATGGCTTATCACATAAGTCATTTTCCAGCATGGTTTTTGTGCACATGAACTGGATTTCTTTTGAAGAAGGCTAAATTGGTAGCTCCTCTTAACCTACACACTACATACCGTCAAAATCTCAATTAGGACCCATTAGTCCAAATTGGTGATTTGTCTTTTGTAGAAGTTCAGACTACAAGTGTGGTATGGACATTGGGGAGGAATTGAATTTAATCAGTCCAGACAAGACTGAAACAGTCCTAATTAAGCCAAAAATACCATTATACAATTTATATAGTATACATTTTTGGAGTCCCAATATGAATTCTCATTTACTGTTTCTGTTTAATTGATTAATTAATTTTAATTTATTCACATCCATTTGTATACATTTAGTTTATATTTTCATTGATACTTCTATTTCAAGAAAGTCTGTTTCTACTACAGTGATTTATTTGATAACAAAACATACAACTATTCAGAAATTTGGTGTTCATTCTGTACCAATGCCTGACAAGTGAAGAGACCAGAAGTAGTACTGCAATGACAACACAGTCTTCAACAAAGACTAATTAGTTTCATCTGCATTTGAAGCCTTCCCATGTGAATGTAACTGCTGCATTGTGAGCTCTGGTTCCTGTATTTAAACACTTCAATAGATTTTATTATTTATCTTCAGTTCTCAGGCACCCAGCAAATCACATTGCTATTGTCAGAAGGTGTAACTACCATTCCATAAAGAATTAGGAATAAGGAGGGAAGAATGGCATGCCTTGAACAAAATTCTGCATTTAGTAAGCTCTTTCTTCTTTACTTTTGTCATAAGTCATGACATTGCTTCTAATTTAGTAAGAATTATAGGTGGGTTTTATATAAAATTTCCAAGTATCTTTAAATTTGAATGTTGAGGTCACCTGGCAGCATTATTGTAGAATTTTGTGAGTGTCTTCTCATACTTTCTGCTGTGTAAAGAATATCTCTCTTGTTAGTTCTGACTTCTCCTCATTGATAACTAAAAGTCTTTATGGAACAGAGAGAAGGCTGTGAAGGCCTTTTGTAGGCCATAATTTTCTCTGCACTCTAACTATTACTGGCACCAGTGTAGCAGAGGAAAGAATAGTTTATCTAAAAAGAAAAACTCCTTCAGTTTCCTAGAGGAGAGATTACTGGAATAATTTATAACTAAATTATTTTTGTAATAAATTGCCTTTTTTGTTGTTCTTGTGGCAGACTTCATAATCAGAACTACATTTTAACCTCTGTGGTAACTACAGAGAAAGGAAGAAACTCATACTTGCTCTTGATCAGAACCAGGGAACTAATAAAGTTTACTTATCCAATAAAATACCCTGTGACAAAAATAGTAAATAACAATGGTCACTTTGTTTTTAATACCATAAAGCCTATCTGATGTTGCAAAGCAAGTAAATTTCTTTTTATTTCCAGACTGCTTTCAGTTAGCACTTAATTTCAATATGATTTACTTATGAATATCACAGTCTTTTAGGACAAATGACAGGATTCTGTGCAGTCATATATACAGTTGCGTCACCAAATAGCTCTGTTTAGAAATTTCTGATAATAACCTGAATTTTCTATGAGCCTAAAAGAAGTGAAATTGCCAATAAAATAAATCCTCTGATCTATTGAAATCTTCTTCCATTAGCACATAGCAAGACATCTCTCACATACCCCTTTGCAACAGACATTACTGCTGCAATGGCTTGCCACTAGTAGTGGAAGCTCACATAAGCTGCCTTGCCAAATTACCTGAAGTAATTTGTTTCTGTTAGCTGCTATAAAGTACACACCACCACAGACAGCTGAAGTCTGTCTTTCAAGAGTGCTGTCCAGTATGAGAGCAAATGGCAAGTAATGGACAAGCTATTGTCCTATGAGATTCTTCAACTACTGTGAAACAGAAATTAAAGGTCTTATTAAAATCTTCATAAAAATTGTATTATATCATTGACTAGTAAGTCTTCATTTTTTGTCAAGGTCTTGTTAATCATACATTTTCTAACTTCTGCCCCAAGTAACTTAATAAGTATCTTGATTTAGAAATGTTAGTAATAGTTTTTATTCCATCTGATTTCAACAGTGAGGAAAGGAAAATGGACAGAAGACAAAAACACACCCTTGAATGAAAATATCAACAGTGTTCAGTGATTTTACTAATAACTGAGCTACCTTACTGTAGGCTTACTTATGTTTGGTGAATCCTTCCTGCCTAAAAATGTAAATTATGCTTTTGTATCACTAACCGGACAGCTGAATAGTTACTTATTATCTGAGTACCTTACAAATAACTTCTCTGGTAAATGTGCAGACATCTATTCGCCTTTCACATCTCTTATGGACATAATCTCAGTCTATTTAATTCAAACTTTAAAAGTCAGACTAGAATGTCAGATCCTTCATTTTCTTTATTGTAGTATTCCAATAGCACCTTTCTAGGAAAAAAAACAAATGGAAACTTAAAGTGAATAGGAGACTGCATTACAGACCTACAACCCTTTGGTGCTGATGCATCATTCCTTCCCTTGTGGTGATGCATTCTCACAGAAAGTGAGCAGGAAGCTCCTGGTACTGACTATATACAATGTCTCTTTTTTCAAAAATGTGCATGTAATTTTTTCTTACAAAAACAGCCCAAACAGAGCAAGCTGTAACACCAAGTGAAGAGATTTCATACAGTCTGGTATGTATGAAGGAGCAAAATGGTAACTAGCTGTTAATCCCAAGAACAAGCATTACTTGTTCATAGGGTTAAGCAAACGACAAGAATAGTGTAATATGCATTACATTTCAGACATGCCTCATATTCTCTATTACTCTCCAGTCACATTTATATGTGACATAGGATTTGTTCTTTTTAAGTTGAAGCATCAGAGATCTCAGTAGAATGACACATGAACATTCAGTAAGGACTAAATGCAGCAAAACTTTATGTTTTGCAAGCATATTTGCATAACCTGTTTTTATTCAATAGGGACTTTTGCATAACCTTTTTTATTCAATAGGAATTTATTAATCTAGGAACTAATAAAATCATAATTTATATAATTGTGTTTATTTAAATTTCGAATTGAACTTTAAAAAGATTATTGGATCAAGTGCTTTTTTTCTTAAGTCAAGTTCCAATACATGCCAGAAATACATATCTTTTTTTCTTTTTTCCTCTCTCTCAGGGTAGGAGAATTCAGGAAAGATAAGAAACTACACAGTGAGTTTCAGCAATAGCCAAGAGTAATGATTAGAATGTATTCTAAGATCTGAAATGAAACATTGTGCATGTAGCTACCAAGACTGATATTTTTCCAAGGAATCTAACAAGAAAAGAGATCTAACAATCACTGCATTTAGTGATTGTTTTAAAAATTGAATCAATCACTATAAACCCAAATATGTATGCCTTTTGGATTTCATCTATTAGCATAAACAATACATTTTTAATCAGAGAGCTTGTTATGGTACTACATGTGTTTGTAATAGAATATTCTTAATGGCTGCACTACAAACCCCTGAAAATGAACACAATACCTACAGGTTGTGAACACCTGTAGGTAAGCATCACTAAACCTGTGGTGGCACCAATTGGTTAAGGTGTGCCACAGTGAAATGCTAAAAAAAATATTAAAAAATGTTCCTCATCTAAAAGCAGTTTGGTTCATCCCATCTGTGCTAACTGCTGTATTGATTATGCAGTCAAGATATCCAGCATTTAGTACCACCTGAGATCAAACAAGACTGAACACAGTGGCAGGGTGTATTTTGCCCCATTTTTTTCCTTAAATTACCCCTGAACCAATATAGGCTTCAGGGTTTCACAGGATGGAGTTTCATCATGTTTTCCAATTCTCTGCTTTAATAATCACATTCTTCTGAGATAAGTTCTGAATGTCATACAGACGAGTTCTTTCAATGTTGTACTGGCAGTGTTGCTACTTTCATGAAGATCATGAAAGCCCTGTACAAGTTTTTCAAATATCCTTCTCAGCTCTGAATTTTTATTTTTCCCTCTCAAAGAAGACACCAATAATAGTGGAAGAGTACTCAAAACTATGAACTGACCTCATCTGGAACAAAGAAAAGGGACAAAGGGAGTCACTTGCTCTTTTTATCTAAACAAATGAAGGTCCTAACACTGAAACAGAAAATCCTATGCCCTAGAAACACTTTTCACAAAACAGAAGACTCCCAAGGCAAAAAAAACCAAACCAGTACCAGAAAAAGTCAAAGGATTCATTTAGAGCTCCATTTATATATAAGTATTACCTGCACCAGTAGTAGATACAAGTTTGGGTTTGCTGCGTGCTCCGTCACCTTTAGTTGTATAGGCTGTCACAGTGAAAGAGTATGTGGTTTCAGGCTGAAGCCCAGAAACTATCATTTCCTAAGATGAAATAAAATAAAATAAGAACAATTAATTTAAAATTGATTGTTTGCCAGGAGAATGCAGAATCCTTTAGAAACCCCATTTATATTACACTTCTGAGCTATTGGCAGTGATAGCAAGCATTTGAGTGCACCGACTGTACTGTGTGAAACACTTGATAATGCAAAACATTTCACTCACTTAAGCAGTAAAGGACAGCACACATCTAAATAGTATGCCTCAGGTAGTTTACAGCAAAAGGCCAAAAGCTTAGTGTTGTGAACAGTGAAAAAAGTCTTCTGAAATATCTTGCCTGAGGAATACTACTGACATTGTGAAACACATGCACATGTAGATATGAGAAACTCAGTTTAACTTAGTCATTAACAGGATAGCACCGATATAGTCCTAAAATGCCTAGTAAGAAAAATGTTGCATTTACATGCACACTTTATAAGTAATGATGGTTTAGCTGAACAAAAAAGCCTCGTTACTTCCATAACACTTTCATTGCAACTACCCTGCGTCACTGGGTAGATTGTGCTTCTCAATATCTAAAAGGACTTCAGAAACAACTAGCCCTTCAGGTCTAAAAGAACTATGCAGAACACCACTAAAAATCAGATCAGAGGATAGGTCTGATGGTCCTCAGATGACAGCAGCCACAAAACAAGTAGCTCTTCAGCTAGAGCAAAGTAACAGCAACAACATCAAACTGTAAATATTAGAGCAAGGGGGATATCTTTTCATACACGTGTGCACATGTGTACACGTACAGAAGATGCTGAGTGGTGTACAAGAAATGAACTAAACTTATGTCCTGCTACAAGGACAGCAAGAGAAGTAAGTTTTGACACTTATAATATAAATAAATCTTATATAAAGGGACAGTATTTGGAGGTAACTGACAGGCCTGGAGTCCCCAACTCCCAGCCTGTAACTGTTGGGCTACTACTTTGCATTTTCATATGCCTGAATGAACTTGCACTAAATTTCCACGCTGCCAGAAGGATGGTGTATTTATACATCTAGAATAAATAGCAGATGGGCAATTACACATCCCTCAGAAACAGCCATCAAAAGTTAATATAAAAATAATGGGCCAGACTATTCATAGTGTAGGGATTTTTCAAGATAGTGGATATGAGCTTAGCAAAGACGTGATTAGAATTAACAGCATTGTATCTACAGTTAGTTATTAGCAATATAGAAATAATTAGGTAATGAAAGGAATGAGTGGGTAAAATATCTCAAATAAAAAACCAAAAAACAAAAAACAAACCCAAACAACAAAATGAAACAACACATAACAATCTACTATCAAAAGATCCTTTTCTTAGACTCTATCACAGAATTCAATTGAACCGTAAGGCCAAAATCAGTAAGAAAGACTTCATATCTTCCATAGGAAAACTGCACCTGGTACTACCAGAAATAAACTGTAAAAAACAAAAAAAAAAACCCACAAACCCACAAAACAGAAAGACTTATAAAATATTAGCCTCATCTAAAACAACCCTTACTTCATGATGTAAGAACTATGGCTGCATGTAATGTCTGAAAGCGTAGTTTGGATACAGCAAACATTATTACTTAGGCATAAACACTGCAGGTCATATGGCTTTCCTGATAGCATGTATTTATTTTATCCAAAAGAAAGCACAACTGACTTCTACTTCCAGTTACACACACAAAAAAATCTTAAAATGAATACAAAAAAATACAACTATTGGTATGTAACTCTGAACCACTCCTGTTTTATTTTTCTATCACCTTGTAAAGCAGAAGTTGTGAGGCAAAGTTAGTGACAGCCATCAAAAAGATGAAAACACAAATCAGTGCTGTACATTTTGGCATCATGCTAAACCCCAGAACAGGCAAGCAACAGTAACACTATTCTCTCCAGGAAAATAAAAATAAACAAACAAACAAAACCCCCAAACCAACCAACAAAACAAAACAAAAATGGAAAAAGCTGTCATAAGAAAAAACCTTTGATGTTAGGAACATGCATTTGTGCAAATGACAAAAAACACCCTGCAGAACAAAAACAAAAACAAACCCAAAGAAAACACAAAAAAATCCCTATCCCAAACCAAAAGCATACAATGCTACAAGCAAACAAGCAAGACAAAAAGTCTCAACCCAAACATACAATGTTGTTCTGCCCAGTCAAAAAGTACTTACATGTTCAGTAGTATCATCATATTCCCACTAATTTACAGTAAAGGAAGTTGAAAGGAAAAACAAAAGAAATAAGGAGATTTGTAGCCTGGTTGAGATAAAGTTTTCTTACTTATTTTAAAATTAATATGAAAGATGTCTGAAAAAGTCATGTAGAGTTCAAATTATCCATGTAGAATCACATGAAATTTGGTTAATGAAATCAGACCAGGCATTTTTAATTCCATTTCTGTTTTCCCTAAAATCCAGCTCCTCTTTCACTGACAAATACAAGTAATGAACCCTCTTGTACAATGTAGTACTATTTTATAATAGTTTTTATTAAAAGTTACCAAGGCAGAATTAAAGGCTACCTGGTTTATTTAATAATGTTACCAGGCTGTATGCTTCAGTTTCCTAAACTAATTCAATGCATTAAGTCTTGAAACCACACTGATATTTTACCATCAAGGTCTTCATACTTGCACAAGCCTTGATAACATGTCATAGAAGTACTAAAGGCAGGAAGGAGAGGTGGGAAGAGAAAGGAGTTGACAATCCTTCGTAAAACAGAGGCAAGCAGGCAGCTCAAAGCTAAACTTGACAAATAAAGAAATACAACTTTTGCCTTTATGATATTTGGACTCTAATATCTCATCTAGTCTCAAGTTACTGACCTCCTAGTGTTTAAAATCATTTTAATCCCCTGCCACAGAGAGGCTGGAAGTAAAAAATTGTGAAAGAGGAGAACCAAAGCATGTCCTTTTCCATCTCCTCTCCCTTTTCCCTTTCCCTTCCCACTTCCTGATCTACTTTCATCATTGTCTCCACTGAATTTAAGCCATAAGAATGCCATGTTTTCCAAAATAGGAAAGTAAGTACTGGCAGCAAAGTCCTTCAGAAATAGACATAGTATTTTGCAAATAGGGAGTCCTATTCTCCGAAGAGGTTTCTGCAAATCTGAAATTCAGAACTAAGACTGGAAAGGGAAAAAAAACAAAACAAAGGCAATCCCCCATTTGTTTACCCATGTAAAATGCTTACAAAACTGATTTTGCTCTTTGATTTAGGTTAATAATTTCTTTTTATTTCCAGTCAATCCAGTCATAAAATGTGAGCTAGCAGTCTATTGGATAAGTTTCCCACAGGATGACTCCTTCAGAGTCAGGCGCTTTACCCAGTAAAGCTTTAAAGTTTCACAGAGTAGTGATATATCGCAATCAGTAAAATCCTAACTTGAGAAGCTCTTCAAACCGGATATTTTCATTATCTCATAATCTCATAATTTTTAAAACAGCTGGCAAATTTTGCAATGATAAATAACCATATACCTATTCAAACTAAGTTCCTCATTTTATTGAAGTTCCTCATGTCCATTATGAAAACTATAATACCTCCATGGTTTCTAAAGTTACATTAAGAACATTAATTTCTTGTGAAATATGTAGCCAGGTGTGTACAAGCTAACCAGAGAAACATTGTAATAATAGGCTAACACAGCCTTCTAATGATTTTAGGCTCTCCACTGAAGCAATGAAATAGGAGATGGGTGGATCAGGCTGTGCACAGTTTGCTACACTGACTTTGACCTGCATCAGATCACCCTGATGCTTTAGAGCTTCAGAGTATAGGTAAAGTCTCCAGGTTTAACAGAATCAGAATAATAACATAACCTAGTATTTCCTTGCAGATCAACAGAGAACAAAGTGTATTGGGTTTGGCCCAAGAACCTTTAAATGCAAGTGTTCTGAAAAAAAAAATTCTAAATAGGGACAAAAAATGCTATATGGTAGACTGATAAATAGAAAGAAAAAAGACCCTCAACAACAAAAGGCAGTTTTGGACTGCTCTCTGGTAAATGGAAAGTTTTCACTCTGACCACGAAAAGAATAGAGTGTCCCAATTACCTGTGCATCCGCCAGCATGATGTCCTTTAGCATGGGCTGGCCCTTCGGCTCTCCGTTTTCCATCCTCACGTAGTGGACCTGGTATCCTCGAATCTGACCGTGCTGCTTATTGGGCACAGGCGAGCGCCATGAGACTTTAACAGCAGTGGAGTTGACAGCCTCTACCTCGACTTTGCGAGGAGGACCACTAGGAACTGGAACAACATCATTGGACAGAAGAGAATTACAGCCACCTGTCCCACCCATGTCTTTCGCTTTTTTTTTTTTTTAAGAAAGGGCAGACTCACTATGTTGTCTTTGAAGAATACAAATCATTCAGCAAATGAAAATGCTCAACAGATCTGCTCTACCTTTCAGTGAAAAGATCAAAAAACATGACTGATGCAAAAATGGAAGAAAAAGGAGTATTAGAGAAATAGAAAAACATGTAAAAATGTACAAAAGCCAAGGAAGATGCTTTGAGATTCAAAGCATTACAGTACAAATAGATATTTTAATCATTTAAATAATAATACTATAATAATAACAAAACCACAAAAGATTGAAAAAAGTTTCCCTTTTTTTTTTTTTGTTTGTCAAGTTCTACGTTTTATTTTGGTTTGTTTTTTTTCCTCAGGATAAAAAGGAGGCTGATTACAAGGCTGTCTTCTGTCACTTTCAAGAATGGAAGAAAAGAAAATGTGTGGAGCATCAGTTTTCCAAGATCAAAAAACAAAACTAAAAAAAAGCCAACAAAAAAACGCAACCCAAAAAACCCCTCAAATCAAAAAGCACAATATGGAAGAAGAAAGCAGTTAAAAGAAAAAAGAAAACCAAAAAACCAAGACCTGAAAAAAGTTTATAGACATAACTGTTTAAAAATGACAATGACCATAAAATCAAGGAAAAGGCAGAAAGTTTTTTTTTTCCCTAAGAGTTATTTTTCATTAAAGAAGGAGCAAGAAGGATATGTATGGGTGGGAGATTCATGTCACTTGCAAAAAAATTATTTTCTGATAGAAAAATACAAAAATATCAAATAGAAAAATGGTGTAGAAAGAACAGTCTTTGATTAAAAAGCTCAAAAGGTGATAATATCTGGTTATATTTGAGAAAAAAGAAAAAAAGAGGAGCAGAAAAAATACTCTTAGCCTATACAAAAGACAGCAGATGACAGAGTCATAGAGGTGCAAACTGATGTAGTGGAGGCAACATACCATCTTCATCTGTCCGAATCAATACTGCTAAGCTCTCTGGGCCAGGTCCAACATCAGTGTGAGCAGTCACAGAGATCCGGTACTCAGTCCATTTTTCCAGCTGTTCCAAAAGGTACTGGGTACTGTCCGAGGAAATTCCCAAAATTTCATGGGGCTTGACATCTTCTCCATCAATCCCAATGTACTTGATGGAATATGCAGTGATAATGCCATTCTGTTTTTCCACCGGTGGAGGTTTCCAACTTACCAAAATGCTAGTGGAGCTGGGGCTTGTGCAACTAATGTCTTGAGGAGGAGCTGATGGCTCTAATTTCAGTAGTGGGTTAAAGGAGGATTTGAGTGGAAGGATAGAAGTGATTGAAAAAAAATGAACAAAAGAAAAAATAAAAATAAATAAAAGAGAACCAAATGAAAATAATAAATAAACAAAAAAGTAGAAACTCAAAAAAGCAAAACGTCAGATAATCATATGCACCTTGGCTTATTAACATGAGGAAACTGAAAATGAACAGACAAACTAAATGGTGAAAACGGATGTAGGGGAAACATATGAAAATGAAGCCTCAAAATAATATTACCTACCTGTAATTAAAATTCTTCTTGAAATAAAACAAAAACGTGACACTTCTATGACTACTGATCTACCTTTATAATCCTTGCAATTAGTGCAAGCTATAACATTTTAAATAATACACAACACGTATTTACTTACAAATATTGACATCCCCTTCAAGTGGCTTTACTTTCCTTAAGACAGAAAATCTCTTTTTACAGAACACCTAAAAACTTGCAATAATTGCCAGAAATTGCTCCATAGGTTGCCATTTTTGCAGCCTTTCTACTCTCATAAACAAATTACTGGGGTTTTTTTATGAGTCTGCCTGACACAAGTCAACCATAAATTATATTTTAATTGAAAGCATTTACTGAAACATTTATTGTAGCTAACATACTATGAGCATGCAGTCCATAGAAGAGGAAGAAAGTCTTAGTCAAAGATTTACCTACCAGGAGAAAGTGACAGGCTTGTTGATTCTGACTGTAACTTGTACTTACCCTAGATCAGCTGTCAGTTTTATTTTTTTAACTCCTCTTGCAGACACCTTTGCTAGCAAAAAATTATTCCTACCAGTAATGTATATTACTTCTACAGAAAAAAAAATCTACCCCAAACAACATGTAAAGAAAGCAGGTATTCATTTTATAAAGCGAGTTTACAAGCTCAACACATCAGAATGTGAGTTTCTGACTTTGTTTCATCTCCTGTCAGCATCACCAGTCTTCCAGAGCAGAAATGCTCACCTTTACTCAATTGTACTCAAAGGACTATGTTAGCATATTTACCTTTTCCAAGCTTCAGAGCATTTAAGCATGCGTGTCATTCCACTGCTTTCAGCAAGGCAAATCAAGTACTGAAAGTTTGGTATTCATTTATGTGCTTAAATGCACTTTGACTTATCAAAATCTATGCTTACTAACAGATCATTCAGAGCACCCAAAGAAAGGAGCTATCATTCAAACTCACTAGTAGAAGGCGGGGATATGAATGCCTTTCCTATTTCTTTCTTGTGTCTTGTAAGAAGAACATAAATTTTGTGTGCAAAACTTTTATTCCCCTTTACAACCCCCTCTCCACCTTTTCTTCCCATTTCTTAAGGGAAAAAAGAAACAAACAGATACTTATATATACTTCTAATAGTGACATCAAGCAAAATTAAAACAACAGAGAAAGCCTAGGACCCTGCTGTGACCTACTGCATTTATGCTTCTATCTTTTGGTCCCCTACAGCTCTTTCTAGAGGGATCAATGGCTTTTTTCTCAGTATGGTACACTGCTCCTCCAAAGGGAAGATAGGAGGGAATTTACTAGTATTTCGATTAACTAGAGGAGGTGGATGGAAGAACAGATGAGAATGAACACATTTGGGCTTATTTTTACAGACTAATTCAGTAATCAAGTACTCAAAACAAATGGATCCCCTTCTACCATTAACTTGTGCAGGAAGCAAAATACATGTAAAATGTCCCTTAAGGGTCTTACAAAAAAGAAATAAATCCCTGCAGCATCTTCCTCTGATACCAAGATGAAAGGCAGTAGCACATTCTGGTGAATATTGCTAATAAAATCATAGAAGTTTATTAATTTTTAATCTATTATACTCTGAATATGCAAAATATTGCACTTAAGTAACTAAGGATAACTTGAAGGCCACTTTAACCAGTTTTATTAACACATACACATTTTTTCATAATTGCACATTAAAAAAAAAGTAATCTCTGCAGCAAATAACTTGGATTCGACCACTGGAATCAAATGGATTTTGCTACTACCTGAAGACACAAGGCTGAGCAAAACATAACATATTCTTATATTCAAGAAGAGAAAACTTATATATGGAACACACAGCCTTGGCTCCTAGTTTCTTTTGTATGCAGTCTAAGCAATTTTCACCCAGTATAAGATAATGAGCATTCTAAATAATTGAAATGGCTCTCAGAATAAATAAATACATATTTCTTAATCAAATTATTAAGTCTGAATTAGTAAACTGAAAAGTTGCCTTGACATTATCTAAAACTAACCTTGTGTTATATGTGTTTTTTTAAGTTTATTCCAAGTGCCTTAGAAATGCTTCAGAAACACATTTAGCTTTGCTTAAAGGTGAGCAGCACTCTGTCTCCAGTCACACTAATTGATATTAATGTATAACACTAACAAGGAACGGTTGTGTAATCACATGTCATGACTGCAAATTAAAAAGACTCATGTCAACTGAGAAACTGAATTTTCTGTTTCAAATAATCTTACTTTAAGAACAGGCAATTTAACTTAAAACAAATACAAATAGAATTGTACTAAGTTCTTCAATGACACATTGTAATGCAAACTGTCAGGAAAGCATAACTTATCAGGCAAGAATAATCCTGGACATCATTGCTGAATAGCTGATTGTTTTAGTTAAGTCTTAATATAAGTCTTTTAAGGTGTATATGTAAGTCCCTGACAAATTTTTGCATCTCAAACTGTTTTTCTCCAGGTGGAAAATAACTGAACATCGTAAAAAGCCCTGATTAAGAAAATTGAACAAAATCAGAATGATAAGATACTACAGAAGAGTTGTTAAGAAATATCTGGTACAGTCTGAAATATTCATCCTGATCCACTCCACAAATTTTTTCACTTCAGGGAGATGCTGCAGAAACAACCTACGGAGTGTGCAGACTGGAGAGGTGAAATTTTATTGGTTAAAGACTGTTATTAATGCACACCTATTGCATGATGCAACATTTCACCTTATTATAAAATAAAATTTTATTATGCCAACATTATATTGCCTCCTTAGACACTGGTTTATTTGGATTGTTTTATGAAGCTATGTAAAAGCCATTCCTATATTAATTTGATCACAATACACCTCAAAAATACACATTTTAGACATTCTTTTCCTTTATCAAGCAACATGAATATTGTATTTTGCTTTTTTTTCTGTTTCTGCCTACCTGGGCTACTGAGATTACTATCTTTGAGAAACAGAAACACAGAAAATAAATATTTCAAAGAAAGACACCTACTTGACTGCATGGTTCTCGCTGAGATTTCTGCTGTTGAAGCACCCAGCCCTTGAGGAGACCGTGCAGCTAGGCGGAACAAGTACAGGCTGTTTGGCCTTAAGCCTTGCAGACGATAGGATGTAGTAGGTTCAGTGGAAACCCGTTGCTAAAGGTAGATAAGAGAATGTCTTGGTTAGTATTCAGAGACTCTGAATTCCATATATTGCCTGTATGCTTTTATACTGGGATAAAACCATAGAGGAAAGCTTAAATTCCGAAAGAAAGAAAGAAAGAAAGAAAGAAAGAAAGAAAGAAAGAAAGAAAGAAAGAAAGAAAGAAAGAAAGAAAGAAAGAAAGAAAGAAAGAGCAGAACAAAACCAAACTAAAGAAAACCAAAACTGAATGTATTACTTTTGATAAACATTAATAAACTATTTTTTTAAATCAACAGTTTAAAGGTGAAACTCAGAGCCAAAAACAAAGCTTGACTGTTTGAGGAACAAATAGCTGTATACGAAGTATGAAAGGCTTTTCAGACAATACCACATGAACAAAGCCTTACCTATAAATGTCTTTTACGGCAGTGATTTTATAGTGCACGTTATCTTGGGTTTAAGCTTGTAGTTAAATTTGTATTCAAAATATTAAAAGCAAATTCTTCTACAGGGTAACTTATTAAGCAGCAGACTGCATCCTATTTCGAAGTGAAATATGGACCTAGCCCCCTTACACAAAAAAACCTTATGAAGTCGCAGAGTATGTGTGAAGCTGCCATAAACATAAGCTCAGTTGAAGCATCAGCAATGACTTGAACATGCAGGAGAAACCAATGAGGCTGACAATCTCCTGTGTCCCTCTGAGACTCCTGGCTTCTTTCTTTTCTCTGTGACACCTGGTAATATGGCATTTTCCCTACCAGAAGAAGAGTTTATTCTGAAGTTTATGGCACAAACATGATAGAGGCCCACAAAAACTGAAAATTCTTTATGAAAAAATGGTACAGAAAAAGTCTATTGCATGTTTTAATCTTTATAAAGAACCTCTTGTTTTCTTCTCAATTATTACTGAAAGATTAGCAAAGCTTGGAAATTCTCTTACACAATGGCACAAAGAAACAAAAATTATCTAAGGCTGAAAATAGATTTCAAAGTTCAGGTATAAGTTCAAAAAGGCTTAATGTGTCCTTAAAATGTCCCCAAACACTTTTGCTTCCAAGGCTTTATAGAGAAATAGACTAAGAGAGATATAATCAGTGTCTGAAACTGGATGGAATTTCTGTGGAGGATTCATTGTCGTCTTCAGCAAAATTCCACTGGCTGGTAACCATTGACAACATTTTCTGCTGTTTATCTACTTTCAGTCTGCCACTAGGCTAACTGCTGGGCTTAACAAACCTAAATATCAAGGCATTTCTACTAAAGCAAGTTACGAAAACATGGAATTTAAACCATTGCCACATTTTATGCCCAACTTATCACCAATCATTAAAAAGATGTAAAATCTTGCCACTTACTTCCTCCCCATGTTCTCCATCTTTGTAAACCAGTTCATAGCTGGAAATGGTATCAGACCGTGGAGGTGTCCAGGAAAGCAGAATGCTTGTTTCAGACTCAGGTTCTGCTTTGAAGTTCAATGGTTGACCAGGCACTAAAGAAAAAGTTGTGCAGTGTTGCCAATTATTTATTTGGATACTTCAATACTTTCAAATCTTTTAAAATGTTATCCAAATATGGCATGCAATATTGCTTTTCTTTATCTTACTGAACTTAAATGACTTGATTCACAGTACTATGAAACAAATTTATCTAAGCACAGAAAAAGAATAATGATACATTTAATTCACATGTTAAAAATTATCAAGGATTTCAAATAAATGTTTTTGCAGTGTAAATAAAGCAAACAGAACAGAAATGCAATTGAAGAGATGCCTGGTGATGAATACCAGCAATCTAATATCCTATGTGTGAAATGGCAAATATATACACACAAATATATGTATATACAAATATATACATACATTTGTGTGTGTATGAGGAAAAGCTAATAGAAAATAATAGTCTAGAATAAAGTGTTAAAACTATTACATGCATCTCCAGATACAATGTTTTTTTCTCAGCTCATAAATGAAAGATAGTAAACACATCCTGGTCTTTAAGAAGACACCCACATACAATAACCAGCTTGTTTAACCTGAAGTAGTTATAACCCAGTGGAGAGATATTCAGCTAATTTCTCCTTAAGTGACGCATTTCCACCCTTTAATGACTGATATATTTAAGAATATAGTTGAATTCCTAATGACAACACTTTCTAATTGCAAGAAGCAAAATGCACTTTTGATCGCACTAGTCAAGAACATTCTCTGTTGTTATATCTTGTGCAATGGTCACAGAGATTGTCCACACTAAATGTTATTCTAATTTACTTCTTCAAATTTAAAGCAAATGATAAGGTTGACTAGGAAAAGACAGCAAAACATAACTGCAACGTTGGATTGTGTACAATAGTTTCGGCACCCAAGTTCTAAAACATTACTTTCAGTAAATAGTGCCATTGATAAGGCGTTGAACAGTTTTCCACAGCATCTCTAGCTGTTCAAGAATAAAATGAGACATAGTCTCATTTTTTCAGGGGAAAAATAAAAAGATATACTTCTTAGCACACACTGAGAACAGGTGTAAGAAGTAGGATGTGACAATAATGATGGTTTCACAAACATTTATCAGGGAAGAATTCTATTACAGCATTACAAGTATATTCCTTTAGTACAGTAAGATACTTAAAAACTTTACTACAGAGAGTAAATTGTTAACATAATTTGGTATTTTGATTTTTCTCTTCCTCAAACTTCTACAGAATATCAATTTGAAGAGAACACTACCCTTATGTATTCTGGTACAGATTTGATCTCTAACTTTCAACCAACAACCTTTCTACATGAACTGCATATTCAAGCTCCTGCGTAGACAGTGAAAGTCTCTACATTATTTATTATTATTATTATTATTATTATTATTATTATTATTATTATTATTTAATGAATTAGTGAGAGTAACAGGAGACCAACTCTTTTACAGGAATATAAAGGGATAGGACTAATTAGATGTTTTTCTAAAAGGTGTCTGGTCTAAAAAGAGACGACTACCTGGGTTCTGCAAAGTGCAAAGAGGAAATGATCCCAAAGCATTGGGAGACATTACAGGAAACATCAACTAAGTATTTGTGACAGATTCTAATTTTGCAAGGAGAGGCTGCAGTGCTGGCAATGGTTCAGCTGGGAGAATGGATGGCTCTCAACAGCACTCCCAGCAGTGACAGAAGGGATGGAAGAGATGTGGCCAGGCTCTTCACAGAGTGTGGCAGGTGAGAGGCAGTGGCACAAGCTGAAACATGAGAAGCTCAGGACAACCCAGAAATGCAGCCAGGGCCCAAGGAGGTTGGACCATCCCAGTCCTGGTGGGTTTCACACATCAAGTGGGTGAAGCCCTATGAAATGCAGCCTGACCTCAGAGCTGAGCTGCTCTGGGCAGTGGCTGTGACTGGACACGTCCCCAGATAATCACCCTGCCACCCTGAATTGTCCTGTGATGATCTGTGCTTAATGTATGGATACATGAATTGTAGAACACAGCCAGGCTGTAATAGTAAGTGATCAGTCAAGTGACTCATATGAAGGCTGGTACCATCTGTTATGATAAATATGGCAGCAGATGGAGAACTAAGGATATTTTCTGTCTCTCTACATGTTTTAAGACCCTCATTCTTCAAGTATTCCTTTTTTTAAAAAAACAAATCCTTTGTCATCTTAGGTCTGTAATGCAATCATTTTATAAGACAAGCGGATGGCTAACTGGACTTTTCCAAATGCTGTTTGTCAAAATAATATCTTGCTTCAAGATTTAGTTTCTCCTCAGATATTGTTTAACCCCAGTTAGGCAACTACGATGCTGAAAACTCTGACAGAAGAAAAAGGTGACAGGGAAATCTGCATTGCTCCAAATAGGTAAGAGAAAGTAAACACACTTTATTGCTGAAAAACTCTGGTATGGAACCCAGTATCAAAGGAAAAGTATTGGTTGAGGAAGTGGAACAATTAACTTTTAAACTACTTAGGATTTATGCCTAGAATACATATCTGTTCAAAAAAATTTTCAGTGGCACATGGGAGCTAAGCCAAACTGGAGCTGACAGAAGCTACTGGTCTCCTTCAAAGAGAGAAAAAAAACTAGAAAAACTGCAAAGTGAATGCAAGTGGACTTTATACTCTTAGGGAAGTGTTTTTATGTCACACACCAAATCTAACTCCATATTAGTACTGTACATTGGGCAGCCTGCTAATTGAATGGTTTTGCATGAGCATTGTCTCAATATTGTCTGTTCCATTTTGAGGGCAATATGCTCTACAAAAATACATTAAAACCCCTAACTTCTGTGTGTCCCATGTGTATCTCCTCTTTCTTCTAAATATATCTTAGGTAGTACATGCAATGAAAGACTACTATGCAATAAAAAACCCCAAAGAACAAAGTCCACAACTACTTTTTCCATAACTTGACATCACCTTCTACATTTTCACTTGCTTATTCCTCCATGTTTATTGCTGGATAATCAGGAACAAGCACAGATTGCTGGACTTTGTCCTGCATATGTGGTTTTATCTCCATCCCTGATTACACTGCCAGAACAGGATCATAAAATAGGACCTCAGAAAAGCACTTCAGTTCCCTGCACAGCTCTTCAGCTGGCTGAGGTAACCAGAAAACTACTCCAGGACCATGCTGGATAACGGAAAAGAGGAGACTGTCCAGTATAGATAGGGCCCTGTGACATCACTAGGGTGAATTCCATACCTTGAGTAAAACTCAGTGAGTTCAATAAGAAATCAGCTTTGCAAAGGACAATAGATCAATCAAGAGAATTTACAATCAGTAGGGAACCTAAAAGGACCATGAGTTTATGCTTCTGATTTCTCTGAAAGAAGCATGAAACTCGACAGAGGAAATCTTACAACTGAGGAGCTACTGTGCTCAAGAGTTTTTATTTTGTAAACAATTCATGTATTTTTTGAAATAACAACTCCTAATAGAATATAATTAAAAACAAAATGAGTAAAATACAAAATAAAATGGGTAATATGTGCACTGTGGTCTCCCCCTGTCTCTCTGCTACAACTGAAATAACCTCTTCAAATGACTCTGAAGATAGCTGGGGTTTGCAGCTTTGCAATATCAAACAAAGAACCACAGTACTCAACATAATTAACTACCATACGTTTTACATTTTTTAAAAAGCATAGTATATTATGTGAAAAGTAATCAGAAATCCGTAAATTTCTTTTTTCAAATATTATCTCTAACTGATATAGTAAGAGCACAGAGAATAAAATAAACGTGTTAGTCCTAAAGACAGAGTCCACCTGGTCTTGTCTGAATGACTAGAGAACACAGTGAAGAGATAAATTATCAGCGCGTGAGGGTAAGATCCTCAATACTGAACTCATCATGTTAGCATTTAAATGAAGTAAAACAGAGACAAAGACACTTAACAAAAGTTACTTGTGCATTGAGAGAAGGGGAGTTATTCAAAAGCTGAAATAGTCTTTCCTACCTGACCAGAAATATCCTTTGATGGAAATTTTAAAATTTAAGTCAGTTAAAAAACTATCCTATACTCCCCCCAGCATCAATACATGTAAGTATCTCAAAAGGGGATGCCACAGGAATGGTGGCAGACTCTTTCCAGTGGTGCCCAGAGAGAGGATGGAGAAGTGACTGTACATTAAACCACTAGAAGTTTCTCCTCAACCTGAGGAAGAACTTTATATCGAGGGTGGCAGAGCACTGGAACAGGCTGCCCAGGGAGGTTGTGGTGTTTCCATCTCTGGATGTGTTCCTTTGTCACCTGCTTCAGGTGACCCTGCCTTGGCAGAGGAGTTGAACTGGATAATCTCCAGAGGTCCCTTCCAACCCTAAATATTCTGTGATTCTCCCACCTGCTTTCTTGCTTTGAGTTGAGCTTCTAGCTAAATGTTCACAACTCTTTTAATCTGGAAGTCAATTTCATTAAATGCTTCACAAAGACACTACGATAGAACTGCGGAGTTTCAGATATCAGGTTTCCCTGTTCACATGTTCACACAAAAAATTTAAATGTCTGTTAAAGTAGCCAGCTTGCTACAGCACAGAACAGAACTCCTTTGCTATCAACTCTTTCTCTGAACTTCTAATCTTCTTTTACCATAAGAACTCCAGAAACATTAATTTTGTTGAATCTAAGGCTCTATTTATGTGCCTTGCAAGTCAGATAATTAACCTGCTCATTACTGTACTTTTTCCTACGTTCAAAGTATTAGCCTTTTATAAATGTAATAAACCTGTCTTCAAATCACGAAGAATCCTTAATTTACAACTAATAATATGTTTTGTATTTTAAGCTTTTTCTACAGAAACATATGCTAAGACGTACACATTCATTTCCCTGAATTTTTATTTGTTTTTTCCTCTCTCTCTTTTTCCAGTAATCCATTATCCAATAGACCTTGTGTATCTCCCACCTCTTTTTCTACTCCAGCTCAGAACAAAAACATGATCCACTTAATTCCTTCAGTAGCTATCCTCTCTTTGCAGGTTAAAAATGAAATGGAATAAAATTAAATGAAACCCAAACCCAGACAGTTCAAAATTTCTAAATCTTTCTGGTACGCAGAGATTAAAATATGTTGCTCAGAGCACACATTCTTACAATCAGTTTAAGCCCAGAAAGGAGTTATGAGAAGTGCATCCTGAGCAGCTGAATAGGACACAAACAAACATTGTTTTCTAACAAAGTAAGAAAACCACCAAAAACAGAAACAAAACCAAGAAGCATCACACTAAGACTTACATCAATATTTCTTTATTCTAAAATTTGGTAAGTCAATTAACCTACCATAATAGACCAGTCCTGACTCCATCCTCAACAGAATATAATCCTTGGGCCCAAAATGCAGAATAAGGACTTCCTCAACTTTTGAAATTGATCTCCTTTTACTTAAAAGGCTCAGCTCCACATCTCTTTTCTGATTAAAGAATCTGTTAAAATGGTGTCTTTTTACCATAAAGAAAGCACTGCTGAAAACACTGGGCAATAGGACATGGCTTTGCCTTCAAATGCTTAAGAAAAACACTGAATATCAAAATTGAACTTTTTTGAGGTTTTTTCAGTGTCTGGTTGTCTGAAAAATTTATCCTTCTCTTCCCCTCAAACTACATGCTCCCAGTCAATATTTTAATTAAAAAATCGAAATTTTACTACCAGCAGAGTTTCAGCTGACCTGCCAAGAAAGAAGCTACTCATACACCCTTTCCAAAAAACCATTTTTGCTATGCTAAAAAACCAAAAATTACTCTGAACAGTTTTTTTAAGAACAAATTATTCATTTTTATAATCTCTTTCCAAAGATCAGAATACATTTAAAGCAGAAAAGCCCTGAACCATCTAACAGAGCCTGTAAGTCACACATGTCAGCAAGATTTTGTTTTACATATGCTCTAATATCCCCAAAGTGAGGGTTAAGCTAAATATAATATAATGGCAGGCTTATTTGTTTAAAATAAAATCAACTAAATGTAATCAGCATCCCATTCCTATTTGAACTCTTTTAAAATGTTTCCATTAAATACATTTTCCCTGTTCTTAAATGGCACTTTACATTCACTTTAATATTTGGAATGTGTTTAATTTTGAGAGACTTAAACTAAAACAATCATATTCAGATTTACATTAAAGCAAATCTGGAAGAAAAGGACAAGGAGGGCATTTTTTCTATGATGTTCACTGAAGAGAAACTACTAGAGAGATGGGGATATCCTAGTTTTTAACTGTACCCAGAACTGGACAACTTCACTAGACTTTCTTAGTTTTTAACTCTTTTACGACTTAAAACATTTGTATTTCAAGTAAAAGCATCAATTTTATCCAGTTTTTACTTCTGCATTTTACCAATACGCATTTTAAAAAGACAGAAATTGATGCATTTTCCTGGAATCTCTCTAGGTGTTGTGTTGCACTTTCTATACGCCCCATTCCTTGTTTTCTTTCATACTTTTTAACATAGACACAATTAAACACTGAAATAATGTATTGAGAAACCCTCCAGCACTGTTAATGTTGTTGTAATTTCTTCAGATTGCAACAATAATCAGAAACAGATGGACACGCTTACTTCTCTGAAGTGACCTCAGAGAGTAATGTAACTTGGGCCAGTCCAGCTGAGCCTCAGTGCTCATTATTTTGATTCCTTCATCCATCACTATGGAAGCCACTGTCAGACACTTGCTAAGCTAAGAGGTTTACAGTTGTGAGTGAAAATACAGATAAGGAGCTCACTAAACCTTCATCCGGAAAAGCTTTATGCATGTGGACTCAATTAGAAGTCAGATGTCAATACAAAAACTAGTTCTCTGAAAATGGTTGCAAATGCCAAAATTAAACTATGGTGTATATATTTACATTTGCATGTGCACACAGACACATTTTAATCTACCACCATAAGACCTAAAAATTTTGTAACTTCTTAGCTGAGATACTGCAAAAAGTAACGTCTAAGCCTTTCTGCAATACAACACCTAAAGAGATTCCAGGACAATGGATCAATTTCTGTCTTTATTAAATGCATATTGGTAAAATGCAGAAGTAAAAACTGGATGAAATTTAACTGTCTACAGTTATACTTTAGAGATCTGTTTTTAAGAATTTGAGGGATACTAAATTCTGCAACAGGAAACTTTCTCGTACTAAAAAATTCAAGTACTATTATATATTTCTAGGAAATCACTGGCCTAGAGTAATACCTCATACAGCTTTCTATAAACTGCTAGACAAAAAGACCTTTTGTTTCTTATTGCTACCATAAAAAACTTTGTGCAGTGTAACTCTACCAGAGCTTCTCACTTTAGACTTCATAAAAACTTTTCTGCCATTTTTTTTTACTGTGCTTGCTTGTCCTTTACTAATAAAACTAATTCACGAACCTAAAAGTTCTTGCACAGAAACAAAACAACCTAACTGCAAATATAAACTGAGAAAATAGTGACGCTGTGGTATGCATTTTGTAGGGGCAGGTTTGATTTAACTTATAAATCCAAAGTGTACAAATCTGCTTACTTGATCCTACAAAAAGGTTTGCTGTATTTAATGCACTCATGCTTTCTGTGTTCTCAGAATCTTACCAACTAGTTGAATACATGTGCAGTACACATGCATCCTAAATTTCCAAAAGCAACATTCCCTAGAGCAATATGGCATAGGAGAACAAACGTGTCACCTAAACAAAACCCACCAAACCCCACAAGTAACATCTAAAAAAACCTACAAAGAACTACTGACAAACAGGTTTAGTGCACAGAGCACTGCCAAACAAAAGCCATAAGATTTGGCCACCTCCAGGATGAAGGTCTCCCTGAGGCTTCAGTTGCACTGCAGATAAATTTCTTGACACTGAGGAAAAAAGAAAGCATGAAGGGGTAATTTCCACTCTGCAAAGATAACTTGCACTGTGGAATTGAAAAATGTTATCTGCAAAGACTTTCTGAATAAACTGGCTATACTTGAGGGGTAGATTTTTTTGCAACATTTTAAACTGAAAGTCTCCCCCCCTAATTTTGCTACCTTACCTCCTGTTTGAGTGATGACTTGAATGTCACTAGAAAGTGGTCCATCCCCAACGGAAGTAAAAGCAAGAACCTTCACAGAGTATGTTTTCTGGGGTACAAGATTCCCAATAGTGGTAATATGGCTGTCAGCTACATTGTGCTTCATCCAGCTGTTGACATGCTGAGTGGGGTCCATGGTGTAATAAACTCTGTAGCCTTGTATTTGCCCATTAGGTTCCTCAGGTTCTTCCCACTGTACCAGAATGGTGGTGGAGCTCAGCATACGGGCCTGTACATTGCGTGGTGCACTTGAAGGTGCCTGTTCTGAAGTCCTTGTTGACACAGGCTCGCTGGGTGGCCCTCGCCCAATGTTATTTACAGCAACTACTCGAAATTCATACTCTGAATATGGGCTTAGGCCAGCCACGCTATAACGTGTTGTGGCCACCCCATCAATCTCTTTATATGGCTCCTCGGAGTTTTTGGGTTTGTGTTGGATTATGTAGTAAGAAACTGGCTCAGGGTTTCCAGAATCCCAAGTCAACGTTATGCTAGTTGCTGTGCTTTCTGTCACCACAGGTGTTCCAGGAGGTTTGGGTAAGGCTAAATACAAATAACAAAAAAATACAGTTAGTACTATGTAACAGTAGACATTCTTTATCAGAATAAAGAATTTACAAACAACAACTAACAACAAAACAAAAATAAAAGATGAAGATGAAATGGAAAGAAGGAGAAATCTGTAATAAATCCATAACTATATGCAGAAGAGGAATCTTATAGAAAGACAATTTGTAATTACAGTTGAATTTCAGGTATTTTTTGAACGTCTTGTTTCCAATTACTCAGTGAATATGATACTTGGACACCCAGCAATTCTAAAAATCAAATGACTGGTTCTTAAAAGCTCCTGCTGCTAAATAAATACAATAACACAAGATCATTTCTTTAACTGAAATGACATCTGGATGCTAGACACAGAAGAATAACGGAACATTATGTCTAACTTATTTTAATAAATATTAATTAGTGATTATTACTGGTGTCTAAACCTGTGTTTTGTCTTATGTCAGTGACTGGTTAGAATATTTACACTCTTGATTTAAGAGGGCAAATGGCATTTAGACCTTTAGACACAATATATTTGCTCAGAATAAATGAAATAAAAGACAGAACAGTGTCCAAATAAATGTGCTTGAGATATACCTTTGACAGTTATCTGCGCTATTGCTTCTATAACACCAAGGGTAGACATAGCAACGCAAGTATAGTTTGCAGACTGTCTGACATCATTAAGCTCAAGGACGTTTCTCCCTATTGGCATATCATCCTCAGGTGTCAAATCTTCTGCTCCTAGCATCCATTTCACATATGGCATTGGTGATCCCACCGCAACACAGGTGATATTTACACTCCCGCCAGGCATGATTTCATGATTTGTGGGGGGGATAGAGAACCTCGGTGGGACCCGCCGAACTGGAACAAAACACAAAAAAAAGGTAATAACATATACAAAAAAAGAAACTGAGTCTTGTATAAGGACAGCATGCAGTGTACAGACACAATTTACTATTTTAGCGTTTATTCCGGTCTCTCAGATAATATATATATATATGTAAGAGAAATAAGAGACTAAACAAGAATTTTGTCTGCACACAATGTGAATTAATCTGTATTTATTTGAGGATATTATTAGGCACATTCATACAAAGGCTGATTCAGACCTACTAGGGCCCCACATGTTACTAACTACATACTAACAATACACAAACACCATGCAAAAGATATACACGCACACGTGCACGCACACACATAGGCGCACATATATATATGCATTTTTTATGCCGATACATATATATATGCACAGAAGAAAACTGGAAGGTCAACAGCATGCTTGAGTTGATCACCAACTTCAATGCTGCATGCTTCCAGTTGATGTGAATAAATGTGCTAGGCCACATTGTCACATCACAGTCCTGGAACACACTGCCTAGAGTAAATTGAAAGTGCAATTTCATTTGCTTTCAGACTCAAAGTAGATGCAGCCTCAAGACCTCACACTAACACTGAAATAAACATAGAAAAAATATATAATTGCACACAGATACAAATATATATATACACATATGTATACACATATACAAATATATATAAATATACATATACATATATATATATGGAGAGAGAGAGACAGACAGAGAGAGGGAGAGACAGAGTCACAGAAAGAAACTAGGCAAAGCCAGTACAAAGTACTGGATTCGGTCATGCAGGCAAGCAAATGACAGAAACAGTAGAAAATCATGCTTAGGGAAATGTCTGAGTAAAAACTGCAGAGAAAACAACATAAAAAGAAAACACTGTGTGAGGAAAGGAAACTTGAAAGTGATGGGAATAGGATAGGCTGACAGATACAGAAGTTTAAGAGGAGCATAGCGTTTGAGGGAGAAGGAACTTAGATTAAATTTAGGTGGTTAAAAAAGCGACTGCTAGGAAGGGAGACTGGGGAAATAGCAGAATATTGAACGTTCAGGATTCCACTATGCTCACAGTTAAGGGAAAGCAAAATAAGGATTAATAATATTACACATTTCTGTATTGATAGCAAGGGGTGGCAACCTTAAACACAGAGCAGGACATTCCACTAACAAAGTAGTTAATATTTAAACAAACACAACACCGAGAAAATTACCAGGCAATAACAGATCAGTGTTCCTGCTTCAAATATTCTCAGTGGTGTGCACATGTGTGTAGGAGGTGGAATGACAGAAGTAACTGAGAGAGGTAGGCTTGTAT